>CM076579.1:789954121-790490009 GCA_034641835.2 Pinus albicaulis
CGCGACGCACTGGGGCTGCGCAACGCATTGGGCGTTTTTACACAGTGTATTTTTCCTCTGGCGCGGCGCATCCACAGGACGCGGCGCACTGGGCTTGTGCAAGGCGCACAGAGCCTCCAAGGCAAAATTTATCTCCGCTCCATAAAAAATCAAATCGATTCAACTCATTTTTCTCCAAGTAAGTTTGAAAAAGCCTGTTTAGTGATTTTAGTCATGTGTGGTGTGGTTTAGAGGCGAAAACATTAGAGTTTGGTTGGTGAAAAAAAAACAAACCCTATATCCATGTTAAAATCTGCTCCTTAGGGTCACGAAATGAAGTGTTGAAGTTTGATTATTGGTGTAAACGCTCTCCCCTCCATTACTCATTTGTGTTCCCATAACTTTCATCTTGTTATCATCATCCTTTCTATTCCACATTTGTCCTGTCACTTATACCTTAGTTTCCCAATTCCCATGTTTTCCCCGTATTGTACCCTACCACCTTCTCTCTGCCTTCGCCTTCATATCATTGATAAAATCCTAATTCCCAAAACATTCAAGGACTGTTTTGACATCCTTGATTTCACTTAACTTAAGTATATCTTGTCATTTCATTTACTCTTATCTATAAAAACTACCCCCATCACTATCACCCATTCCCATATCACTTATAAACATATTTGACGCATTTGGCAATCAAGACAAAGACACCAAACTCTTCATATTCACCTCAGGCAACATAGATGAAGAAGACATCGAAGAGGCGTGAAAAGACATAATCTTGACTAAAGCTTCTTTAGCTGAGCATGACATGTGATGGAGGACCTTTAGTCCAAGTTTCAAGGAATTTGGAGAAAATTTTTTCAATTTGGTTTTTTTTGGTCACAAAACAGATTTTCCTGCCCGACGCGTCGCACCACCTGGCACGCGCTTACGTTTGAGAGATATTCTGGAGGAAAAGTTTACATTTTTGGATTTTTTATGGTAAATTATGCATGCTCAGGAATGTTTGAGAGATTTCATCAAGTTCTGGGTGGTCTTAAAGGTCAAAAACACTCCAAAAATGGCCTTTCTGCCACTTTTTGCACCAACAGGAACCAGTCTTGGGAGTATGCCGTTTTGGAGGGGCAAATGAACTCCAAATTAAAAAATTCCACTTTTGTTGGATAGCAGACAGATAGGGCTTTCCAATGAGCTATCATGATCTCAATTTGGACTTCAGGAAGTGCCCGAAAAACAGGCTCAAAATGGCGTGGAACATTGAGTTTTCTGGCGCGACGCATAGAGGATTTTGGTCCAATTTTTACCTTTTCAGCTCAGAAATTCGGCCAGTCTGACTTGTTTCACTTCTTGATGTAACTATTGATATATCTTGATGTAATTTGGCTCATTTTTACTTGTTCTAGAGGATTCATTCACTAAAAATTGAAAATTAAGTGAATGGATCAGTTTCCTAGCATATAGACGCAAGTTGTTTGGCTGCCTAGATTTCAGTTCCATGTTTAGAATTGGTTGAAACAGCTCCTAGAAGGATGAGCTCGACCCCTAGAGGCATGGGAAGGGGTTAGAATTGTCTATATATTGTATTTACTGAGACATCTTCATGGTTGGACTCTTGGGAAAAGTTTGGCACCTCATTGTATATTCATTTCAGCATTTTTGACAAAGGAAAGACCAGAGTTTTGTAGCACTTGTTGGGATCCTTGTGGGTATGAGTTTTGATGATGTTTTTATCCATGTAATTGTAAGTTCATTAATGTTTTATGTATGCCATTTCCCTTCTCTTTGCTTCTGAAATTAAACAAATGAGTAACTAAGGTAGAATTCATTAGTTTGCTGGTGCTCTGCCTTAAAATTTTGTTTAGTTTTATGTGTTTTAATCTCTTTGAAGAGGATCCTTGCAGCCTCTTTCCCTCTTCATCTCCTCAGCAGTATTTTCTATCCATTCATTCAATCTAAGACATCAAAGCCATTTCCTTCTCTGCCCCAACTTGAACTTTGCAAGAATTTGGCCTCATCCCCAAGCCCAAAATTGCCTTTCCCTTTTTTCCAACAAAACCCCTAAAAAATCATTCCAAACTCCTTGATTCATATACCTAGCCTAAAATTAGCACTCATTTCAGTCATCTCAAGCCCTATTGATACATTTTTCCTGAGATTGACCCGAAGAGAGCCCTCTCCTGTTCTGGTAGGGCTAGCTACCAGACTAAGCGTAGTATGATGTTACCCTGAATCCCACCTTCCTTCAGCCTAAGGTGGATTTGGGCAATAACACTTTCCACCTCTAATGATATATTTTCTGAATTTAACATATAAAATCTTACAATCTAATAACGTATTTAAACCCTCCTAATTGGGTTTAGACTTATGTTTGTTGGTTTAATAATTTAATTAGTCTATGTAACTATACAAAGCTAAAATATGTTCACTATAGTTATGTTTTGTTAAATACATCAGACTCTATAAACTTAAAAATAACAAAATTCCATTATACTATTTAATAACTTACAAAATATAATTTCCCCCTTATATTTCTACATAAACCATCATTACTTTAGACTATAATTCTTATCATAACAACAAATTCATAATACATAATTAAATTAATCATGCATACCAATTCTGGTAAGACTAATTGCCACCCAACTTTGAGATTTCTCTCCACAGCTCCCCCCGAGCAAAGACCAATTCCACCAAAGTGTAGATAGACTCTTCTCTACCCAAGAATGGCTTATTTAAGCCTTCTTTCACATCAACATGTTTCCATAACTACGTCTAGTTAATGAGGATGTTGTTTTCCTTTTTACCTAGGCTTTCCTTTTTTTTTCCACAAAAGTACTTTAAAACTAGCTTTTTCCTCTTTCTAGTTTTATTTTACCTCTTCTCAGTAACTTTCCACTTTACTGAGGTATATTTTTAGATTTTTATCTCCAATCTAATATTCAATTTTTATTTTATTTTCTCCAATGATTTTTGGAGAATCTGGGAAAGTCTTTGGAATCTTATCCATCCTCATGGACTTGAATTCCCGATCTCCAATTATACTCTAGTCTTTGCACAATAATTCAATTTCCACTTTTATTAAATTTAAAATAATAAAATATTTCCACAATAATTGTTTTCCTTTGGGTCCACTTAACCTTTAGGATTGTTCAACTGTCTAATAAAAGTAGTAAAAATAGGGATATTACATTTTAATTTAACAAGTTATTTTCATAAATATTCAGAAAACATTGATGTAAACACACTACAGCCTAAAAAATAATAAAAATCATATATTGAAGAATTAAACACATTCAAAAAAAGGACACACAATACTTTTCGGACAAATGTCCCTAGAAAAATACAATGCCGGAAAATTGGTGCAGCAGTTATGAGGGTTTTTATTATTAAGCGGCAGTTATGAATACATCTAGGGTGCCATAATCTCACTCACTCAATAGATAAAACCTCAGAAATCAGAGATAAATGTGAATTTTAACTCACTTTGCAAGTCCCGGTTGATCCGAATTAGTCACTGGTGAAACCCCAACTAGCTCTGCATAGTCTACATTGCCACTGTGTAAGCCTACATGGGCCTGGTTGAAGGACTGTGTCACCCTTCCTCTGCGTTGATAAGCTTCTCCTGGAATCGACTTTTAGCCCTGTCGGCTTAGAAACCTCGATCCCTAGCTAATTTTGGACTATCCTTCGAAGGATTTTTGCTGCCCCTGCATGGGCCTGTGTCATGCTCTCTAGTGTCTGTGTCACACTCTCTAGTGGTTGTTCTGCCTCCTCTGTGTCTCTCATGTCATTGCTCTAATTTGTACTCTTGGTCCTTCGACCTATCACTGCATATGCCCCTCACTGCTTCTCCAAATCACATAGATCTGATCTTCGTCCGAGCATTGCTCCGTCTAAAGAATTTGATCTCTTGGACTCTATGTGTGTTCTCTAACTGACCCTAATCCTTCCTTTAATACTTTTCTCGTTGAAAAATCAATGACCGTGATCTAATCTCTAATCAACGACAAAGATTAGAAAATACTTGATTCATGTTACTTAGAACATTCTCACCCGCATGTTTAAATTAATTCCCTTTAATCAATTAATTTACCTAAGTTAGACATAGGGGATCCATTAAGATAATTAATTTTTTGAATAACATAGGCTCCAGGTGAAATTTCTCCAAACGGTTTCTAGGTATTGGAGATCTCATGTGTTCTATCCCTTCCACAGAGTTTCGGTGCTAGATCACATATGATGCTACCCAAAATATCAGCACTCCCTATTAGCAAGGAATGTGCTCTAACAACACTTTACTTCAGAAGTGTCACTCTGATCCATGGAATCAGTCCTCTGAACTGATGATGCCCTCCTACTTCCCCTCATCCATTGTGTTGTTGCTCTCTGTACTACTACCCATGACTTTTCCATAGTCACTGCCTCATATGTACTGCAACTCCCTCTCAAATGTCGCATCATGCTCCCCATAGCACTACCAATGCTAACTGTTGCACTGTAACTATATTGCTGAGAAGAAACTGAAGAAAATCATCCAAATCACTGACAAATAATTCAGTTTGGTTGCATCTCGATACTCAAGCACCCTCTGTTGCTGCTCTACGCTGACCCTCTGAAGATATAGACTTTCTGCTACTCTACACTGCGTAAGAATTGCCTCTGCGTTGTTGCTTCTACGTTGTTGTTGCGACTCCTCTGCACTGCTCTAGTCTTCGACGTCCCATCACCGCCATAGTATTTCCACGATCCTCTACACCAACTAACTCAAGTCATCATGTTACTGTCTTTAAGGGCTCCCGTAACACATGTGATCCAAGATTTTAGGCACTTGAAGGATCATGGACCTCCATCTACAGTTCAAGAGAACTAAAGATCAATGTTGCCCCACTTCTTCTCTCGAGGTACATGACCACTCATGGCAACATCGTCATCATTGCCACTATCCCCTTTGTTTTTCACTGCCTTGGAATCAAAATCTTCCTTGACCTTCTTCTTTTGAGGAAAAGTATTGGCGAAGTGTCCCCATTCGCCACATCTGAAGCATCAAAACTTTGAGAGGTCCATATTCTTCTTCCCTTGTTTCTAACTATGTCCCTCTGATGCGAGAGCTAAATATTCCCCCTCCTCTTTCTTTATCTTGGCTCCTTTGCTACTACTTCCGCTCTTGGTTATTCTCCTGATTTCTTCCAGATGAAGGATTTCCCACGTGTATTCCCAGTTTGGTAGTTGTTCTCTTCCCGAAATACTTTGGAAAAATGTCTGCCAATCATAGGTGGCTTCTTTCAGGGTAGTCCTCACCAGGATACCATCATCAAGAGTTTTCCCTATTGCAAATATTTGATCTCGAATATCCTTCAATATAAAGAGGAAGGGATTGATCTCCTCTCCCTTATGCATCGCAAACAGTCGCATATGATTCTCCGGAAGCATCTTCCTCTGGATGGAGCTTCCTTGATATAACGTTTCCAGTGCCTGGCACATTTCATTTGTCTTTTTCTTCTCGGCAATATGTGGGATCACGTGATCCTTCACCCCATCCATGATCAAGCACTTAGCATGCACCTGATTTTCCTCATACTTCTTTAGAGGATCAGCATCGACCGCAATGCCCAAACCCTCTCAGCCTATTCTTTGATACGATACTCTTCAAGGATTGACAAGATCCTAGCTATCCAGATGACAAAGTTAGACACACCGTCCAACCTATCTTGATCTCTCACTCCGTATGAGGCCATCTCTCCTAAAAAATGTCGACGAAAAAAAATCTTCTCCCTTCTACTGTTGCTACTCTCAGCAAGAGACTAGATTTGGGTTTCTTGGTGATAGAAACTCTCTAGAGACTATGATATCTATGACTAATGATTTCCCTCCTAGAAATCCCCCACCAACTCTATCAAATCAGTCGTCTACAATCACTTCACCGATGAGATCATAGATTTCTTAGCTAGCAAATCTCTTGAGGAATAGTTCCCCCTTACTTTTTCAACTCTGTTAGGCACTATTCTAGACCGAGAAAAACAATTCCCCACCATCAACTTCAAAGATTAGAAAATTTCACTTCCAGAAATGGCAACCGACACAATGTCACTCCCTCTTGGACTATGTCCCTCACTTGGGTCTACGTCATCGTTTGTGTTAGCTATGTGTGAGCTTGATAGGCTCTACGTCACCTTATAGACCTGTGTCAGCCTCTGCGTGAGCAGACAAGCTTTGTGTAACCCCTGCTGGGTCTCTGCGTTGTCCCTATGGTGTTGTGCTACCTTTTTCTAGATATGTGAGCTTCAGTTGCCCTCCTACAAAAAAAAATATTTAGCACTTTGTTGATGGCTTCAACTTGATCTGTAATATTTCTAATACCATGTGAAAATTTTTGAATCCTTATTAGAGAAATCTTACTACAGAAATATGGTTTACTTCTCATACTTGTGGTTTTAATTTAACAAGTTATTTTCAGAAATATTCAGAAAAAATTGAAGAAAACACACTGCAACCTACACAAATATACAAAATAGATACTGAAGAATTTAGCACATTTGACAAAGGACACACAAGATTTTTTGGACAAATGTCCCTTGAAAAACCCAATGTGGGAAAATTGGTGTAGCAATTATGAGGGTTTTATTATTAAGCAGCAATTCTGAGTACATCTAGGATGCCATAATCTAGATCACCCAACAGAGAAAAACTCAACAATTAGAGATAAACATGAGTTTTAACTAACTCTGCAAGTCCCGATTGATCCAGATCAGTCACTGGTGAAACCTCAGCTAGCTCTAGACAGTCTCTACGCTGCCACAGTGTAAGCTTGCATGTGCCTGACTGAAGGACTGCATCAACCTTCCTCTGCATTGATCAGCTTCTCCTGGAATCGAGTTTTGGCCCTACCGGCTTAGAAACCCCAATCTCCAGCTAATTTTGGACTGTCCCTCTAAGGCTCTGTGTTGCCCCTATGTGGGTATGTGTCACCCTCTCTGGGGTTTGCGCCACACTCTCTGGTGGTTACACTGCCTCCTCTACTTCTCTACTTCCCTTGCTCTACTTTGTACTCTTGTTTCTCCAACCAATCACTGCATCTACACCTCACTACTTCTCTGAACCACTCAGATCTCATCTTCGTCTCACCACTGCTCCGTCAAAAGAATTCGGTCTCTTAGACTCTGTGTGTGTTCTCTAACTGACCCCAAGCCTTCCTTTAATACTTTTCTCATTGAAAAATCAACGGTCGTGATCTAATATTTGATCAACGGCATGATTATAAAATACTTGATCCATGTTACTTAGAACATTCTCACCCATATGTTTAAATTAATTCCATTTAATTATTTAATTTCCCTAAGTTAGACTTAGGGTCTCCATTAAAATAATTAATTTTTGGAATAACTTAGGCTCTAGGTGGAATTCCTCCAAACGATTTTTGGATCTTGGAGTTATCATGTGTTCTAGCCCCTCCATAGAGTTTCAAAGCTAGAGCACATCCAATGCTACCCAAAATTTCAACAAAAAATAGCACATCATGATATGTTTTTCATTTACGTTTGGGAGCCATTTCATGGGTCTCCAAGAAACTTCTAATAATGTCATTGTCAACATTAGAACCTGAGTATGTCGCCGCAAGAATTACAATGTGTCAAGCATTTTTTATGAGAAGAATGTTGACGGACTTATGCCATGAACAAGATGGAATGACCACTATTTTTTGGGACAACAATTCTGCAATTACACTATCAAAGATTTTTGTTTTTCACAAGAGGACTAAGCGCATTGGCACTAAATATCATTTTATAAGAGAATTGGTTAACAATGGTGAGATTGTGTTGCAGCATTGCACGTCATAAGAACAATTTGAAGACATCTTCTCAAAGCCATTGGCACGTGAAAATTTTGTTTATCTGAGAGATTGTTTGAGAATTGTCAATGGCACCAATTGTGATTAAAATGGTGTGTTGGAAATTTAATGTCAACCACCGCGTTAAATATACTCACAATAGTCGTACCTCAAGTAGATATTTTGCAGGTTGCAGATTTAGCTTACAGGCTAAAGGACATGGCTTAGAACTTTGGCTTAGATGAAGTTCTAAGCCAGAGTACAAACCTCTGATTGAACAACACATTAAATTGTACTCTCATTTCGCAACACATTAAATAATTAAAGTCAAATGGACATTTAATGAAGGGTAGGTAAAATCTTATAGTTAGACATTAATTCAGCAACTATTATTTACTTTAACCTCTACAAGTTCTAAAATTATGTTTTAAATACAATCTCCCAACTCGTGATCAAGTGTAAATTTGAGTAGAACAAGTGTTTTACTTGGTGGAGTAGCAACCTCCATATGAATCTATTTCTTGGTTTCTTAAGCTATAATCTAGAATTTTGTAGGTTGCTATATTTTTGTGAAAATTTCAGTTCTAATTTTTACCAAATCACTCCATTTAACTCACTCTAGTATGCTAAGTAAATTTGTTTGAGTTGTAAGCTCCATTTCCATGGTTCAAGTGTGATTTGATCTCCTAGACTCTCTTTTGAGAAAGAATCCTTTGTTTTAAATTTTTTCGCATTTCTTAGCAATATCCTATCTACCTCTTTCATCTTATGTTCGTCTTATCCAGTGCTTTGTTGATATTTTCTGTTTTGAATAAATAGTCAAAAATCTCAGTAGGTGACAAAAATTAGGAATTAGTTCCTAGATTAGCTCCAATTTGTTGGAGAGGGAGTTAATGCATCCTAAATTTGATGTGAGAGGATTTATGAGGCAGTTTGATTCTCTTTGCTATATAACAGGTATCCATACGGATTGTTTGTATGGAGTGTGGGTGTGAGAGTTTGTAATCTCCTGTTTGATTAATAAAGAATTGTCGATGCCTATGTTGTGTGAACGTAGCCCAGATTGGTTGGGTGAACCACGGTAAACCTCTATGTCTTCTTGTGCATGATTTATTTGCTGCGTATTTGATTGATTTGCTGTGCATAATCTCCAACAATTGGTATCAGAGCGTGTTGGAGGAGCGTGCAGTTAATTGCTGGAGGTTTGAAATTGCTGCGTTGAAATTTTTTCTTTGCTTACCTGCGCGTGGAAGTTGCAGGTGCGTTGAATGGTGCGCAGAATTGCGTTGAACATTGCTGGTGCAGTGAATCGATTGCTGTGATAGTGTTGCGCTGTCATATTTTAATGCTCCACTCGGTCTTGCATACGTGAGCTTTGGAGGTGATCGGGCGGGTTCATAAAACAATCGTTGAATCCATACGTGGAACTCCACGTGATATATGCTGGTGCGTGTTGATTGCCAGAACACGCAGTGATATATGCTGGTGGAGGTCTGCGTGGGGTCGTTTACCAATGCTGCGTGGAGCGCTGGTGAATTGACGTGGACTATTTTGTTAATTGTGAACCGGAGTTGTACCATCGCTTACTGTGGGAGGAGCACGTGAATTGATAAAGGAAGAACCGTTGATTGTATAATCCAGAGTCGAGTTCTTTTGAGTGTGAGGAGAGTGTGCTGCCACACATTTGCTGAGCCATCTGCGTGGACTCGACGCTGCCTGATCGAAGGACGCTGCCACTTACGTGAGTCTGAGCCAGCGTGAAACCACCCTCTGTGAGAAAATGAGCTCTGCGTGGAGCATGAACAGGTGAAAGTCGAGCCTGTGTGGACTGAGTTGGCAGCGTTGACAGGTGCTATTGATTGCTGGTGCGGGTGGAGGTCTGCGTGGAGGTAAAACAGTGTTGTGCGTTGAAATTTGACAACGTGGTTTATGCAAATCGTTGTTTTATGCGTTGAAAAATCGTATGCCATTTTTTTTTAAAGCGTTTTATAAAGTCAATTTTATAAATCGTATGCCATTTATGCGTTTTTTGAAAGCGATTTGGAGTTTGTAAACAAGTCGATTTGTTTTATTACAAATCGCTTTGTATTTTTTGTTTTAAGTTCCTTTTTTTATTTCAAACGATATGCAAATCGATATACATAAGTGGTGGTAGTTTGAGAAAATTGATTTGAATATGCCATTTGTATATGGTATTTAAGAAAAACCCCTTTTTTTATAAGGTGGAGTCTATTTGAAATTTTTTTATATAAAATCGATTTGTAATTTTTTTTTATTTTTTTTAATACCATTTGCATATGGTATGAGAGGAAGGTCAAGGATACATTTGTGTTAAAAATTAAGTGAGAGGCACTTAAAGGAAGGTGAAGAGTATTTTGTTTTTTTAAAGGGCATTTTTTATTAAAAAAGGCTACAAGGCATAGGCAGTTTTTTTTTGTTAAATGCTGGTATTTAAAGTGTTGGTTTTTGGAGATTGTTTGTTTTAAACAAAATGGCGAAAACTCAGAGTGCCCATTTTGAGAACGATGTGCTTGGAGCCTTGTTGTCTGAGGAGACGAGGAAGAGGTCGAATGCAGACACCTCTACATCAGAGGTAATGATGGCCAGAGGTCGCTCGAGAGAGAGACACTCCGGGGGTAAGCATAGCAACTCTCGTTCAAAGTCTAAAGGAAAGAAGACAAAGGTGAAGTGCCGGTATTGTGGGAAAGCTAGACACCTGAAGAAGGATTGCTGGAAGCGACAACAGGCTGCTAAAGAAGACTCTTCGACAGAGAAGAAGGAGGCAAATGTGACAGATACAGGTTCGACATCTGGTTCAGGTATGAGTGATGAAGTATTATCAGTTAATGTGTCAGATCATGGTCAACATTGGTTGTTAGATTCCGGTGCATCAAACCACATGTGTATCCATAAAGACTGGTTTAAGATGTATAGATCTGTTGATGATGGCGTCGTGTACATGGGTAATGATGTAACATGTAATATTGTGGGGATTGGGAGCATACAACTACAAATGATTGATGGGACAACTAGAATATTAACTGATGTGAGACATGTACCAGATTTAAGAAAAAATTTGATTTCATTAGGAGCACTTGATTTGAATGGATATAAAACTGTAATTCAAGGTGGAGTAATGAAAATTTACAAAGGTATCTTACTAGTAATGAAGGCTAAGAAAGTAGGAAATCTGTTTCAGTTAGAAGGAAGAACAGGGTCAGTTCATGTGTCTACGGTGTCTGAACATGACAGTAGTTCCATTCGCCTATGGCATCAAAGGTTGGGCCATATGAGCGAAAGAGGGTTAAAGATTTTCGCTGATCGCAAGTTACTTCCAAATCTGAAGTCTGGAAAGTTAGATTTCTGTAAGCATTGCTTGTTTGGAAAACAAAGTAAACAAAAATTTAAAACAGGCAAACATACTAGTAAAGGCATACTTGATTATATCCATTCAGATGTTTGGGCTCCAGCACCTACAACTTCATATGGTGGTTCGTCGTATTTTGTATCATTTATTGATGAATTTTCTAGGAAGGTGTGGGTCTACATGTTGAAAAGAAAGTCTGATGTTTTTTCAGTTTTCAAGCAGTTTAGAGCATTGGTAGAAAACAGCACTGGTAGAACAATAAAATGTTTAAGAACTGACAATGGTGGTGAGTTTACTTCCAAGGAGTTTGACAACTATTGCAAGGATGCAGGGATCGAGAGACATAAGACCACGGTTTATACTCCTCAGCAAAATGGAGTTGCTGAACGCATGAACAGGACTCTTCTAGAGAGAGCAAGGAGTATGCTGAGTAACGCTGGTTTGCAGAAGGAGTTGTGGACAGAAGCGGTGGCAACAACTTGTTATGTGATAAACCGATCTCCATCGACGGCCATAGACTGCAAGATTCCGCAAGAGGTATGGAAAGGACACCCTTGTGACTATTCTAAACTCAGAGTGTTTGGTTGTGATGCATATGCTCTAGTGCCTAAACATCAGTGAACTAAATTAGATCCAAAGTCTAAAAGGTATGTCTTTGTTGGGTATGGTGTTGGAACAAAGGGATATAGATTGTGGGATCCTACTACCCGCAAAATCATCATCAACAGAGATGTAAGGTTTAATGAATCCTCTCTTGTACAGTTAGATGTAGATAGTAGATTGAAACAGGATGATGTATCTGATTTTTCAGCACATTCAGTTTGAAAGCTCTTCTAATGATAGTCATGATGACCATAGTTCAGATACTAGTCATGAACAGGTTTCAGAACATGAACAGGGTTCGGGTTTAGATCATGAACAGGTCTCAGATACTGATCGGCAAGAAGTTCCTACAGGTGGTAGTCAGCCCATCGAGGAAGCACCAAAAACAGCCTTAAGGAGGTCGACAAGAATCAAACGGCCACCGAGAAGGTATGATGATTATGTTACTTCAGTTGCTTTGACCGCTAACGATGATGAACCTCTGTGCTATCAGGAAGCAATAGAAGGTTCGAAAAGTGACAAGTGGAAAGCAGCCATGAAGGAAGAAATGATGGCCTTGAGTAAGAATGGCACATGGGATCTGGTTGAGCTTCCGAAAGACAGGAAAACTGTGGGGTGTAAATGGGTTTACAAGCTGAAACGGGGTGTGAATGATACGGAAGACAGGTACAAAGCGCGACTGGTTGCAAAAGGGTTTTCTCAGAAAGCAGGCATAGACTTTCATGAGATTTTTTCACCAGTAGTTAAAATTGTTTCAATTAGAATTGTGTTAGCATTAGTGGCTTTGCTTGATTTAGAGTTACAGCAACTAGATGTTAAGACTGCATTTCTACATGGAGACTTAGATGAGGAAATATATATGGAACAACCGGAAGGGTTTGTTCAGCATCGCAATGAGAAATTTGTCTGCAGGCTCAAGAAGTCATTATATGGCCTGAAGCAGTCGCCTCGGTAGTGGTATAAGAAGTTTGATTCTTTCATGTTGAGTCAAAAATATGTTAGAAGTGAATATGATCATTGTGTGTATTTCAAGCAATTGAAAAATGGCATGTTCATTATCTTAGTGTTGTATGTTGACGATATGCTTTTAGCAAGAAAAAGCATTGATGAAATCAATAGGTTGAAGACTCAGATGGCAAGGACATTCGATATGAAAGATCTAGGAGCAGCAAGACAGATTTTGGGCATGGAGATTTTCAGAGACAGGAGCAATGGTAAGCTGTGGCTATCACAACAGAAGTATATTGAGAAAATACGTTTGAGGTTTGGTATGAATAATGTGAAGCCTGTGTCAGTCCCTTTCGCTTCCCATTTAAAGCTTTCTTCGGGTTTATGTCCTAATACAGATGAAGAAAAGGATTATATGTCTCGAATTCCATATGCCAATGTAGTAGGATGTTTGATGTATGCGATGGTTTGTACTCGACCAGATATTTCACATGCAGTTGGGGTTGTCAGCAGGTACATGGAAAATTCGGGTAAAGAACACTGGTCAGCAGTGAAATGGGTGCTTCGGTACTTGAGAGGCACAAGTAGTTATTGTATCACTTACAATAAGAGTAGTGAATCTGTTTGCGGGTATGTTGATTCTGATTTTGCAGGTGATTTGGATAAGAGAAGGTCAACTTCAGGGTATGTCTTTACTCTTGTCGGTGGAGCTATTAGCTGGATGTCAAAGCTACAAAACATTGTTGCTTTATCCACTACTGAAGCAGAATACATTGCTGCTTCGCATGCTTGCAAAGAGGCGGTTTGGTTGAAAGGTTTGCTTGGTGAATTTGGTAGGTTGCAGGACAACATCAGGTTACTTTGTGATAGTCGAAGTGCAATACATTTGGCTAAGAATCCGGCCTATCATAGTAAATCAAAGCATATTCCAATTAAGTACCATTTTGTAAGACAGGTTATCACTGAAAGGGGAGTCTCTCTTGAAAAGGTGCATACAAAGGAGAATTGTGCAGACATGTTCACGAAACCAGTTTTGTTGGAGAAGTTGCGTTGGTGTTTGGCTTCTCTTGGCTTGCAGAAAAGATAAAATAATAAAGAACAGGGCATCAGGCTAATTGTTGTCAAGGTGGAGATTGTTGAGATTTTCTGTTTTGAATAAATAGTCAAAAATCTCAGTAGGTGACAAAAATTAGGAATTAGTTCCTAGATTAGCTCCAGTTTGTTGGGAGGGAGTTAATGCATCCTAAATTTGAGTTGAGAGGATTTATGAGGCTGTTAGATTCTCCTTGCTATAAAACAGGTATCCATACGTTTGTTTTGGTGTGTGTGGGTGTGAGAGTTTGTAATCTCCTGTTTGATTAATAAAGAATTGCCGATGCCTATGTTGTGTGGACGTAGCCCAGATTGGTTGGGTGAACCACGGTAAACCTCTGTGTCTTCTTGTGCATGATTTATTTGCTGCGTATTTGATTGATTTGCTGTGCATAATCTCCAACATGCTTTATCTTCTTCTCTTGGGTTTCTGCGGTCTACAAAGCCATAAAAGAAAAGAAGGTACATGGATGTAGTTGAAACATGCAAAGCAATTCCAATCAAACCACCAATGTAGATACTGTCCAATCATGGCACGCTTGATTTCAACGGGATAGGTAGTGGTGTTTCCACTGTAAACACCAATAACGCTCCGATTCACAATTATGGTGTTATGTAGATGGGTTCAAAACTGCCTCTGTTTACTCACATGAAAGAGCTTTCCATTTAGCTTTTACCAAACTTCTTGATCAAGGGCGTTGGATGCCTCTTCAGTTGGATATTTATTGAATAACTTGCCCAATAAGTGCGCAGTAATTTTTTATTTTGCCTTGTACGTATGTACAAGTCGTCGTTTTAAATGAACGAATTTTATTATTTACGACTATTGCGTTGTTTTATATGAACAAAAGTTTGGCCGGATGTCGCTATAGTTAGATTTAATTAAATACATTATTAATATTCAGTTAGGATTTCTCCTTCTCACCTTAAAACCAGCCAGCCTTACGACCCAAAACTATTCTCTGTTATTTTTTCGTGATATGAAAACGCGCTGCTTCACATTGCAGCGATAAAATATATTTTAAAATGAAAATAGGTGTAAGTTTAATTCTTCAATTCCTTTTATTCTAAAATAAAGAGATCATGATTTTTTTTAATAATGTATTTTAAAATATATAAATAGATTTAAAAATATTTTTTTATACTATTATAAAGTGATACTGATTTTTTTTAATAATATATTTTTAAATATATGTTATTTTTTCCTGATATGAAAACGCGCTGCTTCACATTGCAGCGATAAAATATATTTTAAAATGAAAATAGGTGTAAGTTTAATTCTTCAATTCCTTTTATTCTAAAATAAAGAGATCATGATTTTTTTTAATAATGTATTTTAAAATATATAAATAGATTTAAAAATATTTTTTTATACTATTATAAAGTGATACTGATTTTTTTTAATAATATATTTTTAAATATAAAAATAAATTTAAAAATACATATTTTATACTATTCGTACTTTACCAATTTTATTGCTCAATTTTATAATTCTAATAAAAAATTTTGTCAAACACAATTACAGAAACTTACAAATTTAATAGATGCATTATTAAGTTTATTATATTTCTTAATAAACTTTAATTAAATTCTGAAAATATCTTGAATATAATATTCAGAAGTTCTGATCACTCCACACTATTAAATTTGAAAATATTCCCTAATCCATAAATTCCACAAGTTCAAAGTATAATATATTTGAACATGAAAATGTGTAAGTTTATTTCTTTTATTATATAAAGTGATAATGATTTTTTTAATAATGTATTTTTAAATATATAAATAGATTTAAAAATACATTTTTTATACCATTTGTATTATACCAATTTTCTAACTCAATTTTATAATTCTAATAAAAAGTTTTGTCAAACACAATTAAATAAAAAAACCCTGCAAATCTATTAAATACATTATTAAGTTCATAATATTTCAAATAAACAATAATTAAATTCTGAGAATATCCTCAATTTAATATTTCGTGAACCAACTTGCAGCTGTAAAAAAGATTTATGTCAACTGAACGCATTACTCTTGTAAACTGTAATTCTCGTGGATCACGTCTGCTGGTACTCGCACATCGCATTAAATAAATATCTAATTTTCACCGGCGACGTAGTGACTGCGACAGCCATACGAAAAGCCAAAACACAGAACATTCAGGACAAAATCGTAAAACAGAATTAAATTCATTGCTTGCTTAATAAAAAGATCCAAATTCTTACAGCTAGTGCAGGGGCAATGATTGATAAGTATGCCTCTCAAATAATTGCTTTAAATATGCTCCAAGAAAACCATATTGGCCCCTCAAACAACCCGGGCCATTGAAAATTACATCTACCAAGAAATCCGCAGGTGGCGCAGACGCTTCGGGCGTCTGAGAAACGATGCAAGCCCTACGAGAATTTTACAGCAACAGACCATTAACAAAGTAAAATTGATGCAATCCTTAAGCTTCTGGCTATAAAAAATCTGATCACTGCAATGATCTCAAATATTGGATATTACTCGATCCAGAGACCCCCTCCGGATGTTAACATGAGACTCCGGCCTTTTGAAATTCGATATCCAGCAGGTTTCTTTGATGGGGCATCTCAAATCCAGAACTCTGGCTGTGGAGCATGGTTAATGGTGGCACCGGATTTCCATTACAAGATTTTCTGGAATGGGGAAAGAGGCACAAACACTAGGCAGAAATTATTGCATTATGGGAACTGCTTTGGTTTGCTTCAAATCTATATCTGGAAGAGCTGTGGGTTTATGGGGACTCGAAAGTGATCATTGAACATCTGAACAAAGGAAAGAATCTGAATCCAGCATATCTAAACCACTGGCTGGAGCAGATATATACTTTAAAGAGTTCATTTAACCACATCATTTTTAGTCATGTGTACAGGGAGAAGAACCAGGAAGCTGATCTATTGTCCAAAAGAGGTTTAAACGGCAGATTTGGTGAAATGGAATATGAGTTTTTAAATTCAAATGGAGCTGGAGCCGTTGGGAAGGTTAATTTCAATTAAATCTTTTAAGCAAATGTAGCAGAAAGGGCAGGAAAAAGCATCACTCATTGTCATTTTTGTGATTTTGTATTTGCTTCATGGAGGAATTGGTTACAGGTTTGGACAAAAGCTTTTTGTGGAAGTCAAGTATATGTGAAGAACACTTTTCAGTTTTATTTTGATACAGGATAACCAAGATATGTAAAGACTGATAGTTATTTTTACTGTTTAAATATGTCTCACAGAATGTTTTTATGAGGTCTGTTATGTGCCCTAGTACACTATATACACTAGATGTATTTTTCATGCTGAAAAAAAAATGGACACTTCAAACAATTAATTAAAAAAGAATATCGGATGGATGAAGCTGTTATTTTTTGTTGGAGAACAAAGTGGAAAATTATGAGTACATACTTAGAGAAGGATACTAATCACATATGAAAAATTGAAAATATGAATGTTGAGGGAAAAATACTTTGTATTCTAAAACATAGAAGATGATATTGATCCTCCAAAGATGATATTGAAATTGAAGTTGTGAGATTCTTGTATTTTTGTTATTCTTTGTTCTAGCATATATAGATTTAGTAGAAACTATCATCCTTGTAGGATCAATATTATTTATTATTTTCTTAATTTTTTTACGTTATTGGTATCTTTCTCTCAATATGTACTCTTATAATTTTCTACTTTATTCTACACAATAATCTAAACATGTAAATACCAAGTTTTATTTCATTTACACATGTTATATTGGCTCAAGGTATTCTCTATTTCCTTAAAAAAATGTTGATTCAAAGAAATGGATTGGAAAATTAGAGAAACATAGCTATACACCCATTTAGGATACTAGATATTAAATAGGTTAAATTTTGGAAACTATATGGTAACAAAAAGTTTCATTTTTCCCAATGATAAGACTCTCAACAAATTTGTGATAATCAACAAGAACTTGAAATTAAACAATAAAAGACATATGGAAACAAGATAGAAATAAGAATTTTTCATCAAATTCAAATAGAACAAATGATACGAATTTGGATATAAGAGAAGTGAATTCATTAAACCAACATATAATTGCATAGGATTTGTTGCTATGATTTATTCATGATACACATTAGCAAATGAATAGAAACTAACTATAAAAGGTTTACCATTCACTACACTTCAAAAGAGTGACTCTTGAATGAAGAGGGTACTCTCTTGTAAATGCCCGTTATTCCTCCACTCAAATGCATAAGCATAATGATAAGAAAATATTTGCACATGCTATATGGAATAACAAATAATTGTTATATAGTTATCCATCCTAAAAAACTCCTTTATTCCTCCACTCAAATGCATAAGCATAATGACAAGAAAATATTTGGACATACTATATAGAATAACAAATAATTGTTATATAGTTATCTATCTTAAAAAAACTCTATACATTATTTGGATATACTTTAGCTTCTATTTTATATCAAACATATATTATTAAATATTACTTACAAGAAAAAAGATTTCTCAAACTATATAAGTAAAAAAAATTAAAAAAAAAACTATACCATATTCTAAAAACATTATTTTCATAATAAAAAATCTTACTATAAAACCTTATCATAATCTAAACATATACTTTTATAATGAGAAACCTTGCCTTAATCTAAAAGCATACTTCATATTAAACATACTTAAAAAGTTTTCACTTTCTGTCCTTATCTTTGGATTTTGGCAATGAACATGTTATATAACAACTGGTCCTCGTTAACCCACCTTAGATTTTGGCATAAACATACTTGTTGCAGAGATGGTCCCCAGCACATCTTAAGCCAACATTATGGTCCTAGTACATGGATGTAGCTGAAACATGCAAAGCAATTCAAATTGCCCTATCAATAGTAAAGATGGTGTTGCAGGAACCCTTGGGTAAAAACGAAACCAGCAAGATAGATAATGTCCAATCATTGCACGCTTGATTTCAATGGCATCAGTGCTGTGTAAACACCAATAACGCCACAATTCACAATTATGGTGTTATGTAGATGGGTTCAAAACTGCCCCTGTTTACTCACGTGAAAGAGCTTTCCATTTAGCTTTACCAAACTTCTTGATCAAGGGAGTTGGCTGCCTCTTCATGAGTTGGATATTAATTGAATAACTTGCCCAATAAGTGCGCAGTAATTTATTTTGTCTTGTACAAGGATGCAGCCTGTACAAGTCGTTTTGGATGAACGAATTTTATTATTTACGACTATTGGCTTGTTTTAGATGAACATAAGTTGGCAGGATGTCTCAATAGTTAGACTTAATTAAATATATTATTAATATTTAGTTAGGATTTCTCCTTTCTTACCTTAAAACCAGCCAGCTTTACGAGCCAAAAAATATTCTCTGATATTTTGTCCGGATATGAAAACGCGCTGATTCACATTGCAGTGCTAAAATATATTTTAACATGAAAATAGGTGTATGAAAAGGAGTAGTTTACCGAGGTCGCGTTTTGGCTCGGACAGCAGAAATCTGTTGGAATCCAGTCAATTAAATTTTAAAAAATCAGATAGTTGCAGTTATAGCTGCAAGATGGTTCACGAAATCTAACCCAGATCTGGCCCGCTGTACAGTGGGTCAATGTCGGTGGAGGATTATAGTAAGAAATTTTGTTTCGCGGGAAATTATGACTTACACCTATTCTCATGTTAAAATATATTTTATCATTGCGATGTGAAGCAGCGCATTTTCATACCGCGTAGTCTATCGAGGCCGCGTTTTGACCCAGAATCCGGTAACAATTTCTAGAAAATTCGGCAAAGATTTGCCCATAAACTTGTTTACAGTTGTTAAACATTAGTATTTTGAGTGCCCCAGGGGTTTTTGATAGTGCTGAATCCATTTCCACTATTAAAAATAGATTCCAAGCACTGCAACTACCTGATTTTTTAAAATTTAATTGACTAGATTCCGGCAAATTTCTGCCATGAAAGCCAAAACGGGGCCTCGGTAGACAACTCCCATAAATAAATAAGATTTATGCCAACTGAACGCATTACTCTTGTAAAGTGTAATTCTCGTGGATCACGTCTGCTGGTACTCGCACATCGCATTAAATAAATATTCAAATTTGACCAATGAAGTAGCTGTGACTGCGACAGCCATAGGAAAAGCCAAAACACAGAACATTCAGGACAAAATCGTAACACAATTAAATTCAGTGCTTGCTTAATACAAAGATCCATATTCTTACAGCTAGTGCAGGGCAATGATTGATAAGTATGCCTCTGAAACAATAGCTTTAAATATGCACCAAGAAAACCATATCAACACCTCAAACTATCCGGGCCTTTGAAAATTACATCTACCAAGAAAATCCACAGGTAGTGCGGATGCTTGGGGTGTCTGAGAAACGATGCAAGCCCTGCAATACAGGAATTTTACAGCAACAGACCACTAACAAAGCAAAATTGATGCAATCCTTAAGATCCTGGTTATAAATATCAGATCACAATGATCTCAAATTTTAGATATTACTCGATCCATATGGACAATTCAAACAATTAATTATAGCAGAATACGGGATGGACGAAAACCGTTATTTTTATGCAGTCGCAGGCTCTCTCATCTCGAGTCGGAAAGATCTTTTCAGATCCAAAGCCCCGGGAGCCGCCACAGAACGCCGTTTCCACAGATTGATCTCAGACGGCTGCACAACGGTTGCTGCGGGCTTGGGCAGTGGCTCGCTTAATAGAGTATCCGAATGAAAAATTAGCTTCTGACCTTGATCTTGATTCTTAGGGTTTTCCAACTTCTGATCTTCATCTTCATTCTGAGGGTTTTCCAGCTCCTGATCCTCATTTTCATTCGTAGGGCTTTCCAGCTCCGGATCTTCATCTTCGTTCTTAGGGCTTTCCAGCTCCTGATCATGTGATGCATATTTCTTTACATCGGCCCAATCTTCATCGCTGCTGTCTTCAGATTTGTTCGTCGGTGAACATGTAAAATCGACCTGGACTGAATCTTGAAATATGTTTTCCAGTGATGCGCCCCTGTCACGCCCTGACGAAAATATTTTTAACCGGCCCAGGCTGGGAACCCCAGCCTCCGGGATAAATTCAGAATTCGATACAGTCTGCTCGGGTTTCTTTTCGCGGGAAATGGTGAAAAATTTCTTCAGCTGCAACGCCTTGACCCCACGCGGAGAAGAATGCTCCGATTTAATCTCGTTAATCCGCAACACAGGCCGATCCCTATCCCGATCCCCGGTGCGATCCTTTTCTTTGACCTTTGCCTTGGACATTTTCTTCTTCAACTTCACTTGCCCAATGCAAGAAACCTTGGGAGACGTCGGCTCCTGGGATTCGAACCCGCTATCTCTCTTCTTTTCCCGCGCCTCTTTAGGGACTATAGATATCATTGGCCCGGAATAGCCTCGCCCGGAAAAGCTGCGTCTGGCTCTGGCAGAATAATCGCCAGGCCTCTTGATATCTCTGCCAGGGCTGATGGGCGCGATGGGATATGCAGAAATCAGAGCAACAGCTTTTGGGAGGCAGGCCATTATCACGTTTCTTGAACTTCTCTTGTTAGGAGATGGGGAACGAGTATCTGTATCACTCCATTGCCCTTGCGAATGTCGATCTTCCTGTCCTCTATCAAGATAATCAGGCTTCTTCTTTCTCACGCTCTCTCTTTTCATTATTGAAGTCACTTGGCACAGGTCGGCCTCGTACCCCTTTTAAGCCCTCGTCCTGTTTCAGGGATAAAAAGCTTCAGAAACCCCAGAATTGCTGAACACTACACAGAGTTGATGTTTGATTTCGCTGCTTGCTCAATAACTCCAGCGTGTGGATGAGAAATTATAGGACTAGAACTCTGGGCTTGGTCAAAATTAGTACACGAACCCAACAATTGACAGGAGGCAAATATTACTGTAACGTTTTATCTCGGGATCTGGGCACTTGCGTTTGCCCTAAATTCCGATGTGCGGATGAAATGGAAATTATTAAACAAGTGGCCATTGAATCTACAAATCCTTGTCAGATGATGGTTCTATATCTCCAGAACCATCTTCGAACTGAATCTTATTACACATATTTATATAAAATTTAGTAAACTTATGTCAGCGTGACATGGCTGAATGTTATCAAATTGCAGAAGGCATGGTCAATGCAGTTGTATTGTATTGTCACACTATCGCTTGTTGACTGTTTCCCATGCAACATTCATATCATAATCAACAGAGAATGAGGGCAGTGGATAAAAATATCATAATTGCAATAGTTGACATGTTTGGATTTGTCCTTTGCCTGCGTGGATATTGCACCATGTCGTACTGGATGTTCTCGGGAGTTTGACTCCGGAGCCGTGAATAGCATTCTAACTTAACTTTAAATTTTAAATTTTCTTTCCAAAGATGCGTTCTGGCTTTGATTATTTCAAAGGCATGGAAAAAAATATATTTTGATTATTTTAACTTAAATGTTATTAAAATAATAGTTATTTGTTTGGATTATTAAAATAATAATTATTTGTTTGGAATATCCTCTTCTCTTCTGCAATGGATTCTTAAAATAGAATATCCCCTTGTGCAATGAAAACAATGGCTTAATACTTATATATATAATATAAAATTAATGTGTTATGCAAATTAAAATATCAAAATATATAAAATAATAAAATTATTAAAGCAAAAAAAGCATTTTTCCAATAATATTTATTAAAATGTCAGTTCTAGATAATCAGATAAGTTAGAAGAGAGGTGATATTTGCCAAAATTTATAGTAATAGTAAAATAATTTCTAGTACTTAAATATAAAAGTAGTTACCTCTCTCAAAATATATGAATTAAAGTATTCGAAAAAATATATTTTATTGCCTTTTTAACTTAACTGTTATAAAAATAATAATTATTTGTTTGGATTATTAAAATTATAATTATTTGTTTGGAATATCCTCTTGTGCCATGAAAACAATGGCTTATTAAAATATATATATATATATATGTGTGTGTGTGTGTGAAATGCGAAATTAATAACGTTTAAATATAAAAGTAGCTAAGCAACATAATAATTTTTTTATATTTAAATAAATAATTAATAATTGTTTTTGAAAAATTAAAATGTAAAACAAGTTGAGAGAGATTGTATTTTAAAGAAATTAATATTAAAATCATTTTTAATATTTAAATATAAAAATAGTTAAACAACATGAGAACTGTTTTTTATATTTAAAAATAAATAATAAAATTTTTAGAAAAATTAAAATGTAAAATAAGTTAGAAGAGAGATTATATTTTTAAAAAAATTATGATAATAGTAAAAAATCATTTTTAATATATAAATATAAAAACAGTTGAAAGTGAAAGTGATAATAAGTTGTTTTTGAATATTTAAATGAGCAATCAATGAAATTTGAGAAAAAAAAAATCAAGATGCAAGATCAATTAGAAGAGAACATTTTAAGAAAAAATCCAGATCTAAGATAAATCAGAAGAGATAACATTTTAAGAAAAAATCAAGATGTAAGATAAATTTAAAAAAAATAGATAAATTAGAAGAGAGATAACATTTAAGATAATAAGTTGTTTTTGGATTTTCAAATGAGTAATTATTGACATTTAATGAAACAAAAAATATAAGATAAGTTTAAATAATAGATAAGTGAGAAGTGAGATTACAATTTTAAAAAAGTTAAGATGATGGTAAAATCATTTTCAAGTCTCGAATATAAAGTAGTTGAGAATGATAATAGGTTTTTTCCAAATATTTAAATGAGTGATCAATACATTTAAGGAAAAGCACTTTGTGTAATGAATTTTAAGTAATTTTATTAATATTTTTATAATTATTTAATTAAATTTTTTTAATATGGATGTAATGAATGGTAAGAGATTATTACTATTTTTAACTTTAATCAAAATATGGTAGATATTTTTAAAAACTTGAGTTTAAGTTGTTAATTTTATAGAATTTGAGTGTTCTAACTCGTTTTTTAAGGTGCTGAATTTATTTATGCATTAAAAAAGGGTTTTTTAGGGTGTTGAATCTATTTATGTATTAAAAGATGCATTGTAAACAACAAAAATTCATATTCTTTCTTAAAATTGTTTTGCCAAATTTCCATGAAAATGTCTATTGTTTATTTTGTCTATAATAGTTGTGTTTGACCAAATTATTGGTTAATTAAATTTAAATATGGATATATTAAATGATAATATAATTTTAGTGGCTAAATCCAAAAAACTTACAAAGTTGTATTTATGTATATTAAATATATTTATGGTTGTTTGAGAAAAATATTGGAAAACGAAAATCCAATTAGAAAATGATATATTGGCTTACTCAACCTAAATTAATTAAGTAATAAATTGAGAATATAAATATAATATAATATAAAATAATAAGATGGTAGTAAGAACGATGAAGAAGATTAAATTTTCAATTATTTAAGTCTTTTTCAATTCGTCTTGATAAGGAGAAATGGATTCAACGTTTGTCAATTACATCTAGCATGGGCGGTTAACCGGAAAAGTTGTTATTCTCACTATTACACTTTACATTATATGGAGTTCCATATTGTGATTTTCATCATATTGATGAAATTTTTAATTGGCATTTTTGGGCCTCGTCGATGGGTTTAGTGAGATACATCTTCATGGGACATCTTGTCTTTGGAGTATTTGATGAAGGGATTGTCTATAATTTTGGAGTTTTTGGCTAGAATTTAGTGAAAAGTATTTGGTGAAATCATCATTTTTGGTGTTTAAATTGAGTTTTTTTATTCCATATACGAATTTAGTAGGTTGGAAAACCCATGTGCAACTCAATTCGAACTTGTGATTTCAATAAATCAGTGCTAGAATTTTGAAAATTTTAACCAGAAAAGTTATCGGAAAACCCTTCATAAAATGTAACAAATAGCCTACACTTTTGATGAAGATATTTGGTGGATGATCATGTTTGATGGTCTTCTCATGGTTTGAGTTCTACTTTCATTCTTTTACTTTATGGATCACTTTCTTGATATATTCATGCTTTCTACTTCTTGAATCACTTTTCTTTTTGTATCTTGCTAATTACGTATGGTAATGTTAGACTACCAATGTCAATCTGCATGATCCCTTTTTGTTTAGTGTGGGGGCAACATACTTGATATTTGATGGAATTAGAGCTTTCTTATGTTCCATTCTCTTGTCATATTGCTTTGGCATAGTCATATGTGTTTCCTTAGTGTGGTTTTTCCTAGGTGGTATAACACTGCCATATTAGGAATCACCTAGGAGAGATGTCAACTTGATGGCGTAACTACCATTATTGATGTCTATTTATGAAGTTTGGCGTAGTGATAAGGGGTGGGAGGTGGGGTACTACATGTGTTTTATTTAGTGATATAACATAATCCTAAGTTTTGATGTTGCAATTTAATGTAATACTCATTTGACAGATGAAATGCCCTAGGTTCAAGTATTGGTAGAGCTTATGTTTTATATTATTGTTTTACCATGATAGGTTCTTTTAGGGAGAAAAAAAATATGTTTCATCGTATGAAAACTTGATGGAATGCATCCCTTCATTGGCACAAATGTTTATGTAGATCACATTATTTTAATGTTAATTTGTTTGAGTGGAGGGACCATCCCCTTAGTCTTATAATTTTTTGGATAACACATAGATATATGAAATGGTGGAGACTATTTTGGCATGGTTGTTATAAATTGGAAGTTGTGCTAAGGGGTGGTTATGAGAGCACCCTTTCCCTAGTGGTTATGTTTGAAATGTATTCTAACATTTCTTTGCATTATTGGAGCCCCCCCTTCTTGTTCACATGTGTGAGGAGGTTGGTATCATTCTATAAGGTGTACCTATAAGAAGTGGTTTCAACATTCATTATTTTTTATTGTTGACTACTTCATTGCACAAGTTTTATGGAGTTGTAATCACCTTGGAGCTCATTTATTTATGTATTAGTGTGGTTACATTTTCTTTTGAGAAGTTGTTGAAGACATTTCACTACATTTTCTTTTAGAGTGCTCCAACCAGTCCAGACCTTGCACATTTATATATGGAGTTCATTAGAACATCATAATTGGCGACTAATTTATGAGGATTTTTTAGAAATATATTCATGCATCTTGTGGACCAGTAGCTATTTTGGTGTGTTAGCTATGGAGAGAATTTATAGGAGAGAATATTTTATTGTTTCTTCAATCATACATCTTCGAGAGTGCACTTGGAGTTCTGTAGGTGGATATTGAGCACATTCTCCTATGTCAAGGAGTATTTTATTATATTTTAATACATGCATTTTGGAAGGTATACTAGTTGTGAATCTTGTAGCATCATTACTTGGTCGATATGTTTAATTTTAGTGATGCAAACAGACTCTTGGAGATTTATTTCTCATTTCTTTATACCTTTGGATGGGTGAACCCTCTTAGAGAGGATAGAGGCCACATATTCACTTGACATACTCAACCATGATTGGGGATACATGTAAGTACTTAATTATATTATTATTATTTGATTTGTCATGGATATAGCTAGTAAATATTGTACTTTTATGAGATGATGGTTAAGAAAATGGAAATTTGAGAAAGTTATGCTCTTGGGCTACATTTTACATAATAAAGAAATATTAACAAAATATTGGAGTTGTTTCTCCTATATTCTGTGAGGGTTTTATGTTTCCATTATTTCACATGTTGATTATTGTAATAAATCATTCTAAGTAGTTATGAAGTCCTTCTCATGGAGGATTTTCCATTTAGATGGTAGAACATGAGGAATAATCCCTCTTATAATGATTTTTGCTGTATTAAGTTTACATCTATAAATTAAGTTGTTGCTAGAAGTAATATGACACCACCTTCATAAATGTTTTAAGAGCGGCACCTTTAGTTATGTTAGGGTAAATTTTTGTAGTATTTTCATACAAGCTAAGGCTGATTAGTGGCTTGCATAAATCCCATTATTTAATTTACATATTCATCCACTCCCCATCCTACATCCATTTAACCAAGATTTGGCAAGACTAGTCTTTGGAATTGATTACCTTATTTTTCTCAATGCACTCATGTTTTTCCCGTATCTACAACCACTTTTATTTTGTGAAATATTACTCTTCAAACATCCCATAGTGCCTCCACTTATATGCTTAACAATATTTCTTAAGGATACCCCTTTTTATGTTTAAGAAGATCCAACTTAAAGTAAAAGTAAGAGCTATAGAGGTCATAGAGGGTAGCCTTCCTAAGTTACAGAAAGCTACAACCTTAGTTCTTGGGATTTTACACTTTGTGAGTGCTATTTTTGTTGTAACACTATTAGCTAAGCATAAAATCCCTCTTGTAACATGATTTTCCATATTGGTTGTTTGGAGTAAGCTCAGTCCATTGCTACTAATGTTGTTAGGCATTTGGATAGTTTTGTGCACATAGATTCCCTTATGGTATTAGATTCCTACACTATCCTCATTAAGTATATGGATAGTTTGAAAGTAATGAGATAATATCTATTAAAGAAAGTCCATGTAGTAGATATAGTGTGAAAGGAATAATTGTAAGAAGCATTACTAGAAGGTTTTACATACCATAAAGTTACTTCAATAGAATGTTCCCAAGAAGATGGATAAAAACTATATAATGAGATAAAATCAAGGTAATTCGATGTCTTGTGAAGCATATTATAACTAGATATATTATATTCTAGAGGTTGTCCCCGTGAAGAGAAAATGTGAACATTACTTTAATCAATGGAGGTATTTCTATTTGTGGTAAAAATGGTTTCTTCTACAACTGCCTATTTCTATTATAATACATCATTTATACTCTAAATATTAGGGTAATATCTTCTTTATACTGTGAATCTTATATTTTGATAATAAACAATACCACAAGTGGTAGTAGAGAACTTTCCTAAGCTAATGTTTTCAAGGAAACTTTCTAGGCTAAAGACATGTTCTAAAATCTATAATTAACACAGTGGTGTCTCATTCCATAGGGAAATATATAGTAGGGGAAGAATACATGCAGGAAATATAAATGATTTCTTCTATTTTGACACTCTTCTAACCCTTTTTAGCACCCATTCAAGTAGTACCACATCAAGTGACACTTATAAATAAAATTTCACTTCCATGTACCCTTGAGTATATCGAAAGCACCCAAGGATACCCAAAATTGGATTGAGATAAGTTAGTAAATTATCTTATTGCTATAATGCACTAAGAACAAGACTCAAGAATATTACTCTCTCATACGTAGGTAATGGAGTAGTAGGGATAAAGTTATTATTGATTCTCCTTAATCAGAGCCATGAGATATTGATTAAATACTACTATTAAACCTTGTAAGTATATCATAGAAATATAACATCTATCACTCCCTTTCTTGGATGACCTCACTATTGTTCCTCAAGTTGTTCCTAAGGAGGTAATAATTCCAAGACACTGTTTGGAAGTTTTAAATAATTTCTTGTTGTAGGCCTCAATCTGGATCTTGGGCTAAGTGGTTAACCCTAAAGCATTAAAAAATATGATTCATCAGAGGAACCTCATAAATACCTCTCTCATGCGCAATTTAATGGTACATTTAAGTTATTATAATATAATAAAATGTTAGAGAAATAATCCAAGCTAGATACAACAAATCTATCTAAACATTTAGGCAAGGGCCTTTCCATGGGGCACATTTATCCCACATTACATATACGTAAAGATGATTCGATGGAAGATGTATAAGAAATAAAAAAAGATATATGTCTCAAGTACCCATGAGAATGAAATGGAAATATTTTACACTAAAGAATATGTAGAATTAATACAAATTAACATACCCCTACTAATCCTAGCCCCTACAAAGGGTATAAGTACCTCCAAAGTTTAGTTACATAAATGGGTCTAAATTTTTGGATATGTTTTGAATCTCTCAAAACTCAATATGTATAACACTATTGTGTTCATCTCATCGAGACCTTTCCAACAATGTCAAATTTGTCTCAGTCCATCTCCCGAATCAAAAAATGCCATACCATCTATCCCACCACCTACTGCTCACATGGTTCCCATGTGGCTATCCAAGTGTTGGTTCCCAACAAAAACGTTTCAAAACGTTTCAATAAAACATTTGATGTCGACTAGGTGTTGGTTCTTAAAATGTTCCTAGAACAATAAAACATTTGATGTCAACTAGGTCCTCTCGCTCTAAGTGAATAGTTCTGGTCTCCCTTGGATATGTTTTGAATCTCTCAAAACTCAATATGTATTTAACACTATTGTGTTCATCTCATCGAGACCTTTCCAACAATGTCAAATTTGTCTCAATCAATCTCCCGAATAAAAAATATGGTTGTTTAAAAATTATCTTATTAGATAATGCCATACCATCTATCCCACCACCTACCACTTAGATGGTTCCCACGTGGCTATCCAAGTGTTGGTTCCCAACAAAAACATTTCAAAACGTTTCAATCAAACATTTGATGTCAACTAGGTGTTGGTTCTTAAAATGTAAAAATGTTTCAATAAAACATTTGATGTCAACTAGGTCCTCTCGCTCTAAGTGAATAGTTCTGGTCTCCCTCACACCACGAAGTGTATTCCCTACTAATAATTTATGACATATATTTAATGATCAAATAGATAAATGACCATATTATTGATGGTACCAAAGAATTTGAAATGGTAAGGAATAAAGAACAAAGGAATTTAAAATATATATAAGATATACATATAGCGTTATCTGGATGAAACTATTTACGTAAAGAAAAACAAGTGTCTAGAAGTAAGAAAATAATAAGTAGAGAAAAAAATAAAAATACACCCAACCAAAAAAAATGTATACGTAGAATTCATATATAGGCAACTCTAGCCAAACATATTTCAGAGAGTGCTATAACAAGTATAACTATTCCTACAATTAGCAATTGGAAGGTTAAGCAATAAATTCATACAAACAGTATATATATTCAAAAGTAGATATTGCTAGAGATACTCTGAGAAGTTAATGTTGATCAATTCGAACATAATATTTTACATATGTTGAACCATAAGTGTATAAAATTAACACAAACTACTACAAATGAAAATCACACAAAAATAAATAAATATTATGTTCATCAATTACCAGAATAAGACCTCAAAGTCAGTCTCTTGAAGCCTCACTCTAAAAAAAATATGATATCAAAGAACGAATGTAATCAATTACAGTAGATGCACTCAACATCGTAAATCAAGTCTATAACTGAAGAACATCAAATTATCCATATGAACATATAATATTAAAGAAAATCTCATTCGTTTCTACATTGCATAAAAGATTCATTTAGATTAAACGATAGATCTATGTAGCAAGTACATTCAGATCGTTAAGTCACAAAAGATTGTATAATTTTGTATCCGACCCCTCAAAATGAGAAACGAGGTCCTATATACAAAAATAAAAATAATTGAAAGTTTTAACTCTCTCTTAACAACATGTAACTGATTCAAAATAAACGAAATTAAAAGGGTGGTTGACTTGTGTTCCTTTTCTTTACATATCTTTGGAGACTTCATTGCTTGTTTCTTGAAGTAGTCTCCTATATACTTTGATAGACGTCAGTGCTAAAATTTATTTTTCCCTATTAAAAAAAATTCAAACACTATAATTCTTCATCAGTTAGAGAATAAAATTATCAATAAAATCCTTAAATCTTTCTTCAAATGAGATGAGGCCGTGATCTTCTTGACTTCATTCTTCAAATTCTGAACCATGTTCTTTCCACAATTAACTAAAACTTGAGCATAACGCTTCAACAAAAGAATTTTCTCATTAATAATCAACCAGATTTTGTCTTTGACTTATAACAGTGTTTCTTTCTCCAAGGTGTATTTTGTAAGACACCTCAGTAAGGATTTAACCTGCTCATGCTTTTGGGTTAACAAGGTCTACAAGCCTTCAATATTTTTATTATTGGTTTCAAGAATCTTCTCCAGTTTTGATCTTTCAACTTTTATTTCCTGCTCTAATGCATCGACTTTGGATTGAAGGCGTTTGAATCTATCAAAATTAACATTTCTTGATCCATTCTTCTCTAAGGCTTCGTCCAAAGTGTTATTAAATTTGTTGAATTCTTTAGAATGTATTTTCTCTATGTTCTTGATTTCTTTATTTTCTTTATTTAGTTTTTCTTCTATTTCTTTGCATTTGGTTTCATTAAAGTCTGGAGACTTACTTAGCTCTTGTAATTGCTTTTCTTGTATTTCCTTTTGCAGAAAGGTGTCCACTAAATGGGTCATGTAGTAATCTTGAAGCTTTTTATCTACCTTTAGATTATTTATTTATTTATCTTTCAATTGCATCATCTCTTTAGTTACAGTACCATCTTTAGACATTTGACTATTTGATTATTTTCTCCTCAGTTCTGATTAACTCTTGTCCTTATAGTTTGATACTTTTGTTGTTGAATGAAAATTCTAACAATCTTCTTGCCACCGCATCTTGGTCAATTTTTTTTTTTTTGGGTTAATAAACCATATCTATATCATTTACGCTGGACAAGTTGATATTAATAGAAGTGGCCTTAGAACTATGTACTTGAATACTTATATCTGACCCTCGTCGCAATAGTGTCAGATTAATCACATTCCTTTCAAAGTGAGTTTTTGATAAAAACCTAGGGCCTATTTGGTGAACATATTTTTCAATTACTATCATCAAATCCTTTCCTCTAGTTTTCAATAACCCTTCTATTGTAACAAAATTGTCAACCTTTATAAGGCTTGCCCTTGAGTCTTTCGTTCTAGTTTCTTCTAATGTCTCCTTGATTTGTTTTAGCATTCCATCATTTTCCCTTTGAAAGGAAACAACTTCCTAGTCATTTTCTTCACTTACTTTTAAATATTTTATATTTAAATGGATTTCCTCTTCGACACTAATCTTAATGATCTTCCTCTTGAGGGGATCCTCCTAAAGATCAGTAATAACATTATTTGTATCTGTCTGGGAGCCGATAGATGAACATTGTTTGTCTGGATATTGATCAATAGAATTAGGTTGGGTTACCATTATTTCTGACACCTCCATGGTAGCTAGATATTCCTGATCCACAAACAACACATTCAACATTAGCTAGCCTTTTGATTTAGGGTGTGAAACATGAGTGTATAAAAACAAAATAACCTATTTTCTCACATGTAAAATAATCTGAAAAAGGATCAAAATTCCAATTAGGAGAACTTTGAGGTCTAAAATGGGCCTCCTAAGGAAATAATAAAATAATTGCTAAACTAATAAAATAATATTTATGAATTTTCAATTCACTTTTTGCCCCACAATACGTGTAACCATGGTTAAATTCAATTGAAAAGTTGTACTTAAATAAAATTAATAAAACAATTGTATTGATGTGACTATAAAAAAAAAATAACTTTTCAAGAAAAAATCATTATCATTGAACAACTAATGCATTTGCCCTCTATACTTAAATAACTTAAAATAAATTATAAATATAAATTCATGTATTCTTAATTGTATAATATACTAATAATTAAAATTTATGTTATCCCACGCACGTAGTGCTTGAAACCTTCTATGTGCTTCTGAGACAGCTTCGCTGTCATGGCCCCAGGAGGGGGCCCAGAGATCGCTACCCCTCTCCCTCCCGGGCTATTTGCTTTCAAGAAGTTGGTGGCTAGCAACAACAAGAGCCAAACAAACGATATCCAACAAAAATTCATTAAAATACTGGATTCAATCCCCACAGTTGATCTGTCGATTGAAGAATGTTGCAGATCGGCCCTAAACCTTGCAAAACACGGGCTCATTAGGTAGTTCACTGGGCTCTGGCCCTCGCCCAAAGCTGTCGAAGCCCAGATCCAAAGGAACTAGTCTCCCCTTATCAAATAAGGCATTAGAAGCTACCTAGTCGGTAAGGGATTCTTTGTCTTTGTCTTTGAGGTAGTAGAAGATAGGAACATGATATTTCGAAATGGCTCGTATTTCATGGGCTCTCAGGGTCTATATTTAAATCAATGGACCCTAGATTTTGACTCGAGCCAAGATTTCCCCTTATTTGTTCTGATATGGGTTCGCTTGCCCCAACTCCCTCTTCACTGTTGGAACCAAAAATCATTAGAAACTGTCAACAAAAAACATGGGAAGTATATAGACAGAGAAGAAAGGAGGGATTAGTACTCTTGCGCAAGAATTTGTGTAGAATTTGACTTGGAGGAAGGACTCCCTAAGGCTTTTAAACTCACAGTGATTGATTTGTCTCACATCCAAGAGCTTGATTACAAGCAGCTCCCATTTAAATGAAGATATTTTCGTGGCTACGGAAACTTCACCAAATATTACAAAAATAAAATAGTGGAGGAGACCGAGCACTCAAAGGAGGATCAACAGACTCAGGTCCAGAAAGCTGCCTCAAATAAACAGAACAATAGAGCAAAAGGGAAAGTTAAGCCAACAGGTAGTGTTTCCCCTACCTTGGTGACACAAGGGGAGGGGCCTTATGTTCCTCAAATAACATATGCAAACTCCAATCCTTTATAAATTCTAAGCACTCCAGTAGAGCTAAAAACTACAACAAAAGCCGAAGCTACGGAACAATAGCCTAAAGCAACAGAAGAAGATAAAAGACAAGAAGAATCTGCCTCAATACAAATCGAATATCCAAGAGGAGCGTCCACCTCCCCATCGTATGCAAAGACGAAAAGGAAGAAGCCCCTAAATCCTATGGATCTTCGAAAGAAGAAACTTTCGATAGGCCCTCTAAAAGAGTCGAGAGGAAGTCTCACAAAGGGGCAAGAGAAGAAGAGGCTGAGAAGAAAAAAATGCAAGGCAGCCAGTCTATGGTCGAGATATCCATAGCTAGAAACATTCGAACCAGGCCTCCAAAAGGCCACCCCTCTACAACTCAATAATGCGTATAGTCTCTTGGAACCATAAAGGCTTAGGGAATCCCTCAAAAGTAGAAGCACTGAAGAACCTCCTGAAATCTGAAACCCCTGAGATCCTCAAGCTCCAAGAGTCTAAAATAGAAGGGGCAACCCTTATAGTCTTTAGTAAAGACAAATCGGAAACAAAATCGAGAAATCAGTAAGTGCAAGGGGTACTTGTGGTGGGCGTGCTACTCTCTAGGAGGATGAAAAATTCCATCTCTATAGCTCCTTTGAAATGCAGCGTTGGATCTACACCGAACTTTAGCATCTTCTAAGTAAGACCACCCTTCCTCTCTTTAATATTTAAGTTCTGGTCCTCTATGCCGAAAAAAAGGATTGTTGGCAAACCCTTTCTCACTTTATTGAAGCCTACTCACCTAAGAATATATTCCTAGCTGGAGATTTCAACCTTATCTTCGGGCCAAAGGAAAAAAGAGGAGGCAATGTAAGCAAGGATCACACCCTCCCCCTTGTAGAAGACTTGAACCAAGAATGGGACTTACTGAATTTCAAATCTATAATAGGGCTCTACACTTGGTCAAATAATAGAGTAGGAATTGAACACATTTTTTCCTGGCTTGACAAATTTTTAATACAGAGCACCCTCCTCTTCGAGAAGAAGATAATCTCCACCAAAATTCTACCCAAATTTACTTCTGATCATAAACCCATCCTACTGATTTTAGAAGAAGAGGAAAACCTGGGGCCCATCCCATTCCGGTTCAACCCACTATGGTTAAAAAGGGATGGGTTTATGGAGACAATCTCAAAAGCTTGGTCAAACCCTGTTAGTGGATCGACTAGTTATGTGTGGGAACAAAAAATTAAGGCCTCCAAAACTGCCATGAAAGAATCGTTAAAAAATCCCTCTTGTTCCCCCACTAGTCTTAAAAATCAGGCCACTGAGAGGCTGCTAGATCTGCAAATGAACACATAATAGCTAGACATCACCTCCTCAGAAATGTAGATTGAGCAAGTAGCCCAACAAAGCACTCTCCATGCTTTCAGAGTTGTGGAGGAGACCTTGAGACTTAAATCACACAATCTCTGGCTCAAATATGGAGATAAAAATTCTGCCTTCTTCCACAAGCAAATCCGAACTCATCTCTCAAGAAACCACATTGTAGAAATTACCTCCTCATATGGGACTGTGCATAAAGGAATAGTTGAGTAATGTGACACTACTACCTCTCACTTCCAGCAGTTGTACATAGGAAAAGGATCAGATAATGAGGAGGAATTTCCAGATTTTCTCACTCACATCCCAAGAATGATTAAGGAGAAGGATAGCTCTAGCCTCTTGAAGCCCTTCACAAAAGGGGAAATCAGCAACTTCATTTGGACAATGGAGCCAGACAAAGCTCCTAGTCTCGATGGCTTCTCCATTCACTTCTACAGAATATGTTGGGATATTATAAAGGCTAACCTGATCCGAATGATAAAGGGATTCCAGCAGAAAGCCAAAATGGGAGGAAGCATAAACCCCACTTTCCTAGCTCTTATTCCAAAAGAAGTTAATCATGTTTCTTTTCACCACTTCAGGCCAATTTCGCTTTGCAATGCATCCTACAAGATCCTCTTCAAGCTCCTGGTGAACAAAATCGAGCTTATGTTGGAAAATCTTATCTCTACCGATTAAGGTGGGTTTGTCAAAGGAAGGCACATCCTTGACAACGTGGCTCTGGTGCAGGAAACCATTCACTCCATCCTCCATTGCCATGAGAAAGGGATGATTATCAAGTTGGACATGGAGAATGCCTTCGATCGGGTAAGACATTATTTTCTCCTTGAATTTCTTTCCACTTTTGGCTTTATCTTTGATTTTATAAGGCTAATTAAATATTTTATTGGAGAGTCATGGATTGCCCCCTTGGTAAATGGCAGTCCAGTCGGTTACTTCAAAGCTTTGAGGGGCAGCAGGAAAGGTTGCTCTATGTCCCCTTTCTTGTACATCTTGATGGCTGAATCCCTTAGTCGGAAGCTAACAGCGGAGAAGATAAAAGGGAATCTTCCTAGAATTGGGGCTGTGAGAGGCACTGAGCCAATCAACCATGCCTTGTTTGCTGATGATTCTTTACTCCTTGGGGGAGCTTCCCTAAATATTGCAAGGGCGTTCAATGAGGTTATTCACATCTTCTGCAGAGTTTTTGGAGCCCTAGTCAATAGGCGGAAAAGTGCAGTGTATGGCTGGGAGATTGATCAAAAAAAGATGAATGGTATTGCCCAAGTTCTTGGCTATGTTGGCTTCGCTAGCTAGGATAAAATCAAGTACCTTGGTCTGCCTTTGACCCTAGGCATCAACAAAGCTCTCCATTGGGTCGAGATCCTTAGTAAAATCAAGGCTAAAACGAAATTTTGGGGGAGGTCTGTAGCTAACCATAGCTAGGAAGATTATCTTGGTGAAATTTTTTCTTTCCTCCCTCCCTTTATACTAGGCTACCTTTTTATTGGCTATTAAATCAATCATTGAAAATCTCTCAAAGATGTTAAGAAAATTTCCGTGACAAGGAGGTAAGGGGAATAAAAAAAATTCCACTTGGTGAGTTGGGACATTGTGAAAAGATATCTACCAGATGGAGGCTAGGGAAAATTTTAAGAACCCCCCTAAATTTATATGTATAATAAATGGGCGAATCCCCATGATACATAGAAAAAATGGATGGCGATTTTATTAATAATATAATATGTATATATAATGTTTTTGGAAAATCTATCATAAGATTATATTATCCCGTAAAATCATGGTGAATCACGAGTACAAATGGCAAATCACCATTACAAATGGCGAATCACTAGCACAAAATCGTGAATCATTTTCTAGTGGAGTTCGGGATGTTGGTTCCAATGAAGATATGGTAGTTGAACCAGGAGTTGAAGGAAGTGAATCATGGAGACCAAGCATGGCACATGGTGACTCGTGAGGGAAGTAGTTCTCATACAGTTTGGAAAACACGTTCTTGAACTAGTTCTATTAAGTCTAGTTTTATTGCTCATGCTACTACTAGCACTGATATTGAGGTTGGAGAGGAGTTTGAGGAGTCCTCAGGCTCTGAGCCAAATGATCTTCATGTAGCTCCTAGTGATGATCCCATCTGTAGTAGTGGTGATGAGTTTGATTAGTGATCATGAAGGCAACAACATATTCAAATTTAGACAGACCCATTACACAAAATCCATGAAGAGAAAACTCTAGAAAAAATATTGTCGTGCAAATCTAGATTCTACAACATTTTTAGATCTCCCTGTTGCTCTGCAAATGGATCCATGAGATGAAGAATATGGTAAAAAAAATTGGGACCAATATGTTTTATGGGAAGGAAAACTATTCCTGTTCAAATTATTTCAAATGCAGAGACTTGATAGTTTTCAGTGAAGGAAATATTTCTGAGCTTAGGGATTTATCTAACCTTTTTTTGAGAGAGCACCACAATGTATGAATTTATATTAGAACTTTATAGGTTATATGCATTGTAGATGTCGATGTTAGAAGTGGAAGGATACACTTCAAATATTAGCAAAAGATATCACTACAAAGTTTTGTACTATACAAAGGTTTTATCTAATATGCAAGCAACAGAGGCTTCCTTATATGACTTCAACAATAGTATCACTTGCAAAAATACATTTTCTATTATGTTGAATAAAGAAGCTTTGATGTTGTAAATTCATCCATTCAGGTCAGACAATAGACTCAAATGGAGGAGCCTTAGAATAACTCCCATCAATCCACACAATAGGATGATCAGCTCCCTCCTTTGTAGAGCTCACACACAGAAGCAATAAGTTACAGACAAAGAGCGACATCACTTTAATATGTAGATTCATGAGATCTCGAGGAGACCCCTTACCTCCACCCATGAGACCCTTGCAATAGTGTCTTTGTCCAGGCCCTTTTTACAATCACATAAGACACCCTCCTTCCCACTGATCCAGGTCTTTGCAAAGAGCGACCTATATGCCCAAGATCGTATCTTCCAATTTATCCAAATTTCTCCATCAGGGGATTATTCACTTTAGCTTCAGATGGTAGGAGATATTCACCCACTGGTAATACAATTTTAGAGGCCAACAGTTTCTCCTAGTCCTCCCTAATTAGTAGGTGATAGCTCCTCCGAACATTTATCACTTTCTTCAGGAAACCTTCAATCAAGATATTTCTCCTAATTCTCAAGTTATTTAGAGGGACCCTTTCTTCTTTGGGACTCTCAAATTTGTAACATTTTATATCTTAGATGAATAATTTTACCCTTTAGGTATTTGACCTCATAATTTAGATATGCCTTTTATAGGAGCTGCACTCATGCTCCCACTAAATACTGTTTATGATGTACCGTGCACTCCATTGGACCTATTTGTGGTGATTTGTTTTTTGAAGCTCTATGTTGCATCCCTCCACTTGCAACTCTCTAGGGAGCTTGGGCAGAGGAAACATAGAGCATGAGGAAAGGCTAGATTCCAACCTAAGCACTAGACTATTAATCACATCTTTAAACTCCAGACCACAATTGAGGAAGCCCAACATTGCTCCTGCAAAGTTTACTATTGTTTCATAGACTTTCAAAAAGGCTTTTGACTCTATCCCCATATATCCTTTATTCCACATACTCTGAGATATTGGCATACTCATAGATATTGGCTTCAGTCTTACTGTTCTTCTTGTTTATAGTTTCAGTGAATTATTGTATTAAAAATATATTTTGTTATAATTTACTTGGTCTCCAACATGTGGATGACAAGTAAAATATTATTTGAGAGAGAGCTTGAACTAGCTATTATCTAGTTGTTACGAAGTAAATTATAAAAGGCTAGCCTCTCATCTCTTTCAAGTTGTTGCTGAATTGTGAGATCACTCTACGCCATACTAGAACATTTATTTTGCAAACATCTGAAATACATTGTGTGGCTTGGAATTTTCTATTTTATCCTTTCTTGGTTTATGTTGTAAAGGGTTTTAATAAGATAATACATGGAAACCCCCTTTACCAAAGGTTCAATTCTAGAATAACTTATTGTTTTGGTAAATATATTAAAATTTCACTCAATTGGGCTAATTATAAGTATACTCTTCAGTGAATTACAACCTAAATTATAGCTTTTAGAGTTAGATTATGTAACCCTAACAAACAATGGGGACTAATTAATAACCCATTAATGGTGTATAATAAATGACATTAATGACCACTAAGGGATCATTAAGTCAAAATTAAACACCATAACTCTAACCTAGGGAAACATTACAAGAAATAATATGTTTTCTAAAATAGAAAATAACATAAAACTATTACGAGTTAGATTAAGGTTTTGTTATCACCCAAAATTGTGAGGCCTCAAATGTAATGTTTCAAAAGTATGTGGGTGCTTAATCCTTCCTTCTCTTGCTTCTGCTTGATTCATGCCCACTTGAAGAAGGGGTGGAGAGGATGCTTGGGCTCAAATTCGGGATGTTTGGGAAAAAAATTTCAAGCTTAGAAGAGGTTTTTCCGTACTATTTTAGATTTCAATGAAAAACATGCAGGGAAGTGAGACCTTTTGCTCTATAATAATAGATTTTGACTCTTAGGATATGTTGAATAAATTTAAAACTTAGAACACAGATCGTACAATCAAATCTAGTGCCTCGCGAGGGGGTAAAGAAGAAAACCAATTAGAGGAATGTATTGAAACTAACTGGCTAAGTTGACAACCTGATTTCAACTGGAAAACAAGAAAAAAATTAGAGAAAATCGAGCCTTCACACACACACATGAACATGAATCCACCACCAAAAGAGTTCAAGTATTTCAATTGATGAAAATAATTGAGAGTAGTGTCTAGTCAATATAACTTATATAGTTATACTATAACAAATCTTGAAATAAATTTGCTATATCAAAGTGAGCTATAAGCATAGCCACAATATTCAGATGCACCTATCATGTGGGATCAGTCTCATGCAACAATAAACATAAAAATACAATGCCAAAGACAGAAGTATGAGAAAATATAGGGAGAAGGATGAAAAATGCTAAAGCTCCTTCCAATGATAAAACTTGTTATAGTCTTTACAAGCACATTGTTCATTGAGATTTGGGATCAGCACCATTCTCAAGCTTAGAAAATTATGAGTAACTCCCTGGAGTCAGCCCCACATGCTGCCATAACAGCATCCTGCGATGAATGATTGTAAATCCTTATTGAGCACCTTTTTTATGTAATAACCTATGCATGTGCCATCCTTGGGATAACACATAACCTTACAAACAAATGCACCTCCCTTAGAATAGTTGGTGTAACTTCTAGTTTAACACTACTAAGGAATCTCATCAAACTTGTTTTCTGTAACTCCCACTTGAGCACCCTCACGAAAGTATTAAGTGCTTGATGTGACTTCCACTCAGCATGATATAAATACGCCCTCGCTCCACTGGAAATAGCTACTTTATTTCCGTCAAAACAAGTCTACAGATGGAAGCGCTCTTCTCTATTGTTATCACAGTAATTGCAATCCCCAAAACAACTTTAGTAAATCCTAGTTGCTATGCTCGTCTTCACCATGAATAGGATGTGTAATCACTATGACATTTATTATCAATCTAGAGATTCCCTACAAGTGTCAACCTCACGTGTAAAGTAGAGCCTTCAAAAGTCATAAAAATATCCTGAATAGAGCTCACTATGCCAACTTCACTTCTTCAAAAGTGTGAATTTTCTAGTTAAATGAATAGTACAGTTGCACATCTCAGGTCTGTACATGAACTAATCACAAGGAAAATTAGGTATAAATAGTTGGATGAATGGTAGTATTATCATCTTCTATACCCTCCATTGTCTATCCAGTATCAAGTTATCATTACAAATGTAGGCAACATCATTGTATACTATGTACCGTAACTCCATCATCGGGGATTGCATCTATATACGTACATATGAGTATGACTTGAATAGAAGCTTTACTGACATTTCCTATCATGCCATCACTGTTGGGATTTTTCAATCCTTTTCTCTTATTTATTTATCCTATGGCACATATTGTTTATTTGTTGACTCTGACTCGTTTTAATTTCCAATCTCGTAACTTTCAATTTATTCATACTAAACATTTGGTATAATCATGAGTATAAAATTCTATAAGACTCCTATTGTGGTTGATGATGGAAAAACCCAATCTAGTTGGTGATGGAAATTGAGGAAAGACAAACTAGATAAGGAAGTGAAGGCATGATGAAGATGTGTGTTTGATGGATTTTGGACCTAACGAGATGATTCACCTCCAAATATAAGTAATACAGTTACCTAAACCAATATTGAGTACATGTGATGTAGAGGTTATTAAGGGACACCAAACATGGTTGCAAAGCATAGTGATCATTCAAGTTTATTAAAATGATGGTTTTAACTTTTAATGGTCATGTTTATTTGCTTATTATATTTCTAGATATGATTAATATGCCAAGGAAGAAGTCCCAATGAGACAAGAAGTCGAGTGGTGTATTATTAACACTAGATTACAAAAACAAGCACAAATAAATGAAACAAAGTAGTGCTTGCATTCATAGGATGAAAACGTTTTTCCCCATTGGATACATCAAAATATATACTAAGCCTAGTGACAAACCAATGGCCTTCCAACTACTCAAATCCTTGATCTTTCCTCAACTAACTCTCTATTGGTATGGGTATTTAGTCATCTGAAACAAAGTTTTATAGACTATAACACATGTATGCATGAGACATATGCATGTTTAGATACCTTTTTCATAAATTAAGGAAAATTAAACCTCATATAAACTATCCTGAGTCCTAAAAATTGGTTGGTAGACATTCAACATTAGGCCAATAGGATGAGACCTAAACAATTCTCCCAAAACAAACTTTTTAGTTTTGCTGCTTGCCCCATTTACTAGATAGGACCCTTAAAGAGGCTAGAAATCTTGTTGATCTATATCAATATTAAAATTTCCTCACCAAGATATCATTGCCATAGGTTTTAAACTGGTTAAAATGCTCACCAGTCATTACATATTCTGGAGCAGCATAACCATGTGTTCCCATAACTCGATTTGAAACATGGGTGTTGTCTCCCTTAGGTCCATCTTTTGCTAGTCCAATATTAGACAGCTTCGCATTGTATTCTTGCACCAAGTACATTTATCCCCATAAATACTTAAGATAATCCAAAGTGTAACATTGAGCCATCTCTTAATTTTGAAGTTGTAGGTACAAACCGAATCCAGCAGAATATTGGATGTTTTAAAATCCTAATAAGTCATTGGTCTTTTAGCCCTTCCATGAAGAAATTCCTGACCTTTTGCTGCACCCAATGCAATTTTCATCCTGATAGACCAGGGGAGTGGTAGGTACCCTTATGAATGCATAAGGGAAGTACCATTGGACACCAAAGATCTAAATATATTTTTCAAAACACAAATTTACATATTGGGATTAAGACTCTCTAGATGGAATTACAAATTGGGATTAAAATATTCCAAAGAGTTATGTTTTGAAGGTATTACGGATAATAAAAAGATATGTAAGGTGTGCAATCCAATTTTTGAGGTGATAATTGTGGTGCTACAATTTAAGGCCATAGTTAGCTTGTTTATCCAATAAGACCATTTATGTATGACGACTCTTTAAAGGTACAAAATCCAGAAAGAAATAATTGATGGCAAAGAACTACATCTATACAATGGTCCAGAGTAGGAGGCCTTTTTCTTGCTGCAAAGGGAAAAACTTTGACATGTAATGTCTCAAAGACAATGCATATCCATGATTACTCAAATTAATTTCTCTGAGCTAGGCCATAACAATGATCTGTGGGTTAAGCTTGAAAAGACAAACTACTAAGAAGAGTATAATATTATACATCCAACAAGAGTAGATCTCTCCTCAAGAGAACCTCACATACCTTAGATGAGAAGAACTAAACAGGAACAAAAGTAAGAACGATGTTTTTTTCTTTGTATTTTTTGATATTGGTTTGGCACAGGTCAGAGGAAAAGCATCTGAATTGAGAGCCTAATAGTAGGATCAAGAAGTCGAGTTTTTATCTATGATATGAAATGATGAAAAGTATCATAAGGCCAAGTTTTTAGGCCATCCTTATCTTTGTTCCTTGAATAAATTTAGGTCCGAAAGTCTAGAGATAATCTAGTGTAGGACCAAGTTGCAACAGGGTTGTTGTAGGGTTCTTATGCTTGGTTTGAATGCAGGTTAGATGGCTGCATAAATTCCTGGGTAGAGAAAGACTTTCAAAGAGGGCTGAAGGTAGATAGAGACTGTTAAGAAGGTTACAAGGGTGCTTGGTTCATAGAGGAAGTATGCTAGGTTGGAACATTGTTCCTAAAAGAGCTGGAGTAGGAGTTTGAAGATCATCCAAAGTGTGAAAAATCACAAGTAATTATGCATTACATCCATGGAGGAATATATTTGCAATATTTGTGGGAAACTGAACTGCTGTAGGTATCCTTTTGAGGACCAAAAGGGTGCAACAATATGCTAGAAGGTGTCCTATAAACCAACATATGCAAAGATTTGATAGAAGAAGGGAAACCATAGTCTCTTGAGTAGTGGAGGTTGAGTTGGCAGGACCGTAAGTGTGGTTACAACATTCCCTAATCAGAGGTCTAGTTTTTGAAGCAAGAACACAAAACCAAGAACAAGAAGGATAAGGGGACGTTGAGAAACAAGGTATGTTTCTCTAATATATTGGTTTGTTTGTTAATGAATGGTTGTTAAGGAGCACTTGTGGACTGTTGAAAGGCCCAAGTACAGTGATTTTTGAATAATTAGGTCACTATTAGAAGGAAAATATTATGAAGCCCTAAGGACAATGATCTCTAGAATTCAAACTTTGTTGTATGGGAAGATGTGTGAATTCACTAAGTGCACTGAATGTGGAAGTTATTTAGTATTGTATGAGCTATTGATGATGCCTTAAATTGTGTGACAAAGTAGTAGTCTTCACTCTTGTCACTATGTAAAGGACATTTCTAGAAGAACTTATGAACAATATAGCTTGTAACAACAAAAGTATTGTTGAAGGACAAAATTGCAAGTCCTTGTTCTAAAATATCTGAGATATAAGGCAGATCCTTTAGAACAGTTAGATTATTGGACTGTATGAAAGCAGAACTAAAAACCCTAGTTCTGTGATTTGGAGAAACATATCAATGATTAGGGGCAACTAGTTGAAGACCCTATGAGTTTTCAATCTTGAAGGAGCAGGGTAGCAGTTATAGGTAAGGATTATTTATGACAATGAACCTATGTTGACTAATTAAGATTGATTATAAAGATTGGTAACTTTTGGATTGGCTAGCATTGTGATAATCAGTGTGTTGAAAGAATTGTGTGATGGATTATCTTCAAGGCAAGAATTAGTGGAGATCACATTTAAAGATAAATTTCAAATTTTCTCTTGGTACACTGTATCAAGAAAGGGCTCAACATGGAGTACAGTGCACTAATACCATGGGACATTGATGAAGACCGGAAAAATAGAGAGAATACTAATTAAGAGGTGATTTGTCTATTTGGTAAACAGAGTATAATATCCTTACCATTATAGGGCCCAAAAAAATCCCATTCTTGCAAACTGAATATAGCAAAAATACTTAATTAAATATTGAATACTTGACAATTAGCAAGATTGGAGAAATTATTCAACGCTGTACTTGAAATTGGATCATTTTGAATTCTGGCAGAGGCAAAGGTAGTCGGAAGTCACAACCCAAAGGTAGTATGTTTGAGGATCTGTAGTCTGTAAATGATGAGATTGGAATTCAAGTCCTAGAAAGATAAAATAATCCATTACTATACATCATTCATAGAGTGATTTCATTTTCTTCAAATTTTTGGGATAAGATAGAAAGAAAGGGTTTCCTCTGTAAGTTTCTTGTCAAAAGCCTAATTACCTCATTGTATTATGTGACAATGGGGGCTACCTTAACACAAGGGGTTATATCTCAACTGGTTGTCACCATATTGCTAAGAATTTGTTTAGTTCCATACTAGCAGGTGCCTTGTTAAACCCCACTGGGTAAGGCACACTAATCTATGAAAATGGGCTTATTTGGGAATCTGGATACCATCTTCAAATGTGATGAAGCATCCTTGTGTTTCCCATGAGATTTCCCTTTGAAACAATAATATAGAAAGGGTTTCCTTTGTAAGTTTCTTGTGAAAATCCTAATTCCCTCACTGTATTATGTGATAGTGGAGGCTACCTTAACATAAGGGGTTATATCTCAACTGGTTGTCACCATATTGCTGAGAATTTGTTTAGTTCCATACTGACAGGTGCCTTGTTAAACCCCATTGGATAAGGTGCACTAATCTATGCCAATGGGATTATTTGGGAATCTGGATACCATCTTCAAAAGTGATGAAGCATCCTTGGGTTTCCCATGAGATTTCCCTTTGAAAAAAAAACAGTGACCATTAAGTTGACCATGAAAAAAAAAACCCTTGAGGGTAGATTGTGACCATACAAGGAAATGACTATATATGCTCCTCCATCTCTAAACCATGTAATTTTGGGTGAAAATGACAATGAGGTTGAACTTAAAAGGTCATAAAGGTCCACTGAGATTAAAAAAGCTATGATTCAAGAAACAAAACTAGAAATGCGCTGATACAAGGAAAACTTGAGAGAAGTGTTTTTCAATTACTGAAACACCACACAAATACATGTTAACTCCTCATAACTGTCAGCATTACATAGAATCTCTTAATCAATAAGGAAAAATAAAATAACAATTGGAGGACATAGGCACCAAAAACAGTAGATTATAGTCATTTCAATGGTAAGATTGACATAGTGTTAAACCATTGACCAGGTTTCCATTCTATATGTGGTCTACTCTGACACACAAATGGTAGGAACCGCAGAAAGATAGAGGCCCAGTGGAAGCCTCAAGTGATTTTGATGAAGTAGATATCCTTCATGCACTTGAGCCAAAGGAAGACCATTCCTTGCAGTGTAGCCCATCTGGACATGTTTTTTGAAGCCTTTCAAAAAGGAGAAAGGCAAAGGAAAGAAAATTTCCATGTACTAATTATACATAATTTTTTATAGGAATACTATAATCTATTTCATTTTCACAGTACGAGTAACTAATAACTGAATTTCCATACTCAAATATTTTGTAGGAAAATATTGTATTGTTTAATACACAATATATAAAACCAGATCTGCCTAAAGATCTCTATTAGATACCTATATAAAAGGAACCTCTCTGTAAAATACATATTGTAACTTTTAGCCTTTTTCATTCTGGGTTGAAGATATATGTAATTTGACACCATTTGAAACTAGCAACCATATGTCAAGTAATAAATATCTAGAGATGCGTCAGAAATTCCAATTTTTGGTGTGCCAAAATTCTCAAAACACTAGATCTACGTGGAAATCTAACATCATCCTTCTCATCATTTATATTCATTCAAATATATTATTCTAGGCAAGCTCAGAAAAGGCAAAAACATTTGTGTTTTGAGCAGTTACAGACCTTTCTTGCTACCATCTCTAGGTAGTTATCTTGAAAAAGTGCAACAATTTGGTTTCATGCAACTCTCAATTCTCTCTTCAGCATATTCTTAAGATCTATGATCTGAATCATGTCACTGAAACCACCAGGCTTGAAATCAAGGAGCTTGATGCCCTTCTCCAGAATTTGGACTCTCCATCTTAGAAACTTCTTTAGTTTCTCATCGTCTCCAAAGATTTCTGGTAGAGCTCCTTGTCTCGAAAAATCCCATTAGCAATGTAGCACACATGGTGGCTCACTTTAACATAACAATGCATGAAGGCCACTGAATTCAGATTCTCATCAAATTTGAGATCCTCTTCAACTATACTGTCAGCTCCAAATGCCTTCCTCCACGCCACACTATTATGCCATCCGATTGCATCATTCACCCTGAAATCTTTAGCACGAAGAAATTTCAGAAGTATAAAATCAGTATCTGGGCCAAATAATAAAGGGAACCCACTAAGGGTGCATTAATGTAGGTGGAAGGTTCAGATTGATCATAATTTTTTCTCACATCAGTAAACCTAGCCATGTTGTCTGGGCCTCCCACCACAGCTCCCACCAAGATGTTGGGATTGGGTGCACTGTTGTACATAGATTGGAAGTCTTCTTTGTAGGGAATGGGTTGAGGATGATTGGCCTTAGAGGGCAGAGAAGAGGCTCTGTGATGAATAAGTTTTGGATAGAGGGAACCATATACAACCATGTATGACATCCTCATAGTATTATGTCCCAGTATGTAATCAACCTTCATCAACACAAAATTGATTTAGGTCTTGCATACATTAATAAATTTTTGAAATAATAGGACAATTAAGCATTGGGCTATTATGAATCTATACCTGAAGTTTTGAAAGTGCTCTTAGCCTATGAGGAGTGACTATCACTGTCCCACCATATGTTACTACTTGTATGAAAGTGCTCAAGTATTTTTCATATGTCAAAAGCAAGAAGGAAGAAGATGTAACGTATTGCAAATTAGTATCCTACAATGTGTAAAGAAGACCTCCTACTTACACAACAACATATAGTGTTAAATTTAGAAGAAGAGAGATCAAGTGTATTATATTTAAATGCCAGTAAAATCTAAGAGATAACCTGGAGTATATTGAGCATGTGAATAGGGTGTTCCAGGCAGAAGATAGTAAATAAAATTGTCTGCATGCCCTTTGTATTCCTGAAGAGAGTGCACATTTCGTATCAAGAACTTCTGCACACAAAAGACATGAATACAATCAGTCATTTACATAGAACACCTAGTAGACAATCAAACTACCCAAAAAAGTCTTTCTGTAGTTAATTACAATAATAAAGAGTTATTTGAATATTAAAATATATTAAGGAATGCATATGTGAATTTAGGAAGGGGTATTCAACGCTTTTGGATTTAAACATGTTACCTCTTAAAACTAAACACATGCTATTGTACTGATTGCTGAACTTATGAGGATTGCAGATTCCAAAAGTATCTAATTTGACTGTAACTAGAAAGGTTAGCACAAAGAATATCAAGAAAAAATGTTTCTTCATATTCACTACCATCAATGCAACTTCCACAGTCATCACAATGTGCAAAACAAAATGTACAATCTCGACACTAACTCTCTAGTCTTTTTGCATTTGGCAACTTTCATTGGTGCAGTCATAAACAAGCCTTGCATTCCCACATCTAGGGCAAGCTTCAATATCAATTGTACTTTCATCATCATATGAAAGTGAATAATAGCGACCATTAGGATAAAACCATGGTTTTATTGAATGAGACTTCTGCTGTAAACCACCATCCAAAGGTAATTCAACTTCTCAAGGTGCCCACTTGTTATCCCAAAAATATCACTAATTCCCAACTCCTTCAATCTGTGCATGTTGCATTCTCTGTCTGCTTTGACATTTTTTACAAGAAGGTCTATTCAAGATCACAAACTTGAGCCTCAATACAACTACGGAAGCTGCATAAGAATGCTTAGTTAAGGCCTTTATTGAGAGTAAGTTCAAGGCCTGATTTGAGAAAATATTGTAGCCGAGTTGAATTGTTTCCATGATCATTCTAATCTAGAGAGAAGGTGTGCACCAATATCACAAAAACGCAGTATTTGAGGGGTGTGACAAAAGGCTCATAAGGGGCATCTTCAAGAACAGATCACTTAACCTATCTGAAACTGATAATCCTCTATAACATGACCTATTGCAATTTGCCGAAGTATGAAGCAAAATTACATTGTTGTTTAATTGTTTTGCTATGTACATTGCAAGCCTAGAGTCAAATATATACCCTGAAGAGAAGAACCTAAGTAGCGATAAGTTAATTTCTTTTACAATAAAAAGTTATTTTTATTTCTTTTGAAAATACAATTACATCGTGACTTAAATGCAATTATGAAGACCGACACTAGTTACATTCTTCAACATTTTGCACCTGTTTGAGGTTATTTAATGGGAATTCGAAGGGCTTGTTTTGATGCTCGAACCTGCATCTTCCTAGGGCAACTTTGGCCTCCCCTTGAGGTGTAATCATAATCATGTCCGAGTCTAGTTAAGGCCCTTCTGAGGCTAGTTTTCACATCTTCCTATGGGTTATTTCAGATGGTCTTGAGGCTTATCTCTACCTCCTTTCTATGGATATTTCAAGGGTTTTTCAAAGGCACACATTAGGTAAAATTTTTCTTGGATCTATGGACTGATTGAATGCTAAATTGGAGTCACAAAGGTATTTTGTGACTCAAATTAGGGCTAGTTTATCAGTAAATTAAGGTCTGTCAAAGGAAGCTCATTTTGGCCAGCAAGAAGGTCTATTCAAGATCAAAAACCTGAGCCTCAATCATTTACTACTAAAGCATAGACCTTGCATGACCTTTACATATTTTTCTTGAGAGTTGGATTAAACATTCTTTGCAGTAATTTTCAGTAGACTCCTCATGCCATTAGGTTCCCCTCTGCCAAGAGTTGTTGAAACTTGCTATGAATAGACATTCTTCAAGTCTACTGCTAATTTTTATATCTTTTTGTCTTCTAGATATGCAAGCATGTCGCATTTATCATTTTTTTAAGTGGCACCTTATGAACCATAATTCACAGTATTTGTTATTGGGATAGTTCATGAACAATTTATTTTTCATGCATTTACATTATTTAACCAGAATCCATTGAATTCTCAAACTTATATCCTAATATGGCGACATAAAGTGGGAATTAGTCATTTCTTTCTCTTTGTGTGATCTATTTCTTTCTGTGTACAAACCCCTGCTAGTTGATTGCAAACTTGCCTATAATCCTTAGTCGTTAAAGAGTCATCGATGGCACATTTTGTGGTGGTGGATGATTAGGATTTGGCATGATTTTGGAAGGAAAAATCACATTTTTTACCCGTGGGATTCATGAAAAGCTGAATTGTGGATACTACATTCTATATAAAGATGTAAATTGTTGAACTACTTTATTTTCTAGGTTTAATCTCAATACCAATCGTTATTTTTATGAATCATTGCTTATGTCCTTGACATGTATCAGCTTGACAATAATGATGGAAATGCAAGTTGTTCTTTTTCTGAATGATCATGAATAAATCATAGATAGGGTATGATCAAAGGGTCAATGTGAACATAGTTTCTTCGTTGAGATTGTGCATGCAACTATGTTCAAAGACTCCAGTAAAAAGTAAAATAAATACTGGGTTAGTTTATTATAGGTGGTAGAGCTATTGGAATTCTACACCTTCAAGAAAGCATGAACCATGATGATTGATGGAAGCATGTGTTGTACTCAAAGAATAGGTGGTTTCACCAAACTAGTAATTGGCATTTTAAAAAATGACATGATAAAGAGATTCTACATTGCATCATATGCATGTTTTCTTGGTTAGTGAATGAGAAGGTGAAGTGTCACAGGTGGGTCAAAGAAGTTACCTTGTACAGTAGGACAATCATATTGTTTTGTTTTATTGATTAATAAATATCTCATAAATGGAAAGTATAGGGAGAGATATTTTAACTGTACATATTTCCAATGCAAGAGAAAAGACTTCCCCATTTATCATCAATTATCCCCACAGAACAATCCTCATATCTAACAATATGGTGGACAATATATATTTTTGTGTTTGGATGATCATTTAGAGTTACATGGCTTTTTTTTGGTGAATATAATGGTTTGGAAGATTTGGGTCCCAAGTGAAGATATATGATCAAGTTATCATAAGAAAAATAAGTAAGGCAGTGGGTTTGACTAGAATATCTAAGAGAGCCTTTCTGATAAGGTTTATGGAAACTGGATCTTTTATAGGTGTGAGAAAATCTAGAACTTAGTGGGTAGAGATTTGTTGAGCGAGATGAATGATTGAGTATTGTTTTTTTCTCTATTTTTCATTTAGTTACAATTCACCTATTAAGAGAGAAATGGTTCATGGCTATATATAGAGGACTTTCTAAATGATGACGACCTTCTAAATTATCACTTTGAGCCTTTAATAAGCATGCAGTTGTATTTTAGCTTGAAGCTTTTTCATCTCAAAATGTCAAAATAAAATAAGTTTACTTTCTCTTCACTTCACTTGACACACTAATTTTATTCTCTATCTTGTGAATAATAGACTATTGCAACACATCACACCATGACTAATTAACCATTTCAACATCTCCAATAGAAGACAACACACCATGCCACAACAAACAAAACACTATCAAACCTGCTAAACTAACATCCCAAAATACAACACACCATGACTAATTAACCATTTCAACATCTCTAATAGAAGATAGCACACCATGCCACAACAAACAAAACACTGTCAAACCTGCTAAACTAACATCCTAAAACACATTATTATAGTTTGTTTTTCAAAGAGAAAAAAATCCAGATTGAGTTATGCTTGTTGCTATTAGATTTGTAGGGTCTCATATAACTTCAGTAGGCACTCTGAAATCGGCATAGAAACACCATTGATATATGAACTAAGGAAAAGTGTGGTGATTTACATCCAAAGTGGGGAAGATGTTCATTACTTCTTGTAATGTGTCTTAGTGTAATGCTCCCAGCTCCATTAAAAAGGCCAATCATATTTTATTTCTCTTAAATCTCAACATGATTCAAGATCTATGTTATTTTCACTTTACTATTTAAAATCACCTTAATTTAGACAGTGAACCATAGAAATATGGTGATGAAATTCACATTTCACTTGCAATCAAATTCTATGGTGTCTGGGAACATTTATATAACATGATGATAAGATAGATTGGCTTTTCATAGAAGGAAATAAGTAAAATATGTCAAGTTTTAGATAGTGAACCATAGAAAGAGGGTGATGAAATTCACATTTCACTTCAAATCAAATTCTATGGTGTCCTGGGAACATTTCTATGACATGATGATAACATAAATTAGCTTTTCACAGAAGGAAATAAGTAAAATATGTCAATTGGGTTTATTTTGGATGGCTGGGAAGGATGATTACTATTTTTCTAATCTATGTTTAATTCTTGCAGGTAATATAATAAGTTTTATTGGAATGGCTTCTAGTCTTGTTGTTGAATCTACACAGTATCTTAAAGACCAAATATATATATATATTCCTCATCTAAAATATAAAGTTATTTTCCATATAATTAAAAAAAAAGTGGTTGAGGATGACGGAAAATGGAAAGGAATGGGACTTCATATCATACTTGTATGATTAGAAAAAACTTGTAAGTATTTAATGACCATTTCTTAAGTTATAATGTATGATTATTAAATTTTGGTAATGGTTAATGTAGATTCCAATGTGCTTGGTCAATCCAAAGCTTTAAAGTCTCCAAAAGGTTCAAGCTAAACTAGTAGTTGGGACCAAAAAACCATTGCCAGAGATGAATCCTGAGATTCTAATACCATCATCAGTCTATGGGAAGGCTAAGCAAACTCAACATGTTAGAATTAGGATGGAAACTTGTATCCCTAAGAAAATATATAAATTATCTAAGTTGTCATAGTCTAGGGTCCACATGAGGAAGATATGAGGACTAGCATGTTAAAAATTGAAATACAATTACACTCATTATACAAAAAAATGTATATGATTATTTGATATTGTTATCTTTGGGGGTTGTCGGGAGAAATGCTTCTCCTCCTTCAGAGTTTTGCAAGTCATCTTCATCATTATACTTTGGATTTATGCTTCTCATATAGATTTTGTGTATCTCTAGCTATTTTGACTAATTTGGATTAATAATAGTGAATATGAGATAGTAGAATGAACCTTTTTACCAAAATAAAAACATAACCCAAAATAAAGAAACACAAGAGAGATAAACAAAAATGAAGAAATAACATGCAATTATTCTGTGCGAAGCCATGCCACATTACTCATTAACTTCGAGATTCAATTTTATATTCTACTTGAAAGGGTACTAAGAAGGGTGAGGGTGGTAATTCAATCGTTCACAATACTAATGAAGATGGTGTTGCTGGTGACAAGTCTCATTGCAAATTTGATGATGCCTACTTCTTTTAACTAATTGATAGGAAAGCCTCTTACTCAAGGGAGAAATGAAGGGGTTACTAACATGGATGCTTGTATAAGGGACTTTTGTATAATTCTATTTTCAATATGAGTGATGGAGGGAGCAATGAAGGGGTTACTTGATGATGGATGCTTGTCTAAGGGAATTCTATATAATTATATTTTCAATATGAGTGATGAAGTCTACCAAGAGTGAGTGGCAATGGCGAGTTTTAGATTCATAGTAGTGAAGCAATAAATAACTTTTTTTTTTCACAATAAATGTTAAAAACATGATAGGTATCCATGTGTCTTAGCTAGAGCAGTAATGTGGATTTTGGATGGTTGCCCAAATATTTTAGTTATCTTTTAGTCACAAATTTATTGTCCCAAACATTTAACTGTTGTGAATAGTAGCAGCATAGTTATTGGTAATTTCAGACAGCACATCAAACCATCATTTTCACAGGGTCATGTTATTAGGTAGACAATTCTGAGTCGTCGTTAAAAAATCTAACTTTGTAGGTGAATCTAGCAGCAGTTAGTTTCATTTGACAGGGGTGATTTTTGGAGTGACAATGATAAAGTTGAACGGGTCATGGTCAAGGAAGAAGGTTTCAGATCTTAATCCCTATTAATTAGAAGCTTAAGAGAGCTTCTGCAAACAACTTCTGGAATCAAAAACCACTTCCAATAATGCATATCATCTGATTCTAATCCAGGAAGAATTTGTTCATAAAAAAAACTGAGAGAGACTAACAGTTAGCTGAGCATTGTCCTCAGTCAGCCTTTCTTTTGTCAAATCTTGATACGTCTCCCTGTAACAAGAATTCTCTTGAAAATTCTCATGTTCCATCTGCAAAGTATTCATCCAGCGAATGCCATTCCAATCACCCTCCAACTTTCCAGGTCAGTAAATCTGGGGTGTATGCAACCCAAAACCCTCCATTTCCCTCATCATCAACATAAATATGGGGCGTATACAACTAAAATCCCCCCACTGCCCTCATCATCATTGTATTTATATGTCTTGTGTCCCCCCTACTAAGTTGTTTCTTTTCTTCCTTGGATACTTCCTATTGTGTATTTAGAGGAGCAACAGGCTTCACAACAATGAGATTAGTTTTGTCTTTACTTCATTTTTGTGAATGTGAAATCATTCATGAGGACTGAGGTAGCAGGTCTTCTCAAAATCTGGGTAGTCAAGGGAACAGATTCCAAACTCTTGGCATCAATTCATTATCATGGTTGAAGACAATTGAAAACCTGTCCTTCATGCGAATAAGCACTTGCCCAGCTTCATCCGTGGCCTTCTTCTCCACAACACTTCTTCCATAATCTATAAGACTTTCAACCATCTCATTGGAAGTCTCATCATCAATCTCAAATCTAGGAATTGCAGATTTAAAATTTAATACTGTCATCTATGTCTCATTTTTCAGAATTTTTCTTATGCTTGGCCAAGTGTCTCGAGATGTAGACTCAAGAAAAGATGCCACCGCTTCAGCGAGTGCTTTAGTAAGTTGTGCCTTAGATTTACTTCTAATATCAGAAAATTGAGTGGCACATAGAGATGCAGCATAAGCATCAATATCTTGCTTAAGTTTATCCTGAGATTTGGATGGGTCCCAAGATCCTTGTTCAATTTTTTCATTTGAACAACCCTGATCAAATTATACCATGCGACTCTCTGTATACTGCCTAAGAGAAAATGCAAACCATTCTCTATTTTTAATAGCCTCTTCAAGTTCCTTCTTGAACCTATTTAGAGCTTCTGAGTGGAGATGCTCCACAATATATTTGTAAGTAGGATACACAAGATTTAATGATTCAGTGACCATCTGCTGGAATTTTTTGGTCCTTAAACTTTCCTCAAAATAAAATACTTCCATATCATAACTTCTTGAAGGTCTAACATGTTGAGATCAGAAGGAGATCGACCCTTATGTTGTGGTCAAGCTTGGTAGTTGGTAACCAGGTCAGTATCACAGCATGGAATCAACGTAAATTGGGGGCGAATGCCCTTCCAAAACCATGCAAGTTAGTAAACATAAGGTCAAGCTTGGTAGCCTGGTAACCAGGTCAGTATCACAGCACATCATCAACGTAAATTGGGGGCGAATGCCCTTCCAAAACCTGCAACTTAGTAAATCGGGGGCGAATACAACCCAAAACCGTCCAAACGAGTAAATCGACAGGAAAATCCAGTGTTTCATGTTTTATGCGCCCTTATTTTTTTGGGCTAAAACATAATAATTAATTATCTTTAAAATAATTTTGGGGCTAATTATACAAAACTATACAAAAAGGTTTTATTTAAAAAATTCGCCCCTCCAAAATCTAAAACCCCTTAAATTTCACCCTTGGGCCAAAATTCGCCCCTAAAATTTTTGCTGATGGAGGCATGCAAGTTAGAGATCCCGGGCTGGCCAATCTGGCCTTAGGTGGGAATATTTTATGGAAAATATTCTCAAACCATTGGCATCTTGTCAGTCACTTCCTCATCAAAAAATATATGTATGGGATCTCCTTGAATAACATGGAGGAAGGAGCTGATTGTAAGGGAACCACCCTTTGGAATCTCTGTAGTCGCAGTTGGGAAATTTTAAAATATCACCTCTACAAAATCCTAGGAAATGGAAAAAATATCAGTCTATGGGATGACAAAATTATGGGACTCATGAAATCACAGAACTGCGTGAATGGATCAAAAATCTTGGCTTCAGCAAATTGGAAGACATTTCTTCCTGGGACGCTACTGGTAACTGGATTGAATGGAATATCCCTTGCCCTCCAGATTGGCTGCATCACCAACTAACTCTCTTTCTTACTGCATTATCTAGGCTGGCTCCGATCCATTGGCGCACAAATGATAAATGGGGCTGGGGAAAGGCTGGAGTTTTCTCTATTGTGCAAGGTTTTTCTGCCCTCCAATCCAACAATCCCCTTCACTCCCCATCTATGTGGAAGCAGGTATGGGATCCTGTTGGCCTTCTAAATGTCAATCTCTTCCCCTGGCTCCTCATACACAAGCGCATCCTGACTGGCGAAAATCTAGCAAAAAGAGGCATCTTTGGCCCACATAGATGCTCGCTCTATTATGTAGCAATGGAATCAATTGAAAACCTATTTCTGGACTGCGCTTTTACCCAAGAAGTCTGGGTGAAATATTTGCATGGGCTTGAAGTTCAAACCCCATCACAGGTCACGATAACAAGTCTCTTCATCATGTGGAAAGGACGATCTCCCCATGAGTTAAATATAAAGTCTCTGTGGTTTAAAAACTGGTTTTCCATCCCAAAATTTGTTTGCTAGGAAGTATGGCTGGCAAGGAATGATGCCATTTTCAACGATAGACTCTGCTCCCCCACTGTGGTAACAGCCAAAGTGAAAACTTTGCTCTTTGAGTCCTTGGTGAATCTATCCCACAAGATAGATAGCAACCTCTCCCCTGATGTGATCAGTTGGACCGATGCACCTTTGAAGAATGCCTACATCAAAAAGACCCCCTCTCAACCTTGTTACAATTTAGAGTGGAGGCTTCGGATACCCGAGATTGATTGTAAAAATTGGTGGAAGAACCAAGACAAAGCCACAATATTTTTTAATGGAGATTCCAAGGGAAACCCAAGAACATCTGCAGCAGGGGGATTTATCTATTCCTGGATAGGGCAAAGTAAAGTCAGCTTCAGTTGGGGCCTTGGGGAGAGTACTAATAATCAAGCAGAAATCTTAGTACCGCTCAAATCTTGCCAGATCACCCAAGAGCATGGAGAAGAAGACATACAGGTCTTTGGAGAATCGGAAATCTTGATTAAGACCATAAACACTCAGCGATCATTTCAATAACTCCTGCTCTCAACAAGACCCGCAGACTAAAAGAGCCGCAAAATTACACCTATTGTTCCTTGACTACCATTATTATAGCATCATTTCTCACCTTCATATGATTCATGATTACTTTTATGGCTTTGGGCACCCATTCCTACAGACTTGGACAAATTCACTAAAAAACAGTGTAAAAATCCCCATACGCGATTATGCCCAGACTTTTCCGCGTGTATACGCGAGTCCTCATGCACTTTTCCGCGTATGCCATTAAAATCATTAAAAAATATATAAAAATTCCCTATTTTCGAGCTGGGTTGATGGTTACTCTAGTAGTTCAACCACCCCAGCACGTGGCCAACTGTTTCCAACTGATTGAAACTACTTTGAGGGAGTATAAAAGCCCCTCATGTGCATGGCCTAAGGGAGAGAGAAATTTTACAGACATTATACTTTGTTGGAATCCCAGTTCAAGTCTGAATCCTCGTGCCTCCTACACTTTCCCAGATTTATAACAGGAAACATTTGTTTCCTGGAGATGTTCATCCATTTGTATGCCATCTCGAGTGCACAAGTCTAGAAAGGATCTTAGCGAGGCAAGGGTAGGACGAATCCGGACGACGGTCTGCTCGAAGATCGTGGAAGGATTCAGGTGATCTCTCCACTCTTTACTTCTGTACATGCTGTTCGTAATAATGAAGAACCATCTTGTTCCTGAACCTACGTGTTGATATCTATTTGTATATGTGAAAAGATTATCATTTAAACATTTATTATGGTTTATATAATGTTTCACATGGATTACACTAACGTTTAGAAGAAGTATATGCTGTACAACTAGGTTTCCGTGCACGTTCTTTCTTGTTTTCCAGGTTGAAGGAGGAAGAAGGGTTGCTGGAGGTTTGGACCCCGCGGGATCTACATCAAACATAGGACTACGGGTAAGTTCTGCTATCGTTGTTATCTAGTTTTTTGCATTCAAGTATGATTGTGTGTGAGTCCTTCTGAATAGCATGCCCTGATCTGTGGAGGTTTCGACCCAACAAACCTCTAGGGTGATTTTCCCTGAAACAGAACTGGCGACTCCGTTGGGGACCACATTTTTGTGATTCCCCTGTTGGGTGGTTTCAGCTGTTTAATAGGTTTCCAATAGTTTTAACTTTTATTTCCAGTCCAGTTAACTTTTTCTCAGTCAGACTAAAGTCCTGGTTCCTTATCCAGGCTTGATCTTTTTTAATTTTCATTATTTACCTTTGTATACGCGGGTTTGTCTGCACACAGACGCGTATACACGCATTTTTGGTTAAAGGTAGTCGCGTATATGCGAGTTTCCTTTCACACAGTCGCGTATGCACGCTTGTTTCATAACTCTCAAGTCGCGTATATCTGGGTCAATTTTGAAATTTTAGGTTTCTTGGCTTTTTGGTCTTGTCTGCCTGTGGAGGCCTGTTCCTACAGTATCTTTGTATCCTCTGGATTGTGTAGAAAGTGATCTTTGGTCTTTTTTCTCTCTTGTTTGGTTGAAAACTAGCTTATTTGGAAAATCTTGTTTATTGTGCTTGCATTTCTGGGTCGAGTACCAAGATCTCTTTCTGGGGATTCTTGGCTGTTCTGCTTCATCAGAACAGAGAGATTCTACTCATTTACTCTTTCCTACCTTTGTGTCTTGCTTTGCACTTTGATTTTTGCCCATTTCTTGGTTTGTTTTCTTGAGTTCAGTTGACTAGGTCTTGTTGCAATTTTTGAAGAGTCTTTCTTGGTTCTTTGAAGTTTTGTTTGCTGCAAGGTTGTACTATTCTTCTAGGCTGAGTGTTTGAGTTTCTTGTCTTCTTTTGCTCATATAAATCTTGCTACTAGCTAGCCCTATAAGGTTTAGAGAATTTTTGAAGTTTTTGCTGGAAATTCAGAGTTGTTTGGCTTGGGATTTGATAGTTTTTCTTGGTATTTTTGAGCTCTTTCCTTTTTATAAAACTCAAAAGCCCAAAAAACATTTTGTTTTGTCATTTGCTTTTGTTTTTCATTTTTGTTTTTGTTATATCTGTTGAAGCTTTGTTGAGGTTTCTTGCTTTTGGTTTTTGACTTGATTTTGGAAAGGAATTGTTATTGGTTTCTTCCTCTTGTTTCAAGCGTTTTTGGTGTCTTTATATTAAGAGTTTCTGATTTTGGGAACTAGCTTTCTGGACAACCAAAAAGAGATAAAACTGAAGGATATTTGGGAAATTTCTCTCTGCTTTAGTAGATTTTTCATCTTAGAATTTGCATGCTCTTAGTGATTTGCATCAGGTGCACTTAAGCATTTAGTCATTTTCATAATTTTTGTGAGTGTGAAGTTTGTTATCTGAAAAGAAAAATAAATTTTTTTAATCTCGTAGAACCTGTGTAGAAGTTGCTTTTCATCGAAAGACAATAACTGCATTTGCATGTAGTTTGGTTTTTATTAATTTCTTTTCTGCGTCAAAACACCACAAGTTTCATTTCCGTATCCCTTTGACTTAACATAATGGCCAATTAAAATAAGCGATATAATTTAAAAGCAACTAGCAAGTTTTTTAAGTGTCATACACCAACTAGCTAGGTTGTAGGGCCTTGGATTAGGTGAGTTGAGAGTTAACTCTCCAAGGCCACTCAAACAAAACATAGAAGTTGATTAATTGAGCAAAATCCAACTCCGTTAGGTGGACCGGGAAAGCTCTCCTCCAGAGAGTCAAGCACGAGGGGAAGTGAAGGCTGAGAAGAGAGATACCCCCTCTCTGATTTGCTGAATCTGACCTCAAGACCGTTCCGCCTGGCTTCTGACACGTATTGGTGCCCATAGTTGCCACTCCTAGGTTCCACATAGGTGACTGCGGGGGGGAATACCCGTGGTACCTGAGGCAGACGTCGTATCACTTTCAGCAGTACTTCTGGGGGGTGCCCTTGCGAAGCTTGGGTACTTGTGCCGAAAAAGGCTGTCGTTAGGAGGTCGGCGTAACTGTTTCTATTACCTTCGCTAGTAGGCCTGGGCCGTAATTATCCCAGATTACTTTCGGGAGGTCCTATATTTCACTTTCTTGTATTTTGGTGTCCGGTCCTAATCACCCAGAGCGGAAATACCTTAAGGCTGTTTTCTTGCTTGTATCTCAGGGATTTCTTTTTGTAGTGAGTGCTCTTTGCTCCTAGCTTGCCTAGCTTTATATTTTTTGAGTCTAATTAAAATTTGTTAAAGTGGTTGATCAAGAGCCTCGTCGATCGAGGAGAATCCGGGGGTTATCTCCCGAGAGTTCAGAGCCTTCTTCAAGAAGGCGTAGGAGTGATTTAGTAGGTGGGTACCACCCTGTGACTTCTGACGCAGTGGAGAGAGATCCTCCACAAGGGTCTGAAGGTTTCGTAGCTGATTCTGGTGTTGGTTCCGAGAGGAGCGTTCCGCTCACCTCGCGAGTTTTATTTCCGCAGGAAGAAGAAGTTCAAATAGAGGAAGTACCTGAACCATCAGTGTCACTTCCATCTCCTCTTCCTCCTGATTATCCGTTCATTGTTGAATACATCGGACCTGAGTCAGAGAGACCGGAAGATCCTCCGTATTATACATACCTTTCGATGGCCACGACTGGGAACGCGGCTTCTGCTGTGAGTGCTGCAGGCATTCAGACTCCTGCTTCTGTTGAAGGAGGGGGCACTATTGCTATATCTTCGATTGCTTCTAGTGCTGTTGTGTTTGGCTCTGGTTTCACCCAAGCACATGCTTCTCAATCTGGTCCCTTCTATTTTGGAATGCCCACTAGTGGGATTCCTTCTTTTTCCTTTTCCGCTGCTGTAGCTGGATCTACACCCATGCCTTCCATGGCTAGTGGATCAACTTCTTTTCAGGGGTTCCCCTTTGGAACTGGGCACATTCCTAGTTCCAATCCTTCTTTAGGGTCCTTTCCGTTTACTTCTCAGACCCAGAGTTTCAACCCTTGGTCTGGAGGTCAGAATTCGACTACTTTTACAGGTTGGAACCCTGTATTCACAACAGCGGGGGCAGGGAATCAGTTTTACACTAGTCACCAAGGGAATTCTTCTTTCCCTTCGTCGAGTGCTTATCAGACCTTTTCCCCTCTTTCTAATGCCTGGAACCCCTATCAGGGGCTTTCCTCTTCATTTCATACTTCAATGGGGGGAATTGGTCTGGGCTTTGGTAACTTTGCGTCGGGAGGAGGTTCTTTTCCTTTTTCTACGAGTTCTTTCTGGCAACCTGGTGCCTCATCAAATCCAGGGTATTCTTTTCAGAATGTTGGGAATTCATCCTATCAAGGATGGAATCCTCAGGCTCCGCCTCGTTTACCTTTTCTGGCAACGTTAAACTTGCCAGATCTGTCGAAATTGACGAATGATCCAATCCGGTACAGTCCGGGGTGGCCTCCGGTCCCGACCAAACTACCTTCAGACATTCCAAAGTTTGAAGGCAAGAATGGAGAGGATCCGGCTGATCACATCACCACGTTCCATTTATGGTGTTCTTCTAACTCCCTGATCGATGATTCGATTAGGTTGAGATTGTTTCAATGCACCCTAACTGGAAACGCTGCCAAATGGTATATTGAGCTAACTGGGGGCAGTTTTGCTACATTTGGAGAACTGGCTATTACATTCCTAAACCATTTCCAGTTGCCAGTCCGTTATGACGCTGGGACTGAACTCCTAGCTAATTTTAAACAGGACAACACAACCCACATTTCTGACCATATTCAAGAATGGAGGAGAAGGAAGAGGCTTATTAAAGCTCATATTCCAAGTGAATTACTTTTGGAATGGTTTCTGAAATCCCTGCAGTCAGATATTTCGAAAGATGTATCCCTCTCCGGGGTATTTTCCGAGGAGCAGGCCATTTTTAGGGCCTAGCAGCTAGAGTTGATATATTCTCAGTCTAGGGTCCTTCACAAGTATCTGCCCAATGCTCCTCGCTCCAAATTAGATTTATCTAAAACTAAGCCCGGTCCTCATGGTGACGGACTGATTGGATCGATCAATAGTGGTGCAGCCAGCCTGCTTACTCAACTACAGCAGTTGTCTTTGCAATCTGCTCCTTCTGGTCAGGCTGTGCCTGCTGAGTCATCACCTTCCCAATATTTGTCCATAAATGTTGTCCAAGCTTCTGATCCCAAAGGAAATCAACAATCCGAAGGGAAGAAGAAGGGACGAAATAATAAGAAAAAGGGAAAGAATGGGAAGGGTAATGCGAATAAAACCAACGAGCATGTTGGTGAGGGGCCAAAGGATAAAAATAAAGTGAAGTTTCCATGCAAGTTGTGTGCTGGAGACCATCTCACACACCTTTGCCCTAGAATTCAGGATGTGTAGCGCCTGTTAGCTCAGCAAGGTTCTTCTAGTTCCCAAGATGTGTTAACAAACCCTTTTCCCCAAGGGCAACAACTAGTTATTGGCGCGAATCAAAATCCTGGAGCTTCCTCTGGGGGCACCCAAGAAGGGGAAATTCCATCGAACATATTCATGATGAGTGCTCACGTGGATGTCACTACGCAATCCCATGATTATGGCGGAGAAGAGTGTTTGAAAGCTAAGGATGCTCCTGATGCTACCGAGCCGCTTCACATTACAAAGCCTACTATTGAGCTTATACCTCGGATGCCCAAAGCATCTACCAAGCGGTCGACGATTAATCCAAATGCTAGGGCTGCCCAGAACTACTCTATTGTGGAAGATCTGGCGCAAATTCCTTGTGCTATGTCGGCTTTAGAGGTGCTCCAGTCTTGTTCGGCTCAGCACAGTGCTTTGCTCACTGCCATTGGGGCTATTGATCCGAAAAATTCTCTTCTAATTACTTTTGATATGTCTAATTTTAAGAAGAGACTCCCCCATCATATGGTTTTTCATATTAAATCATCGTACCGGAAGTGCAATATCTTTCGAACGATTGTTGATGAGGGTGCTTCCACATGCGTGATGTCTCTCGCATGTTGGAAGATGATTGGATCTCCCAAAGCTGTTCCATCCACCACTCTTCTAACTGCGTTTGATGGTCATTCTCACAAACCGCATGGTATTCTCCCAGCTTTGCCTATCTGTGTTGGGGGAAAAACTGTGAATATAGAGGTTGAGGTAGTTGATGCAAGCTTGGACTACAACCTTCTGCTGGGGAGAAACTGGATTTATGAGATGGATGCCATTGCATCCTTGTTATTTCGAATTATTTTTTTCCCTCACGAAGGGAGGATTGTTACAATGGACCAACTGGACTGCCCTCCTATGGACCCGAATGCGTCTACTGACTCATCTGTTCCAAAGTTGGATAATACTAAGGCGCCTATTGAGAATTTAGGAGTTGGAATGTATTCTTCCTTGATGGGTACTTTCGATATTCCTCCTCCTACGGTTCATATCAATGCAATTTCATCCTCCAAGGCTCCTCTTCGAAGAGAGTTCTTCATAACTCATTATTTTTCGGACCCTTGGACCTTACCTTCCCCTACTGCCACATTAGCGGAAGGTCAAGTGGGTGGAATGGAATTTCCAATGTCTGCAGCTGAGATTGCTTATCAGTCTATTGTTGACTCTGCAGAATCCATCCCAGCTCCTCTCTCACCAGAAGAGTTGGATGGAGATGTGGCTCCGGCTTGGGCACTTAGTTCTTCTTCTGCCCAGGATTGCCTTGATACCACTCTTCCATCTGAAGAGGCCATCCTGGAAGCTATGACTGGTATCGATAGACCGTGGGATGATTTGCATCATCGGTCTTACTTTTTACCTGATTTGAGCAAAGTTGAAACAAGTTTTCCAAGTCCTCCGTCTCCTGGTCTTGTTTGCCCAGTCTTGAGCCCTTTAGCACCAACACAGGTTTATGCTGAAGGGAACATGGCTGTGATTTCTCCTACTATCCCGGTGAACATTTCCAGGGATCCCAATATTATTGAGAATGTCTTCATCGAAGCTGAATGTTCCCGTGAAGAGATTCAAATTTACACCGAGCTCTTTAAAGAGTATAGGGATGTATTCGCTTGGTCTTATGAGGAAATGCCTGGTATAGACCCATCTATTGTCCAGCATGAGATCAAGACGTATGAAAACGCTAAGCCGGTGAGGCAAAAACTTTGTCCGGTCAATCCTAGGAAGGCAGCAGCTATCAAAGCTGAGGTTGAGAAGCTGCTTAAGGCGGGATTCATTTTCCCTGTTCCTTTGACTGAATGGGTTTCAAACCCCGTTCCCGTAGATAAAAAGCAAGGAACGATTCGAGTGTGCATCGATTTCAGAGACCTAAATAAAGCATGTCCTAAAGATAATTACCCCACACCATTTATCGATCAGATCATTGACGAGTGTGCCGGTAATGAGATTTTCTCCTTCATGGACGGTTTCTCCGGATATAATCAGATTACTATCCGTCCTAAAGATCAGCATAAGACTGCCTTTATTTGTCCCTGGGGTACATTTGCATACAAGAAGATGCCTTTTGGTCTTAAAAATGCTGGGGCTACCTTTCAGCGGGCCATGTCATATGCCTTCCACGACATCAAAAATATTATCAAGGCGTATTTGGATGATTTAGCTGCTCATTCTCGAAAGAGGATGGATCATCCTGCTCACCTCCGTCAAATATTTGAACGGTGTCATTTCTATAAGATTAGGTTGAATCCGAACAAGTGCATTTTCGCGGTTACATCCGGTCGGTTATTGGGATTCATTGTGTCTAGGGAAGGGATTAGGGTAGATCCCTTCAAGGTTGAGGCAATACTTTGGTTGCCTCCCCCGTCCTCTATTCGTCAACTTCAAAGTCTACAAGGAAAGTCTAATTTTCTTCGGAGATTTATCGTAAATTATGCTGAAGTTACCAAGGGATTTATGAGATTGTTGAAGAAAGGAGTTCCATTTCTTTGGGATGATTTCGCTCAACGCTCATTCGATGCTTTGAAAAAAGCATTGACCTCTGCTCCTTTATTGAGTCCACCTGATTATAGCAGGGATTTCCTTTTGTATCTGGCAGCAGCAGAATCTACTATTGGTATGGTTCTAGTTCAGGAAGATGATGCTCTTGTAGAGCATGTTATTTACTATCTTAGTCGAGGCTTGGTAGGACCTGAACTCTGGTACACTCCGATAGAAAAGTTAGCTTTGGCAGCTGTTCATGCTGTGCAGCGACTCCGGCATTACATTATTCTACGAAAAACTTATGTTTTGGCAGCAGCCAATCCATTTCAGTTTGTCCTCAGTAGGCGAGTGATTGGGGGCAAATACAATAGATGGATTGTGATTTTACAGGAATTTGATCTTGAATTTATGTCTGCCAAATCCAAGAAATCATTAGTTTTCGTGGAATTGATCTCCGAGTTGCCCTGTGGAGAAGAGATGATCTATGATGAGTCCTTTCCGGACGAACACTTGTTTCTTATCTCTTCATAGGATCCTTGGTACGGGGATATCATTGTGTATCTCCAGACTGCGAAGTTTCCCTCTACTTTTTCGAAAGATGAGCATCGTAAGTTGCGTCACTTGGCCAAGAATTATTTGATTATTGGTGATGCTTTATATCGTCAGAGGGGTTGATTCAATCCTGAGACGCTGCTTAACTCTCGAAGAAGCTGAGGCTGTGCTGAATGATTCCCACAGTGGAGCTTGTGGGGGTCATTTATCTGGGCTTGCTACAGCCCAAAAAATCTTGTGTGCTGGGTACTTTTGGCCCTCGATTTTCAAGGATTGTATGGAGTCGGTCAAAAAGTTTCATCCGTGTCAAGTCTATACTCGAAAAATGCACGCTCATCTAGCTCCGCTTTTTCCAGTCATTACTGTCGGTCCCTTTACAAATTGGGGTATTGATTATACTACTTGTAACCCGCCTTCGGCTAAAGGTCACAAGTACATTATTGTAGCAGTAGACTACTTTACGAAGTGGGTCGAGGCTATGCCTACTTTTTGGAATGATGGTGAGACTGCAGCTCTTTTTCTTTTCAACCAGGTTATTGCTCGTTTTGGTATTCCTAGAGAGATTGTCACTGATCATGGCAGTCATTTTCAGAATAGCATGATGGTTGAGTTGGCTCTAAAATTAGGTTTCCGGCAGGAGCATTCATCTCCGTATTATCCTCAAGCCAATGGGCAAGTGGAAGCCGTGAATAAATCCTTGAAGAAAATTCTTCAAAGGACAATTGATAAAGCTAGATCCAACTGGCATATTATGCTATATCCTGCACTTTGGGCATACAGGACGTCAGTGAAAACTGCAACTGGCTTTACTCCGTTTCAGCTAGTGCACGAGTTGGAATCCGTATTTCCCATTGAATGTGAGATTCCTTCTCTTAAGTTAGCTGTTGAACTTCTTCCTGACACTTCTAGTCTTGAAGAACGGTTCCTTCATCTGGAACATCTCGATGAGCAGCGTCGGGATGCCGCCACGATGAATGAAGCGCATAAAAACCGAGTTAAAGTTCAGTACGATAAGGCGGTCAAACCCAGGGTTTTTTTGGAAGGTGACCTTGTTTTGGTCTATGCCCAAGAAAAAGATGCCCTGGGGGCAGGAAAGTTTAAGTCTATGTGGTATGGCCCCTTTATCGTTAAAAAAGTCCTTAAGAAAGGAGCATATACCTTGGTTGATTTTGAAGGGAACGAGTTTCTAGAGCCCAGAAATGGGCTCTATTTGAAGAAGTATTATGCCTAGGCTTCGACCTGGCATGCTGCTTTTGTATATAGTAGTTTTTCTTTGTACATATCTGGTTGTTTTTCGATCTTTGATGGGTTGGTGATGTTTTTGATCTACTTTGGCAGGTTGTGTCGGATGTCATGAGTCATTTTGGTTTCGCCGATGGTGCTAGTAGACACACCTGGAACTTAGCTTCCGCGGCTTGGGTGCTTCATTATCCATCCAGTCAGCTGTTAGTATCAAGAGGGGTCTGCATTGGTCCTGCTTCCAATAACATAGAAGAATACACTGCAGTTGTTTATCTACTCTCGGAGGCAATATCTTTGGGTGTTGATTCATTGGTAGTTTTCTTGGACTCTCAGCTGGTGGTGTCACAGTTGAACAATACTTATCGGGTTCGAGATCCATTTTTACTCCGGTTGTTCTTGAGGGTACGCTTGTTACAAATATCATTTCAATTTTTAACTTTCATTCATATTCCTCGAGCTGACAATTGGTTGGCAGACTCATTAGCTAATCAAGCAATTGATTGGCACATTAATCATTCCATACAATAAAATTTAATCATCAAAAACATCATACATTTTCATACATTTGTTACATCACATCAAACATCGTTGTATATATATCATCAGAGTGTTCAAAACTATACAAAATTTGGATCCATAAGTCATACAAAAATTTGGGCTTATGCCCGATCATGTTCAATCTCAAAAAATATACAGTCATCTGATACATCATATCTATCTACTCCTGAGGTCCCTGCCCAGAAGTTGTGTTCCTATAGAACACGATCGCGGTGGCAACTCGGTGGAATAACCGTACCCAGTCTCGGGGCACTCCTACCACCCGTCTCTGGATGGCTTCAGGCAGATCTTCCACTGCAGCCATAGGTACTTGGCGGGTTAATCCCTCCAAGTTCCTCTGTACAGCCTGGAGGGTTCTGTCTGGATCTACTGTATCCGCTTCGCCCCTGCGACGCTTATGTCTTGGTCATCCCTCAGGTCGAACTGGTCCAATATCTGTTTCATGATCATTTTTACAATGTAAGTCATTTGAATCCAATCAAAAACATGTTTGTTTTTCACATTTTTTCATACATATTGAAAAAATCCAAAAAATTATATAAGTCAAAAATTGTAAACTTACCGACTGTACCCCATGCTGCGCCTGGTGGCAGGACAAGATCTGGATCGCCACGAAAGTCCATCCCAGCATAGGGATAGTCGTCCACAGCGATGATTTGTTCTCTCCACCATTGGAAGAACTCATCATCCCAAGTGGTCCGGGGAACTTCACTTCCCCCCAATCTCTTCATCATGTCTGCCCAGCAGGCAATTCTTGGGTCTCTCGAGCTGCTGATGGTAGAGATCACTCTGGGTCTTAGTACTGGAATCTTCTCGAAGAAGAATGTCATCAAAATTGTACCATATCCAAAATGTTTTGTCTTTACCTGGCGGATAGAGGTCAATTGTTGCTTCATGTTCAGCAATAGGGCTGTGCACCAATCATATACATGAGTTAAGCATTCCACTGCTATGCTCATTTGCGTCTTGGACGCCTGGTGTAGGGAGGCAGATCCTGCCACCCTGCCAATGGTGAAAAGGAGGATTTTCATGTGCAAATCCCTTAAATCTTTGATTGCAATTTGAGTTCCAACTTTCTTGGAACCCTGTACGCAGTACACGTGGACGTAATCTTCCACGGTGAGCCCTCCCAAAGGCTTACCGTGCAAGTCTACTGGCTCCCCCCTCCGGGAGAGTCCAGTAATAAAATATATATCTTCCACTTCGATGCGTATGGGCATCTGATCTATAATGAAACAGTCTTCTTCTGGTTCCCAATAGTTCACGAGCATTTCGAGCAACCGGACATTACTCTTCATATTTGGCATTTTAAAAAACTTCAGCAATCCACAGTTTCGGAGAATATTTAGTGATGCTTGGTTCTGCATGACTTCTTGATCAATAGCATTGTGTTCATGCTCTCTTTGATATGGTCATCCTGTAAAATTTTAATAATCCATTCATTAGCTACGCATTTTTCATATTGGGCTGCGCATACGCGACTTTATTTGTGCACAGTCGCGTGTATACGCGACTTGGTCATTACCAACCCGCGTATGCGCAAACCCGTGATTTTTAGCAAGAGATTCTACGGTGAAAATTCCTAAATTTTAATTTATGAACGGACAAAATGAATAGCAAGGATGAATTAAGAGCTAACCTGAGAAATTCGGTGGAATTCGACGGTCGATTGCTCCTGTTTTGACGAAAGAAGCTTTTTTCTCCAGAGCACTTTTTTCCAAATCAGCAATGTAATAATGAACCAAATATGAGGTAATTTGTCTATTTATGCCCAAAAAGTTGAAAATTTTCGCAAAAATTTGTTATGCTTATTTTTTCAATCTATCTTAAGCTGCATAACCCAGATGCTTGGAAGTGCCCAGATTGGTATATTTTCAGGTACATTTTGATGAACTCGAGATTTTTTTCCGGTTTTTGATCCATGACTGCTGACCCGTCATGGAAGGTATATGATCTTCACTAGCATATAGGTTAGGGAATCCACTTTCCATTGCATTTTGCATACTAGCCTCCATTCTGATCACTTGCCATAGGGTTGATCCCATCAGGTCATGAGTATTACACCCATTTCACTCGCCGATTATTTAATCATGACTTGGTGGTAGAGCCTTCCTTTACATGGGCTTCCTAGTTGGTTCCTCGCTATCACTTGTTGCCCATGCTGCGTTTTATGTAGGCTCGGGAGTCCTCTTTAGTCCTGCCATGACTTATGTGTTGAAGCTTCATTCTTCTTCTTCCTCACTATCATTTTTTCTGGCTTTTACCCTAGAGGCTCCCTGGTGTCGTTAAGTTGTATTACTGCATTGCATATTGGCTACTTGTTTATCCTGGCCTTTAGCCGGCTTCATTTGGACTCGATGTTTAAGCCAACTTTTGACCTTGACTTTCTGTACAAGTTAACCATGGCATGCACTTAGCTATCACGACTTGACACCTTTGTACCCATGGATGGAACGTTCCTCTGAGTATCACTGACCAGTTTTCGCCACCTTGCATTGAGCATAGGATTGTTCCAGTCCCAGGAACTAGTGCATCTGATTTTCTGATACTCGTTCTATCCATTGTACCATAGCATTCTTTTATTCTTTTTCAGGCTTATTATATGAAAAAGACAAAAAAAATCAAATATAACAAAAAGAGCGGGAACGGGATGTAACTTCATAATTTGATGGCAGTACAGTGTCAGTTTGTCGCCCTTGAACAAAGCATATACACTTATATATATTTCCTCCATTTGGGATGGTTTTAGTTTTGACCTAGGTTCAGCCTTTACCTTGTTTCACTTGTCAGTTCTCCCCCGGTTGGTTATCTCTTCCAATCATATGGAGAGTTTGTTCTGCCTCCTGCATAACAGACTTATACAGTGTCACTTTTTACTACCATGGTCATCATGAGTCGTGCTTTTGTTCAAGGGAAGTCTAACCAGAGTCGGCCATTCTGCGGTGTCTCTTGACTCATTATTTAGTCGGCCTTTCCGGTCTTGTCAGTATATTGTTCTATCACATCAGATGTTTTGGTCCTCTGCTCGTGCTGGTTTGAGAAGGTCTCCATTGAATTCTTGCTGGCAGGTTTGTCTCTTATCGACTACGACACATTGCTCTGAGAGAAAACCTAGAGCCACACCTTGGCCATATTTCCATCATTGATAGGTGACCTTGTGCTCAGCATTTGATCATCATTATGGGTCTTTGACTGAGTGGTTTCCCCTGTGTTCGACATCAGCATACATTATCACACTTGGGATTCGTGCAGTACCTTGATTTCCATTTGACCCTATCGATGGATTTCTCGCCTCTGTGTCAGCTTTCATTATTGGTTGGTTCAGAGGGTTTCTTCCGTGCACTAGCTTCATCTTGTGCATGTCGGAAACGTACTTCGGTTTTGGTTCCATCACTCTACTTCGTCTGATTCCTTCCAAATATTGGCCTGCGGGTTACACTCGCGCTGGACTGATGTGGGATGCCTTAATGCCTTCCTTCCAACAGATCTTTTCCCATCGACTCCGACTCATTGCTCTGGGAATAAGGTCTAGAGTCTTTTTGTCAGTACCTTAGGGTTTGCAGTCATCAGTGGCAGACTCTTCGCTATCGACAGTGGGGATTCATCATTGCCTCCTGATTGGTAGATTCTCTCAAGTGTTCAACTTCAACTCATTCATTCGCACTTGTTAGATTGTACTAGGGCACCTTGACACTCATTTTAATTATTGGTGGGTTGTCTCGCGTTGGTTAACTGTATACATCATTGACCAGTAATCCAACGATTTCTCACATGGTCTACTTCAGCTCGTTTATTCCCATTGTGTAGAATTGTGCCATAGTGATCGGTGAAGACCTCGGGTTGCATCAACATTTCTTGGTTCACTTTTGACAGTCCATTCAGTTTCTTCCAGTGATGCCGTCCACCCTTATATGTTGCAGTTCAGTACAGCAGCATCTTATATGTTGGCTCCCGAGTTGCGTGATTGTACCATGAGATCTACCCTTTATGATTTGGTACTTGGAGATTCAGTTACTTATACACCAGACATCCAGTTGCAGCTTCCTTGATCAGCTTTCTATATGTGATACTTGGACATTGATTCAGACTTATATTTCCGGGCCATGCTCAGATGATTCATTGTGTACTTTCAGTTCAGCTATACTTGTATACATGTTGGATCTATTCAATACTTTCCATATGATGTATTTTGACTGAGCATGGGTATGCCCGCCTCAGCATGAGTTGACTCTCTGTTTTCTTTCATTGGTTTTTGGCAGGCTGAAATCTGGTGAAGTCCTCTCTTGTCCTTGCGAAGTTCTTTTTATGTGCATAATACATTTCGGCCATCATGTACCCCTTCTGACCTCATATATTAGGGGGCATCTGTTATAGCATCATTTCTCACCTTCATATGATTCATGATTGCTTTTATGGCTTTGGGCACCCATTCCTACAGACTTGGACAAAATTCACTAAAAAACAATGTTAAATTCCCCATACGCGATTATGCCCAGACTTTTTCGCGTGTATACGCGAGTCCACATGTACTTTCCCGCGTATGCCATTAAAATCATTAAAAAATATATAAAAAATCCCTATTTTCGGGTTGGGTTGATGGTTACTCTGGTAGTTCAACCACCCCAGCACGTGGCCAACTGTTTCCAACTGATTGAAACTACTTTGAGGAAGTATAAAAGCCCCTCATGTGCATGGCCTAAGGGAGAGAGAAATTTTATAGACATTATACTCTGTTGGAATCCCAGTTCAAGTCTGAATCCCCGTGCCTCCTGCACTTTCCCAGATTTATAACAGGAAACCCTTGTTTCCTGGAGATGTTCATCCATTTATATGCCATCTCGAGTGCACAAGTCTAGAAAGGATCTTAGTGAGGCAAGGGCGGGACGAATCCGGACGACGGTCTGCTCGAAGATCGTGGAAGGATTCAGGTGATCTCTCCACTCTTTATTTCTGTACATGATGTTCGTAATAATGAAGAACCGTCTTGTTCCTGAACCTACATGTTGATATCTATTTGTATATGTGAAAAGATTATCATTTAAGCATTTATTATGGTTTATATAATGTTTCACATGGATTACACTAATGTTTAGAAGAAGTATATGATGTACAACTAGGTTTCCGTGCACGTTCTTTCTTGTTTTCCAGGTTGAAGGAGGAAGAAGGGTTGCTGGGGGTTTGGACCCCGTGGGATCTACATCGAACGTAGGACTACGGGTAAGTTCTGCTATCGTTGTTATCTAGTTTTTTGCATTCAAGTATGGTTGTGTGTGAGTCCTTCTGAATAGCATGCCCTGATCTGTGGAGGTTTCGACCCAACAAACCTCTAGGGTGATTTTCCCCGAAACAACCATACTTAAGTGAATCTAAACAAGGCGTTAGATGACATACCTTCAAATGCAAAGGTTTCAAATTTCGTTGATAACTCACAAAAAATTACGAAGCCTCTATCTGGTTTCCTATCTCTTAAGCTCCAGCTATGTAAAAGTAGAACTCGGCTCATCAACATTTTTGGAAAAAAAAGAATATGTAACAGGGGTTGCTTAGGCTACAACCCAACCTATCTTCATAAATAAAACTTACCCATTCAAGTTAAAAAAATAATATTATATTGTGTATATTATATAATTAAATTATACAATAACATGTAACTAAGATACTAAATAAAAATCAAATACTATAATATAATAAATGTAATATATTATTTATGTATTACTTTTATATTATATATTGAATTGATTTGATTTATAACATAGGAAGAAATAATATAATATGCATTTTATTATATTTAGATTAATTTTCATAATATTATATATAATAATATATAATATTAATATAATCATAATGAAATGAATTGAGTTGTATTTAAAATTAAAGAAAAAAATGAAATTGTATTTATGAGTTGGTATTTATTTATATATGTATATGTATTAACTTGTAATTAATTTGAAACTGTAATATTAAATAGAATGAAATGAATATATAATTTAAAAATAAATATATGAGAATATACTAATATAATATTTATTAAAAAGTGTGTAAGGACATGAAGATTGTATAACGATATGCATTTTTTCTTTCAAAAAATATGAAATGACAATAATAATATTTTATTCAAAAAATGTGAAATGACATTTATTATGAGTACTTTACTTTATGACTTTAAAACTATTTAGAGCCCTACCATGGTTAACCATGAGTTTTTATCCACCATTGAGAATGTGACAAGTAAGTACCTTTAACTCAAATAATTCCACCTCAACCATGGAGATGATGTCATCCCATAAAATGTGATTGGTTCTCATACAGTGATTTTTGATTGTACATTTTCCTTAGGAGGCCCTTTTTGACCTCAAAATTCCTCTAATGTATGATGTATCTTTTTCCAATGCAAATGCTAACATTTATTTATCAATGTCAACCAATGAATTTTTGTATTTAATTATCAAGTCACTGAAAACAAAAGTTGTTACAACTAGTGCCTTTCTATTTTTTGATAAAAAAGAGAACCATTTAATTGAATCATATGTTTGGCCAACTCCAACACAAACAATTAATTAGAGAAAAATTTGGGTAGCTTATAAGGCTCTTTCTCAAAACCATAGGCACATATTTCTCAAAACCATAAGCACATATAATAGTAAAATCAAGCATTAGAAATCATTGTGTGATACTAACTTCTAGGTAAATAATCCTCCTAAACTCTTCATAACTTCTATGAGGAACTTTTCGAAATAACTAGATTTGGAGATAGAAAGAGAAACATTCAATAAAATTTACATAACCTCCAGGGAGTCTTCCTCAGTATAATGATGCATTCTGATAATCTATGAGATTTTTCTTACCGGACCTATCTTTGTAATTCTTAATTAGTTTGGTAAAAGAAAAAATATTTGGATAATTAAATAAGATTAAGGGAACCATATAGGTACCATGCCTAAAGATAGACCATTGATAGGTTGTGTTAAGGTCGAAGAGAATAGTCCTTAACAAATCAGGAGGGAAATTTATAGAAATATCATCACGTTTCTCCAACAACACTTTCATGAACATAAACATTGTTTTATCTAAATTAAGGTTTTCGATATATCCTTGAATGATGGATAAGAGTGAGGCAACGGTATGATAGAGGGGTTTTAACGAGTGGGTTGGGATAGGAAGAGATAAGTCAATACGCTCACGGAGGGTGTTTTACCAAACTCGCAAGGTAAGTCTTTCTTCATTATTCTAGTTTTTGAACTTCAAAGTTAAGTCCCTATTGGAAAAAACATTTCCCGTAGTGGGTAGCTGGAGAATTTTAGCTAAATAAACTTGGGATACTTCAAGAAAACCCCATTATTCCCCGAGAATATAATTCTTCCACTTTTTGTTTTTTCACTTCTTATAAACAATATAATGGTGTCTACATCATAAGGTAGCATGAGTAAAGTGTCCTAGAGGACTCTAGTCTAAATCAAGCACTGGTCGGCTTCATGTCTAGTTTCATTGTCTAATTCCCTCCTTAGGGTATAGATATTTGTATTAGTTATTAGCGTATCCATGACACTAGGCTAGTGATGAAGGTAACTATATTCGATCGAGTTTCCAGCCATGAGTAGGGATAAGCTATAACGATGCAATATTTTAGGGTTAGACAAGAGTAGTTACCTAAATTCCGTACACTCTGCTTAATTTTCACCAAGCTTTTTGCAGGGATTTGTAGTTCATCGTGGCACTAATTTTGAAACAATGGGAATTTAGTGGTGGAAAGAATCTAAAAAGCATGTCTGATATAGAATTGAATAATCCTTTGTACGCCACCTTCCGAATCATAAATGCTATGATAATTATTAAAAGCGGTTAGGGGAGGGAGCAATGGAACATGTCTCGTCACAATATGAATGGTTAAGAGTTTGTAGAGATCCTTTCCGGTAGAAAAGTACCACTATCATTTGTGCACGTCTACGCTCAAACAAGCTAGGAGTCATCGAATTGAGTGTGGAAGGACCATTGCATGGTTTCATGTGTGGAAACCTAATTTAAATTATGTGCAAGTTCCCACCCAAATCGATGTGAGCCGTCAGATGTGAGTATTGGGCCCATTAATTAGTTTGGAATAGAATGAGTATGGTTTTCGAGTGGTGCACAAGTTCGTCCGAAGCATTTTGTTTTTTTCTAATATTATATTAATTTTTGATTTTGACATTAAATTTTATATAAGGTTATTTGGTAACCCCAATTTTCCTATTTCATTAATTTATTTGATTTAAAGAATAGATCTAGGCAAAGAGAGTTTAAATTTGTAGCGAAATAATGAGAAATGTAATATATAAAATCTTGGCTAAAACATTTGGCTTCGAGTGGGGATATCATTTTGTTTCGAAGGAGTAAGAATGTAGACGAAATGCCTAATCTATTGGGTGAAGGAGTAAAAAGTTGTATGATCGACATTAAGCTCTATCACTACTCTCTTCCACATGTGTGACATGCGTAGATCATAAAAGCTAAAAGCTAATGACCTTTCAAGGTGAGAGAGAGATATATCACCATGATTACATGATTGATGGTAATTTATGAAATAAGCATTGCAAAGTTTTTTCTTGGAAACTGGAGAGTCAAGCCTATAAACCATAGAAAATGGAGGGATATACAAAAGCTAGGGCTTCCCAAAGTGAAATGATTGACGCGAACTTGGATCGGATGAAATAAGAAATCAAAGAGCTGCAACAGATATTGGAAGAGATAAATAAAGAATTTCAATCCTACCTGAGTTAATGGGTATTATACAAAATTTATTGCGTGGGGCTAAAAGCCAGACCATTAGTTAGGTTGCCTCTAATGAATTCGCATATACTAGTATACAAATATCAGTAAAGAAGTTGTCAAAAGTGTTAGAGGCTATTTTGAAGTCATAACATGTAATCAGTTAAATTTTGGGGCTTTATGTTCAAAGCTCTTAACTCTCATAATTTTAAATTTGGAGTATTTCTAACTTACAACACGAAGGTTGGTGACTCGAGATTTTATTTTTATTAGAAATATATCTAAAAAAATTCTTCAGTATCTGTATTTTGTTCTTCTCTCCCCCCTTTTTTTAACTCAAAAAGCAAGTATTGGATTAATTTCATGAGTTATTTTTCATGTTAATATGTTATAATTATAAATATAATGATAGAATTTAGAAGCGAATGGCTTTCCATAGTCCCATTATATTGATAATATTTGTTTTATGAACAATCATATCCCTTTATAGACCTGAGACAGAAAAGGTTTACACCAAAGAGAATTAATGTTATGAACAATATTTTTTTATTAATGAGAAGATACCTGCGGTAGGATAGAAAAGAACAAGCCATGCTATAGATACTCTACTCATAGGTTTTGACACAATGGTGACTCTACCATATGCCAAAGTAATTAATTATCCTTGATAGAATGAATGAAACACTCACATGTTTGTGTTGAAAATAAAGTTCCTCGTGATGCATATTGAAACAAATTATGTAATTTAAATGTTTTGATAGCCAAAGCTTGATGGGATGTTCACGGACTCGGAAAGACATCCAATACCACTAACCTTTCTCCACTTCCATTGAGCATATATAACCCTAGTGGAGATATCAACATTCCCCATAAAGATAATAACATAAAAAATAAGTAAGATGTTCATGCACTAGGAAAGGAACCCAATACCATTACCCTTGCTTTGTTGCTAGTGAGCGTATAGCCCCGACGAAGATATTAGCATCCCCCATAGAAGTTGACTCCATGCAACATAAGGTGGGATGTTTACGCATTGGAAAAATAACCCAATACCACTGACTGTGTTCCACTGCCAGCGAATGTCTATATCCCTGACAGAGAAATCAACATCCCCCATCTCAAGAGAGGATCAGATCATGGTCAATAGATAATATACAATAGGCACGAGTTTTATGAGAGATATAAGATAAAGTTATCCTCTTAAGCATATTTCGTTAATAAGCTATAATGCTCATGAGGGGTGTTTAAGGTTATCTCACAATCATGATAAGGAAATGGCCATCACAAATCCAACCTCCTTTTTTTTTTGAAAAACTTAGAACTAAAGGAAAAAATTTCTAAATAAATCACATAGGTGATTTTATCTTTCGTGCAAATGATATTTGTGAACTTGTGTGTGTGTGTGTTTGGAAAGCTAGTAATTTAAATAAGGATTAAGGAACTGCCTATTTATAGGTAGTCCTATATTTTCTTCTTCAATTTTTTGAAAGAAAAATAATTTTCCCTTTTTATCCTATCGATTAGAATTGGTCCAAGCCAAAAATGATCAAATTTACCATGTTTTCTTGGTTCCTCATTTCATTTGTCTCATTTTAAAAATAAATCCCTAGGGATAAGGACTCTTTGCCTAACACATTTATTAAATAATTTCTTAATTTTATCTTGATGCTTAACACTTTTTTTCATATACTTGCTCTCTTTCTTTATGCACATCGATCATTTGATTAATCCTACACTGCAAATCATTGGGTTCTTCGTTAATCTCCTTTAATTGTTTCATGGTTTTAGTTACAAGATAAAGTTAATTGACATCATATAAACCATATACTAATTGAGAGGGAGAGGTACCTATAGTTTTTTTAGTGCTAACTCCATCTAGTCAATCGCCATATTTCAACATAATATGCTAGTTCATCTTTTTAGAATTTAAAGATATTTAAGGATGCTTAAAATGTTTTTGTTTGTGGACTTGGCTAAGTCAATCTCCTCGGGGTAATAGGTTGTCAAATTTCCTAAAATAACCTTTTAGATGTCACAAAAATTCTAAAAGTCCATAGAGAAAAAGGGTTTAGCAGAAAATAATATCGCTAGGGCACCCAAAACAAGAAAACATGTTTCTACCAAGAAATCCATTACTGCCTTATCATTAATCTTCTTTAAGGGAATTTCCTAAACCTAGTTTGTAAAATAATCTGTAGTAGTTATAATCCAACACTGTTGGCTACTGGATGGGGGTGAATCTCACTAATGAAATCCAATCCCCATTGTTGCAAGGGTGCTTTGGATACGATGGGTTTCAAAGGAAGCACGACTAGTTTTCTCTTTCCAGCAAAGACCTCGCACTGATGAAAGGCTCGAACCTTTTTATTTACATCTGTAAACAAGGTGGACAAATAAAAACCACTTATTAGTATTCTATGTGAAGAGGATTTCTAATGGACACCACATACACTACTATGTGTTGGGTAACAATTCAGTAGTTCTTTTATATTGTAAAATACAATTCAGTAATACACCTATTGGATCTTTCCAATACATCTTACCATCTAGGATACAATATATTATAAAATTTAACTTCAAATAATGCTTCACTAATTTTCTTAGATGAATCGAAAACTGTGAGGTGTGAAGGTAGGTGATGATATCTCCATACCATTCATAGGATAAAAATATTTGAATGATTGGTGTAGAGTTAGTTTTGATGTAACAATAACTCTAATTATTTATCCTCCTTTACCATTCCAACCTATGTAGGTGGTTCCATAAGAGTTAACATATTAACACCTAATGCCTCAAGATTGTGCTCAATCAATAACTTTGCGAGACCATGTCCCTTAACTATTTTGATGGGCATTAACTTAAGATCATATTCCTGGATCTTAGTGATACATTTCATGCATCTCCCTTATACATAATTTTTTATTAGGATATATTTGACCACCATATTAGGGAGATATACAATAGACTTAGATCGAAGGATATATTCCCTAAAAGCCATCAAATATTTTACTAGGGAATATGCCTTCTTCTCAATTATGTTGTACTCAATATTAGTGGCTTGTAAGGCTTTTCTGAATAAGGAAATTGTTTGTTCACGACCTTGTCGATTCTCTTGCAAAAGAATAGTGGTGATTTTATGTTCTATTGGAAAGGGGAAAATAATGAAGTCCTTTGTATAGTTAGGATTGATAAGGATTGGGGCTTCCACAATAGCTTGTTTAATTTTTAAAAACTAAATTTTAGATTCTTTTGTCCACTTGAATTCTCTAACCTTTTTAAGCATATCAACTATATATTTGACAGTTTCTACAGAATTAGGAATAAATCTATGAAACAAATTTATTTTTCTGAGAAAGGCCTAGATTCCTTTTTAGTTCAAGGAAGGGGATTGTTTGTATAGACTAAAATATTTTAGGATATATCCTAAATCCATATTATGATTCAATATCACCAAGAATATTTCCTTGAGTCATAGAAAAAAAATTCTTTAGATTTAAAGATGGGTCATATCTTCACGACCTTTAGATGCTTTAGATGCAACTCATCTGATTATGAGATGAAGGTCATGTAATCTAAATAGATGAAATTGAAGTGATCTTTCTCATACAAAAAGGAAATATCCATTTCAATTTTAAAATTAGCCCATGTTTTCATCAACACAAAGGGCATATTTTCATACATAAAGGTACTCCAAGGAGTAGTGAAAGTAGTCTTAAACCTATCTTCCTTCCGAACAACAATCATGGAAACTAGAGAAATTTTCCATCATGGAAATGTGAAATCTTATCACTACCCTTTGGAGGATGTAATTCATTTTTTATAACAAATATTTATCTTTGAGAAAGGCTCAGATAGATTTCTAAAATTAATCTGATTTCAACATATTTTTTTTCTGACGAGGACCAAGTTAGCCACTGAGTCAAAATACCTTAGCGGGACAATTATTTTTTCATCTAGAAGCTTCTTTTTTTCTTTTTCAATAGGAGGAAATAAGACATCATTAACGCGTCTTACATTTTTCTTGAAATTATTAACACCTTCCATGAGAGGTATTCTATGCTCAATTACATCTCGGTCATATGTTTTCAGATCTTCGTAATTCCAACAAAATACATCATAATATTTGGTGAAGAGATCTAAATATTGTATTTTCACTCCTCATGGAAGATTTTTAAGTAAGTTAATTAATTTGGTTTCTCATTCAATTCCCACATTGACTTGTTTGATTTCTAAATTTAAAGGTTTGAGATTTGGATGCACAATTGCATTGTTACAATCAAATAATTCTCTAGGGGAATCAATCCTCTTGGGATATAATTTTTTTTCATCTAGACAATATCATGTTTTCCTATATTTTCTTTAAAATGTGAGGAGTTAATGTCTAATTGGTTGTCGTATTTCTCATTGTCTATACATTACTTGGAAAACCCCCCCATAACCTCAACAAATATTTTTATTTCTTGGTCATCTTCGAACACATGACAATGCCTAACATTGTTAAGGATGGAAGGTCAATACAAAACTTTGATCTCATATTTTAATTTTTTTGCTGAGTGGAACAAAAGTCAACACAGTTACAACCAAAGCATCAACTAACTGGTTTATTTCTCTAGGAATATTTGCAAAGTTAATTGCTGAGAAAAAATTATTGATCAAATCCTAGACTTGATTATGATAAGCTCTTAATTGAGTATGCTTGGTATAACATTTTTTTTTCACTTGATTGAACACCAAATTTGAATCATTGAATATGGCTAAGTTTTGGATACTATGTTTCGAGGTTGTCTCAAGTCCTAGGATGAGAGGTTCACACTTAGCGAGGTTGTCTCAAGTCCTAGGACAAGAGGTTCACACTTAGCGACATTATTTATTGTTTTCAAAATTATTTTGAAAGGAAAAGTTATATTTTGATGATTTGGGGGAATTGCAACATCTCTTGCTTCTAACCTAGATTTTGATGATGCACCACCAGAGAAAATTTTTAAGATAAAGTTACCGTCTTTATCAATTTTAGGTGTGTGTTATTCATTTCAAATTAAATCTTTTTCTTTGTCAAATATAGTTAAGACAAAATTTTCTAGGTTGTCATTATAAGCATAAAAAAGAGAGTTGTCAGGATATTGTTATGAGCTGAGAGTATAATTTAGCTGATACTCTCTATATAGACAAGGAGTGCCTCATCAAAAAACATTAATGGTGGCATAGGATAGATCTACCTATAATGAACCACCTAATTTGGCGCCCCGATTCCTAGATAAAAGCATACTATAGTCTTCCACATCCATGAATATAATTTTTACTTGTATTTTGGATAACACGACCACTAAGCCTTTGATCATCACCAAACCCTTTACTCTTCTTGAGTTGAAGGAATATAGATCCTTATATTATTGGGAAATATGTAACCCTAACTAATCCATGATTTCTTTGGACATCAAATTATGAGATGACCCATAGTACAACATGTAGTTACGAAATGTCAAATCATTAATCTTCACTCTAAGATAAAATATTGGGACTAAAGTATCTTCTTTCCCCTAATGTGGATTGATATTATTTTTTAGGGTGTTGTCTTGAATGTTGATGCTATCCATGATTTGCAACTCGTCAATGGGGCTATTGGCATTTTACAGGAAACTATTGATTCCTTGTTTATAAGAAGGTACTTTGATAATTTTAGTTAACGAAATATTGATATTTAAGTTTTTTAATTAATTTTTGACACTGAAATTAGGTACATGGCGGGGATTATCATCTTGCAGATAAATTTTTTTAGGGGTATTCTGAATTTTATCATGTTGAAGACTTTGTTTCTTTAGATTCTAATCTAAATCTGCATGATCCTTTCTAAGTCTTTCATCCACTAGATCAATTTTATGCTTAGTATTCAAAGTTTTCTGAATTGAACAAAACATGTGTGTTTGCATAGATCTCATCATTCTGAATTCGTCGCAACTCATTTCGTGAAAACACTAACTCTATATGTTCCTAAAATCGTGTTATGTTTTCTTTTGGAAACAACTAAAATTTTTTGTTTCTGGATGAGAAGGTTTCCGAGTCAGCTTCCCATACTACTGAATGGATCGTTGGCTGTATTGTTGACCATTCACTGTATCGTTTACTGTATTTTAATGGGATAATCAGGGCGCACCATGTGTTCATTGCAGATTGGCCAGAATTAGGGAAATTCTATCAGTTGATTGATAGGCCAATGAGAGGATTCCATGTGGTCCAACTGGAGGCCACCAAGTGGTGGATCCTAGTTGGTTAAAATTATTAGAATGGTCATGGTGATGTCGGTGGGGGTGAAACCCGCAACCTCCAACAAACAAACCGCTAGTCTTACTGTTCTGTCATTGTTGTGTTTCTTAATATCATATGTTTTAAAGTTTTATTTGATGTTTAATAAATGATGCGTTGGGGGTGGGCCGATGCTAGCCCCAACCCTAGTCACCATGCCCACAAAAACAAGTGTTGAGACTAGGGGCTAGGGCTTAACCCTCACCACGCCCATTCTAAATTAAAAATATTCGACCATACCATACGAATTAAAATTTTGATTTTAAGGCCTCATTGGGCATTTAAACTATCCCACAAATTGCACCATATGTTGGCGAAAAAGTTTCCTTGTTAGCATTTTTTGGGGCAAAAATGTAGGTCAGTTTTCTAGAGGTCGAAATTGTAGGACGAACTACTGGAAAACTTGGAAGCAACATAAATTCTTCAATTTTTGGCCTTTTTGGGAGCAGAAAGAGGCTACACATGGGTTTTTGATAGCTCTAAAGCTTTTGGCGTAGGTATTGAAGCCATTTTAGCACTATAAATGTATGTAAACACCATTTTTAGAGCATAATGAAAGAGGCCCAACCATTGGAACTGGACCTTGAGACATAGCCGAGGAGGGGTGAACTCCTTCATCAATTTTTTTTGTATGTTTATTGTTATGGTGATTTTGTCTTGTATTCTTCTGCAAAAAATCAGTTTAATTCCATATTTATGTGTTTAATAATTTCACAAAAGAGGCTTAAAAGCTAATTTACTCACATGCAAAATTTCACAATCCTCAAGCAATTTTTAAATAAAAATCAATTTTGGTATTAGAGCTTAGGTTTTCTTATTGCTATGAGGGTGTAATTGTTTGCAAGTGTATGTGATGATTACAAGGTTGAAGCTTAGGAGAGGAGAAGGAAATCTTGTGGTTGCAAGTCCTCAAGTTAGGTCAAAGACAAGGAGAGAAAGTTTGCCACAATATCCACCACAAATTATACCTCATATTGTTGTTGAAGCTTCATAAATTATGTCAAATGAAGGGGAGCATTATAGCATGTCAGAATATGAGAAAGATTTCAATAAAGCATTATTTGATATGACACAAATCGTGAAATTTCTCTATGAGGAGAGAAAAAAAAGGTTTCAAGGTGAGAGCTCCAAACCTCTAGGAGGAGATGGAGGAGATGGGGAGAAGCCTCCAAAAGGGAATGGTGGGAAACCACATTTAACACCACCATTCTCTTCACCTCATCCTCACCACCATCTTCACCATCATCTTCTTCTACAACAACTCCTTCACCAACAACTCCACATTCTCCAAAGGGACATGGAAAAACTCCATTGTTGAAACTTGACATAAAATTCGAATTGCCTATGTATAATGGTGAGGTAAATGTTGTAATATTAGACAATTGGGTTCGTCAACTTGAATTGTATTATAGGATATAAAGGATCAAGGATGAATATACCAATATTCAACTTGCTTCATTAAGGTTGTGAGGTGCAACTCTTATTTGGTAGGAATCCAAAACACAAGAGGACATGAAGAAACATGGTAAGGTCTTAACCTCCTGGAATAATTTTGTTTCTGCACTAAGAAGAAAATTCTATCCATTATCATACATGAAAAAATATATTATGGATTGGAAAAACTTTAGGAAGTTAAAGGGTCAAAGTGTGAAAATCTATACTCAAGAGTTTAGACAAAGAGCACTAATATTGGGTGTAGATTTATCATCACAAGATACTTTCTTGAAATACATTGGAGGTTTGCATAGATATTTGAGACATACCATACTCATTTTTAACCTTACAAGTTTAGATGAGGCATTAGGGGAATTTTGAGGTCTAAAATGGACCTCCTAGGGAAATGATAAAATAATAGCTAAACCAATAAAATAATATATATGAATTTTCAATTTACTTTTTGCACCAAAATCCATGTAACCATGGTTAAATTCAATTCAAAAGTTGTACCAAAATAAAATTAATAAAAAAATTATATTGATGTGACTATAAATAAGAATAAGCTTTTCAAGAAAAATTCATTATCATTGTACAACTAATACATTTGTCCTTTGTACTTAAATAACTTAAAATATAAATTCTTAAATTCTTAATTATATAATATACTATTAAACAAAATTTATATTATTTAAATTATATAATAACAAGTAATTATTATACTAAAAAATAATATAATATAATATAATATAATATATTATTTTATATATGAATTTTATATTACATATTGAATTGATTTGATTTATAACATCAAAAGAAATAATATATAATATAAAAAGGAATATAATATCTATTATATAAAATTTAGATTATTTTTCATAATATTATATATACTAATATATAATATTAATATAATCATAATGAAATAAATTGAGTTTTATTTCAATTTTAAGAAAAAAAGTATTGAAATAAATTTAATTTATATTTATAAGTATAATATAAGATTTAATATACATTGAAATTTAGTATTTTTTTGCCCCAAACTATGTTGAACCTAATATATCGTTTTTGAAAATACAAAACTAATATACATTTTTTCATCCTACAAAACTAAAATGCATTTTTTCTTTAATTTTAATATGTTTGTACTGATATTAATATAATAATGATATTATTTATAGATTTTATTTATCCTAAAATTATAAGGTTACATTTTTATTTATTTTGATTTCATACGTATAATATATATGTATAGATATAAACTTATAATTAATTTAAAATTGTAATATTATGTGAAATGAGATGAATATATAATTTAAAAATAAATATTTGAAAATATATAAATATAATATTTATTGAAAAGTGTGTAAATACATGAAGATTGTGTAGGAATATGCATTGTTTCTTTAAAAAAATATGAAATGACAATAATAATATTTTATTCAAAAAGTCTGAAATGACATTTATTATGTGTACTTTACTTTATGACTTTAAAAGTACTTAGAGCACTACCATGGTTAACCATGAGTTTTTATCCACCATTGAGAATGTGACAAGTAAGTACCTTTAACTCAAGAAATGCCACCTCAACCATTATGGATGATGTCATCCCGTAATATGTGATTGGTTCTGTTAGCCACCTATGAATTTTTTGTCAAGCAAACAGGTGGCTAAATATTTTTCTGAGCCTTCAAGAAATACATTTCCTCTGAAAACATATCATTCTTGAAGCCTCTGTGTTCCCTTTGCCTTAGAAAATATCTTCACTGCTGTTTCCATCCAAAAAGCCTCACTGCCTGTGAAAAAATTATGCTCATAAAAGCCTCCATTTGCCCCTTGTATCCATGGAAATTTCCCCATTTTAAACCCTTTTTTCTTTCCCAAATTTCCCCTTTGACCCCAAAACATCCCTCCCCAAGCCTACTAAATCATCCCATATCCCCTTTTAACCTTACAAACACCCTTTGTTTGGCTTAAAAATCCCTTTTTTCCTCTACCAAAAGCCTCTTTTAAGCCTTAAAAACATTGTTTTTAGGCCTAAAAACTCACTTTTTATCATATAACAGGCTTAGCCCCTTAACCACTTCCCCTCCATGAACCCAAGCGCTAAGACCAAGCACTAAATTTTAAGAGCTTATCGCATCGGAGAGTTGGAATGGAGCGCGTTTCTTTGTAAAACAAAAATCTCCCAATGCGATGGTGTTTTATTTTGTCGGCCTTTGATGCAATATCCACCATATATCTATACAGATCTGACGGTCTGCACAAAGCTCACCGCGCGCCCCATAACATCCCTTTGTAACCCTCCGATGATGACCTCCGTCATTGATCCACATTTAGATCCGATGGCCATCGCACCACTACACCCATCGCCAATCAGAACTTTTTATTGCACCACCGTCCGATTCCCTGATTGGCCAATCCCCAATTGGATTTTGGCTATTGAATCCACAAGAACCAATGACCAGGATTCGATCTTGCTCTGCCCCATGTTCCCCGATTGGTCACTCCCGATCCAATTCCAACCGTCGATCTTTCACCGATCCGACGGTCCAGATGCAATCACAACATCATCCCATAGGAGTTTTGGCCCCTGCCTCCTCCAGTTCTGATTGAATCTCAGTCATCCATTTTATTTTATCCGATGGCCAAGATTCTCCCTGCTCATTCGTTTAGCCCTACCACCTCTGCCTCATCTTTAAATCTCCACCGTCGATCCCAAGGATCCAACGACCAAGATTCCTCCAACCCACTAACCAACTCCTCCACCTTTGCTTTCCCTCTGCAGATCTCGACCTTCCATCGCGCTGATCGGATGGCTCAAATTTGAACCACCTTTAACCAGCCGCCACCTTACTGATCACGCATCTCCTTGTATCGCGCTCCATCCATCACTGCTGGATCTCATGGTCCCAGATCCAATGGCTAGCATCCATATCACGCAACTTTGGCGTCCGAAGTTTAACAGTTCAAATTCACGCGATATGGGTGGTTTCATTTTTCCACGTGTCGGGCGATGGACCATATCTCGTGATTTTGGGCAAAAATGTGAAACCACCCTTTTTCTGCTCGAAAACCACTGTTTTCTTCCTTAAAACCACTTCCACACTTTCACTCCTGAGAGCCCTTTCGTGCAATCTCAACCGTTGATCTGTATAGATCAACGACTCTCATTACATCTCACATTCCATTCATGTTTTTTCATCGCGCTACCATAGCATTTCATCGGGTCATCTCAACTGTTGATCTCCTCTTGAGATCTAACGGTCCATACCAAATCGCCCTCCACCCATGCTGGGTCCCACCATCTAATACGCCTGACTTTCATTCATTTTCATGGATTTCTTTTGTATTCCACCAAAGGGTTAACTTTTAATGTTTTACATTAAAATTCATGTTTCTCTGCCTGACCTTATTAAGCCACTCCATCTGTTAATTGCCACCATCGATCGTCACCACCAGATCTAATCTAATGGCCCAAAGCCATTCCTCCACCAAACCTCCATCAGATTAGTTTTTCACCATTTCAGTTGTCTTCCACGACATCCACTATTTCCACCATGTATGCGCTACCGTTCCCACAGTCTTCCATGGCATTCACCTCCACTCCCGCATGGATTTCTTAACATTTTTATGTGTTTTTTCAGGGAATATAGACGGTGAAAACTTTTCTGTTCTACATAGTCATTGTTAGTGACACAATAGCACCGATGAAGTTTTATCAGAGCCAGAGATTGCAGGAAGACTCCTCAGAGGGTTTTAAATGCATATTTTATCCAAATCAGGTGTATTAACTCCGTTTAAACCTCTAGCACCATAAGCCCTACAAATTCACAGACAAAGATAGTCAATGAAGTAGAAAGAGTATCAGTAAAGGATTACAGAGTTTTAAAGCCTATAACTGAAGATATTAAGCTTTAATTCAATGTTTAAAGAGAAGAAGTACCATATTTAAGACCTCGTGATTAACAAAAAAGGCCTAATGAGGCCTAAAGCACAAAAAACAATATTATCAGTGTCACACATTAGCAAAAGGTTCTTTCCTGTGAAAGGACAAGTTCCCATACTGATTTCTATTCTACATCGAGCTCCTAAGAAGATCTCCACTCTGACAGAAAGTCCTAAAATGTTTCCAGAGCATTTGTTATGCAGTATGGCAGACCTGAAAGTCATTTATCGGCCTTTTTATTATCACCAAAGTACTATAGAGTACTATAGCCTAAAGTACATCAAAGAACATACCCAAAGTTACTATCAGCCTGTCGAAGACCACTCTTTCACCCAAAGAGTACAAAAAATCAATGCATGGATATGAAGACAGAATGGGCCTCAAGACCTCTTCTTCTATTTCTATTTTAATGTTTCATTTAAGTTTCATTTACCTCCTCTGCCTCTCTTTTAGCTATAAGAACTCAAGAAAAACACATTGTAAAGGTTGTTGGTTGTTGATTGGATATCTGTGAATTGTAAGTTGTTTCTTTTGAGATATAGTTCTGTGTGTAAAGTTGTAAAATAGGCTGAGGAGATGATTTCAAACTGAATATCAAGCTGTTGGAAAATGTTGTATATGATTGGTGTTGTTCTTTAATATGACAAGCACATTTCTTTGGATCTTGATTTAAAGCAGCGGTGATGTGTTCTACCTTTGTCTTTGTTTTCCTTCTGTGATTCATTTCAATTAATTTCTCTAGTAAGAATCAGAAATATGGCTTAGGATATACCTTTGCATGGTACCCTAATGCTCCTGCTCTTCTTATGTTCGATTTTTTCTATTGATTGTGTTATCTGAGAATTAATTCAAGATAATTTAACCAGTGTGGTAGCTGTTATTTACTGCTAGTTGATGTATGAATTTATGAATATGTTCTTAGATGTTCTTGTCTGGTTTTAATTGAAAGAATTGGGATACTGGGAGTTTAGAATGCTGATTCTGTCTCACTAGGGTCTTTTTCAATCAATTGAACCTTTCTAAGTTCCCTTAAGTTGAATGTCACAGCATTGAAAGTTCAAAGCCTTTCTCTGATCTCAGGCTCCACCTTTGTATTTAAATCTTTAATATTTCCTTGTCTAAAGAGTTAGCCTTTTAGGGTTTGGATCATAGCTATTTAATGGCATGCCTTGTCCTTAGATCTGATTCCTAAGTGGTCACCTTGGAGGTTTCCTTGTCATTCACCTTCATTCCTTATGATTTCGTACCACACTATCATCTTTAAAGGTCCTTTGTTTTAGATGACTAGCCCAATTGGAAGCCTTCGATACTGAATAGAAAGTAAACCCTTTTATGAATCCATTGCCCAATGATCTCGAGTGTTCTATGAATTATCCCCTTTGCCTAAAATCCTTCTTTTCTCACCCTTTGTCTTATATTGAACCCTTCCTTCCGGTTTCCAAACAACCAAACAAACAAACAAAACAAAACCAACCTTTTGCCTTACAACTAGCCTAATACCTTGAAACTAAACTTCAAAGACATATACTTCTGCCTTTATAGAGAGATCCCTCTCTGGACCCAGGAGGGCTAGATCCTAAGGTCCCAAAGTGGTTTTGATGTTGTCTTATCTTTTGGTAAAGCCAAACCTGCCAAAACATAGGAACCCCAACAGATTCTCACAAAGTGGATTTTGATTGTACATTTTCCTTAGGAGGCCCATTTTAGATCTCAAAATTCCCCTAATGTTTGAGTGCAGACTACAAACCTAGAAGCATTAGAGGGAAAAATGTTCCACAAGAGGGCAACAAAAATCCATTTAAAAGTGGATACAAAAGGAAGGGTAAGTTCAAAGGAAAAGGGAAGAAGAATGCTTCCATCAAGAAAATGGGAGAAAAATTAACATGCAAGCTTTGTGCAAAATATGGTCACGATGAAGAAAACTCTTGGAAAATTCATTATGTGATGAGACCCAAAACATTTAACAACAAAGGGAAGAAAAAAACAACTACAACTACACAACATGATTTAGGATCCGATTCGGGAGATGAAACAAATATCACAACAATAGGAATGAAATGTAAGGACATAGCAAGCACTAGTTCTTCAACTTTTCCTAATGATACTAAAGATGAGAAAACAAGAATTGAACCTTTCCATATTCAAGTTATTTCCAAGCATACCAAAATTAATTCAATCTTTGATAGTGGTTCACAAGAAAATTTGATTTTCGAATACTTAATCAAGAAGTTAAATTTAGATACCAGTCCTCATCCAAGGCCTTATCCTATAGGTTGGATATGAAATAATGCAAATTTGCAAATGACAAGGAAATGCATACTTAGATTTTCAATTACAACAAAATTTCTTGATGAAGTTGAACTTGATGTACTTCCACTTGATATTTCCCATATTGTTTTGGGAAGCCCATATCTTTATGATAGGAAAGCTATTTTTTATTGCCATGAAAAAAAGTATCGTTTGTTCAAATATGGTATTTAGTACATTTTTAGAGCACATCGATAGAAACTAAATATTTCACTTGTGAATGTCGGAGAAATGAAGAGACTTATTAATTATAGAAAGAATTTTGTTCTTTTAATGGTGAAACAAAATAATGATGTTGATAATGAAGCCTTTCATGGTTGTGATTCGAAGTTGAAATTTGATTTGGTTGAGGTTGTTAATGAATATGATGAGATGTTTAAGGAGCCCAAGGGATTTCCCCCCAAAAAAGGAATCCAACATGAAACCCAATTGCCACAAGATTTTCCTCTTCCTAACATTGGCATGTACAAGATGTTAGTGATGGAAAATGTAGAAGAAAAAAAATACAAGAGTTGCTTGACAAGGGGATCATCCGACCATGTACTTCACCATGCGGTTCACCTACTGTTTTGGTGCCAAATAAAAATTGAACATGGCGTATGTGTGTGGATTTCAATGCATTAAATAAGATTATGGTAACGAACCATTACCCACTTCCTAGAATTGATGATTTACTTGATCAATTAAAAGATGTTAAGTATTTTACTAAGTTGGACTTAAGGAGTGTCTATCATAAAATTAGAATTTCTGATGGAGACATATGGAAGACAACATTGAAAAGAAAACAAGGTTTGTTTGAATGGATAGTTATGCCTTTTGGTTTTGGTAATGCTAATGTTATCTTCATGCATATGATGAATGACGTATTGAGGCAATTTCTAGATGATTTTGTGATAGTCTACTTAGATGAAATCTTAATTTTCAGTAAATATCATGAAGAACATGTCATCCATGTCAAAAAAATACTTGATGTCTTGAAGAAAGAACAATTTTTTTTTAAAGATGTCAAAGTGTGAGTTTGGAAAAAATTCCTTAGTCTATTTGGGTCATATTGTTGGAGGAGGAGAGCTGAAAATAGATCCCTCCAAGGTTGATGACACTTTAAATTGGCCAAGGCCCAAAACAGTGACAGAGGTTAGAAGTTTTTTGGGAGAAACCCAATATTGGAGGAAGTTTATTGCTAACTTCTCTGCTATCCAAACTCCATTGCATGCATTGAAAAGTGTGAAGCATATCTTCTAGTGCGGATGTAAGAAGCAAAAGGAATTTGATGCATTGAAGGAAAATATTAGATCAGCTCCTATAATTGCATTTCCATACATGAGACAGTCATTTGAGATAAAAACCGATGCAAGTCACTTTTCCATGGGCGCAATCCTAATGCAACATGGTAAGCCCATATGTTTTCATTTAGAAAATTTTAATGGTGCAGTGATTAACTATCCCACATATGACAAGGAATTATATGAATTGGTTAAAAGTGTGAAAAATTGGAAACACTACTTAATTTTAGATTGGTTGGAATTAGGGAAATTTTATTTGTTGATTGATAGGCCAATGAGAGCCCAACATGTGGACCAACTAGAGGCCACCATGTGGCACCTCCCAGTTGGTTAAAATTATTCAAAGGGTGATGGTGAGGTCAACGAGGGCAAAACCTGCGACCTCCCACTAGCTAACCACTCGTCTTACCGTTCTGCTACCGCGATGTTTCTTAATATCATATGTTTTAAAGTTGTATTTGAGGTTTAATAAATGGCACATTGGGGGTGGGCCAAGGCTTGCCCCAGCCCTGGTCACCGCACCCACGGAAACAAGGGGCAAGACCAAGGGCCATGGCTTAGCCCCAACCCCGCCCATATCAAATTAAAAATATTTGGCCATACCATATGAATTAAAATTTCAGTTTTAAGTTTGTTGGAAATATGTTTTCCTTGATGGAAACCTACTTGATGAGTTTCCTTTTTCTAAGTAACCTATATGTTAAAGCTCTAAAAATGTTGTTTCTACAGGTCAGTTCATGTGTGACAAAGAAATGAATTCTAATAAGTGCTAGAGAAATGAAATAGGAAATATTTCTCAATGTATACGAAGGTTTTATGAAGGAAACCCGCGTATGGATGTAATGTATATGCTACTTTTTTGAAGGCAACCCACGTATACATTCATAATTAGTATATACGTAGTTTTTATGAAGAGAAGTTGTGTATACATGTGGATACGAACTATCCAAGTCGCATATGCCTTTTGCACTCTAAAATTATGATACCAAGTGGCATTACCATGGTATTAGCCCATAGTATTGAGTGATGTATTTCCTATTTGATTCCGTCAAAGAATACCATCAACAATTGTGTGGTTTTGACTCATGGTATTGGTAAAGGCTAAATCTATGTAAGGAGAAGAAGATCATAGTGCAAAGTGTGCATGAGTAAGGGTTGTAACTGAATAATTATCTCTAATGTATGTCTGTATGGGATGAAATCTATTTTAATTGATAGATTTGAATCTATGATGTACCCACGGATACAATGATGGTTCGGGATCTCTAGATCTGAAATGACTATGCTCTTGTGTGATCCATTGAAGAGATGATTAGACCTATGACCTGGCACAAGTTTGCTAAAGTCAAGTGAAGAAATATGGGTAAGTTCTATGTATCTATCTCATTCTGAAAATTTTATATTTACAAATATATACGCTAGTTCGTCTCAGTAAAAGCGCATATATTACTGGCTTTCTTCAGAAAAGGAGTGTATGGTAGTTAGGGTTTTCTCAAGCTTATTGCGTAGGTTTTTCTGTTATTCTTTCTATTTGTCTACTATCTGTTAATGAATTCTTCTTGTAGACCTAGGTTTTTTAAATATTGTATATGCTGCTAAGTTGATTATGTACAAATATGATCAATGAGAGAATAAACATGGTTGATGGTGACTAACTGATGAAGGGTTATGCATTTCTAAATATATATGACTGAAAGCCTCAGATCTGGATTTGAGACTGATTACATTCTGAAAAAAAATATCCAGAGAGCTATACGCAGGTTGGTGTGAACGAAAGCACGTATACACGTGGGTTTAGTGAAGTGAAGTAGTGTATGCATTTTAATTTAATGAATGTTTAGGGTTGAGTTTGTATCTACATATTTATTCTGAAGTTTGGGTTATTTCTGAGTTCTGGTTACAGTGGTCTGACTGTTCTGGTTGAAGTATTGGGCAAAGTTTATGGTTTTTGATGTTTATGAAGAGTTGTGTTGATGATGTTTGATCCAGTATGAAAATTGATGAAATGTGGTTTGTAGTGGTTCTGAGTGTTGAAGAATTCAGTATGGAAGTAGAATCTTCCTGCCAGTAGAAGCTGGTGTTCTGATCAGGGGGTTGAAGCTCCCTTCCAGCAGTGGCTGGTAAATGAGATTTGGGGGTTGTAGCTCCCTTCCAGTAGCAGTTGGAAAACAAGAGAAGGTTGTAGCCTTCTGTAGGTAGATGCATGCGTACTGATATGAGTCAGCATCAGTACAATATTGTAAACAATTTTCCATATAATAAATATTGAAGATAGAGATGACAGCAGCGGTGGTTTTCTCTCGAATTGGGTTTCCACCTTAAATATTGGTTTTGATGTGTGTTGCTCTTGTGTTATGATTTATACTGCTGTTACTGCACATATTTCCTGATTATCTAACAGATGCATGAATGGTAAACTGAGTTAAAGATTTTTCTTGAAATTTTTTTCTATCTGCAAAATTATATCAGTATACGCTAGTTTATTTTATTATATGCGCATGTATACGCGAGTTGATTTCATCAAAGATGCGTATGGAATTTTGTAAGGAAAAATTTTAAATATTTTCAGTAAGCTCTAAATACTGATTCACCCCCACCCCTCTCAATATTTTCCCAACAATTGGTATTGGAGCAGGTTCTTCTGAAGAATCTTAATCTCTAGAAGAAAGATTAGCTAAGATGAGAAATCAAGATGGGACAACATCTATCAGGCCTCTTCTATTCAACAAAAAAATTTAATCTTCTGGAAGATAAGCACAAGATCCTATCTTCAGTCTCTTGGAGCAGATGTATGGGCTATAGTTGAAGGAGGTTATCAGTGTCCAACATCAGTTCCAACGGATGCAGCATAAAGAAAGAAATATGAAACCAATGCAAAGGTGGTCAATGCATTACTGGGAAGTGTGACTGAATCATAATTTTTCAAAGTCATGCAGTTGAATATAGCGAAGGAGATATGGGAAAAAATCATTCTAATCTATGAAGGTGATACCAAGGTAAAAAGTGCTAAACTCCAAACGCTCAGAATTCTATATGAAAATCTCAGGATGCATAATGAGGAAAGCATTGCCAGTTTCTTTTTACGTCTAGATGATATTGTAAATCATATGAGAAACCTGGGTGAAACCATAACTGACACTACTCTGGTAGAAAAGGTTTTAATATCTCTAACTCCCAAATTTGAATAAAAAATGTCTTCTATTGAAAATAAGTAGGATCTACAAACTCTTACTATTGTTCAACTTCATGGTATTTTGACTGCTTTTGAAATGAGAAAAGGAGGTCCATCTGAAGTCAAAGAAGTTGTCTTTAAAGCTGCTGTAAAAGGAAAATAAGTAGAAGAACAAGAAGGATCAGGGTATATTTCAGAAGAAGATGAGATAAATTTTGTAAAGAAGCTACAACTTGGCACTGTAAGATTCATAGGTAAGCTTCCTTTTAAATTTTTTTCTTGTGGAAGAGTTGGTCATTATGATGCTAAGTTTCCTCATAAAGAAAAACGTGAAAAAGGAAAGGAAGTGCAAAAATTAAATAAGAATAAGTTTATCAATAGAAAAAATTATTATACTCATGAAGATAGTGATGGGCTATCAAATAGTGAAGAAGGAGAATCTGATCAAGATGTTAGACTACTCATGGCTTTTGAAAAATATTCTAGTGAGGCTAAAGATAACTTTATGGATGCACTAGAAGAAAATGATTTTCTAGAAGAAATTAATCAGCTCAAAATATGTTTGGAAGAAAAAAAAATTCCCATATATACTCTAAAGAATCATCTTATAGAAAAGAAGAAGCATAATGAGAAATTAGAATGTGAAATAGTAAGTTTAAGAAAGGAAATTGAGAAAGAGAAAACTTTAAATATTATATTTTCTAAAGGAACTGAAACCTTAGATGAAATTATCAAGGTTCAACGCTCTCCTTTTGTAAAGACAGGTCTTCGATATATCGGAGAATCCTCTCAGTCTTCAGCACCAAGCGATCTAAATGTAGCTAAAGCTAGCCTACAACATTTTGTCACTCAGCAAGAGAACAAAGAAACTTCACAGGTAAAGCATGACCACTTCAATACAAAGAACAATAGAAGATATCAAATAGAGGAACAACAATCTGCAGATAAACATAAATAGAAGGTTTCATGAACGTAAAAATTTCTTCTTTAATGGGAAATGTTTTTCATGTCATAATTTTGGTCATAAAGTTGTTCAATGTGTTGCATACAAAACCATCATGACCAGAGAAGCAAGAAAGCAAAGAAATGAGACTGGAATAAAGAATAATACTTACAAAAACTTTTCTCCTCTTCAAAATGAAATTGAATGTTCTTATTTCAATAACTTTGGTCATGGAAAATCTGAATGCAGGAGAAAACTTCAACCAAAAGAGCATGTACCTTCAAATTCCAAGGTATGGAGAAATAAGGACTTACAGGTTGAGAATTTTGGCATAGCCTTATTTGTAGAAGGGGAAGAAAATAAATGGTACATTGATAGCAGATGCTCAAAACACATGACAGTTGATAGAAATAAAATCCTTGCATGCAACGCTCTAGAAAGAGAAAAGAATGTTACCTTTGGAAATGATACTCCTGTTGTCATTAAAGGAAAATGTTTTGTTTTTCTAAAAGAAAAGGTAAAAGATAACAATGTTATGTATGCGTATGGATTAAAACATAACTTTTTAAGTGTGAGTCAAATGTGTGATCAAGGAAATGAAGTTGTCTTTAGTTCAAAAGAATGTGTGGTACGTGAACTTGACACAGGAAAAACATGATCCGAATGGAATATTTTTTTTTATTTTTTATTTTTGCAGCGGAAATAACACTTCATTTCATTAATATCAAAGAACTGAAATTTGCTTACAGACAGAATGGAAATAAAACTAGCTAGGGTGCTGGTAGCTATCTCTGAGAAGAGATGTGGCGGCTACAGGCCTCTCCGTGAGTTCTGATGAGGCTCGGGCCCTGTTGTCATTAGAAACAATGGGGAAATCAGAAGCATTAGAAAACCTAACCCTAGAGATGGGCATAAAACTATGGGCCCCGTTTGGGTAAATTGGTGTTTCAACTTCCCAGGGGCGTAACTTTGGCATACGATCTCCGTTTGACGCCTACCATACCTCGTTAGAAAGATCTATCCGAGGAATACAAATTTGGAACGAGGAACATCGGTCCATGGACCCATGTTGCTCTCCGTTTTCCCAGAAAACATCGTTTAGGGCCTCAAAACGGCTCCGGAAGTTTAGGACCCGAAAAATTGCTAAAAATAGTAAAATGTGCCGAAACTGAAAAACTGAAATAGACAATGGTGGAGCCCCAAGTGGAATAGGTGGGTGACCACCAATATCCACCTGGATCAAAACAGTAATAAAAGGAACTAGAACACCAAGCAATCTGTATGTATTGAAAGGTTGCAAAGAACAATGTTACTTGCATAAATCTTCAGAAAATTGGTTATGACACAAAAGATTGGGGCATTTGAGTTTCTCTCAAATCAACAAATCTAGCAGACTCAAAGAATTTCGTGATCTTCCTTGCATCACTCTTCCTGAAAGTACCATATGAAAATCTTGCTAATTCGGTAAGCAAACTAGAGTAAAATTTAATGCCAAAGAAGGATCAGCAAGTAAGCCTCTTGAACTCATACATACTGAATTATGTGGACCTATGAGAAAAAGGTCACTCCATGGAGAACAATACTATATTCTTTTTATTGATGATTTCTCTAGAATGTGTTGGATTGGTTTACTAAAACACAAAGATGAAGCATTTGAAAATTTTCAGATCTTTAAAGCGCTGGCTGAAAATGAATTAGATCTAAAAATAAAATGTCTTAGATCTGACCGAGGAGGGGAATATATATCAGATGAATTCTTTGATTTCTGTGAGCAACATGGCATAAAAAGACAATTTTTTGTAGCTGGAACCCCACAAAAAATGGCGTAGCAGAAAGAATGAATAGAAAAGTTCAACAAATGGCTCATGATATGCTTGATGATTCCAGAACACCTGATACCTTTTTGGGAGAAGCAGCACGTACCACTGTATATATTCTTAATAAGGCTCATGTTTGTGTAAACAATGATAAAACTCCTTATGAGCTCTGGTATGGTAATCTTTCAACTGTAAAGAATTTTAGAGTTTTTGGAAGAAAATGTTTTATCAAGAACAATGACGAAAAACATGGAAAGTTTGAACCTAGAGCAGATTAAGAAATATTTCTTGGTTATTCTTCAAGAATTAAAGCATATAAATGTTACAATAAAAGACTTCGAAAGACGGTTGAATGCATTGATGTTGTAATTGATGAGTCTCTCTCAACTCCAAAAGGAGAAATACCAATAACAAATGAAGATGAGGGTGATTAATATATTCCTGCATAAAATAGAAACAATATAGAAGGTGAACCCAATGAAGCACTAGAAGAATATCTATCTAAAAAGGCTCCATCCAGTTATGTTCAAAAGAATCATCCAGAATCTCAAATTTTGGGAGAAAAGAGATCAGGTGTCCAAACAAGAAGAACTCTTGTAGGATATCCTAGTTATATAGCATTTATATCCACTATTGAACCACATAATTTCAATCAAGCTAGCAAATATGAATGCTGTATTCAAGCCATCAATGAAGAACTTGATTAGACTGAAAAAAAATCATACATGGGAATTGGTTCCAAGACCTCATCATAAAAATGTTATTGGAACAAAATGGATATTTAAAAACAAGTTAAATGAAAATGGAGATGTTAATAGAAACAAAGCTAGAATTGTTTGTTAAGGATATGCTCAAAAAAAAGGTATAGACTTTGAAGAAACATTTTCTCCTGTGGCTAGACTTGAAGCCATAAGAATGTTTCTTGCCTTTTCAAGATTTCAACAATTCAAAGTTTATCAAATGGATGTTAAATCTACTTTCCTCAATGGTGATATAGAAGAAGAAGTTTATATAGAACAACTAGAAGGATTCACTTTGGGAAATGATGAAAATTTTGTTTTCAAACTTCAAAAACTTTTATATGGTCTCAAACAAGCTCCAAGGGCATGGTACTATCGTCTTGAAAAATATCTTCATCAACAAGGTTTTTCAAAGGGATCTGCTGATAGAAACTTATACAAAGAAATTTAAAATGATAAACTATTGGTTGTAGTTGTATATGTTGATGACATCATTTTTGGGAGTAATGAAGAGTCCATGAGTCAGAAATTTGCTTCTATTATGCAGCAAGAATTTGAAATGTCTTTACTTGGGGAACTAACATTTTTTCTTGGCTTACAAGTGCAATAAGAAACATATGGCATATTTTTATCACAAGAAAAATATCTTAAGAAAATTTTGAAGAAGTATGGGATGCAAGATTGCAAACCTGTGAGTACGCCAATGGTAACTGGATGTCACCGCAGTTCTCATGATTCTTCTCTCATGGTGAATAAACCAGAATATAGATCCATGATTGGAATTCTGCTTTATATAACCGGGACAAGAATAGACATTATGCATGCAGTTGGCATTGTTGAATGATTCCAAGCATATCCAGAAGAGTCTCACCTTCAGGCTCTAAAAATAATATTCAAATAACTACAAAGGACTCAAGACTATGGTCTATGGTATCCAAAGCATGCTGATCTCACTCTTCATGCTTACACAGATGCAGATTGGCCTGGAAATGTTGATGATCGAAAAATCACTAGTAGTGGTGCATTCTATATGGGGTCCCGATTAGTATCTTGGTTCGGTAAGAATCAAATTTCTATTTCCTTATCTACAACAGAAGTAGAATATGTGGTTGCCGCATCATGTTGCACACAACTACTTTGGATGATGCAGAATATACAAGACATTCAAATCAAATGCTCATCTCCCATCTCCATTTTATGTGATAATACAAGTGCCATTAGTATCTCAAATAATCCTGTTATGAATTCCAAGACGAAGCACATTCTTATCAAGTATCACTTCGTACATGAACAAGTGCTTGAAAAAAAAGTTAAATTGGAGTATGTTCCCTCCAAAGAAAAAGTTGTTGATATCTTTAATAAACCTCTTCCCAGGGAATCATTTTAATATCTCAAACAGAAGCTGGGAGTTGTCTCTTCCTCTCTGATCAAATCTTCTTAATTTTATAAGATTAAATTCGATACACAAGGTTTCATAAAGGAGAATCATGTATATACGCAATTTTTGGTGCATAAAACCGCATATAGGCTTTGCTGATAGAATTTCTCTGGGTCAACATTTCAAAACAATTGTGGTGTTGTTGCGTAATCTTTGCTTTTTTTTTAGTATTCATCTTTCTGTATCATTCTCTGATATTTTTCTCCTTGATGAAGATGCTTTGATGATTTGGTTGTTGAATATGTTCAGGATGGACAAGCTAAGGGAGATCACTTGTCTTGTGGAAAAGGATGCATTGATAGCATTCTGATTTGTTGATGTGTTATGATCTCATGTTTGAGATTCTTTGGTTTTCGTCATAAATAGTCATATCTATAATTTGATAAAAAGGTCATGTGGAGACCTATGATGTAAAATTATTATATTCAGTCCTGTAAATACTTGTTCAAATTTGTAAACCCACTTGGGAACAGGGAAAATTTTAGGGGCGAATTTTAGCCCAAAGGCGAATTTTAAGGGATTTTAAATTTTATTAGGGCGAATTTTTTATTAAAAACCCATTTTTTATAGTTTAATAAAGTTAGCCCAATAAATATTTTAAAAATAATTAATTATTTAATATTAGCCCACCAAAAAAGGGGTGCACAAAACTGGAAACATGAAATTCACCCCCGATTTTCCAGATTTCCATGGCATTCGCCTTGATTTACAGGATCGGAGGGAGGGGTTAGAGTGATTCGCCCCATTTTTTCACTGGTTCGGAGAGGTGGCTGTGCTTTATGCACACCGATCTTCTTGCTGGCTGAGCGAGGCCGACTCACTCTGGTCTGTCCCTCTCTGGTCCGTTAGGGCCTCCCTCTTTGGTCCGTTAGGGCCTCCCATAGTTCGTATATAGCAGAGAATCGAGATACACTTCGAAAGAGATGGTGTTGTGGGAGATAACACTTGCCACAGCCTACGTGCTCGGCCTCAAGCGCATATACAAACTCGCTTTCAGACTCCAACGCCGACTAATAACACAGAGGCACCGCGCTTTTCGCCAGTTTGTTCAATGGTATGCACCTTCCTTCCCTTTCTCGATTTCAAGATCTCTGTTTCAAGATGACGTTGGTAAGTATTTCTGAAATTTTCAGCAAAATATATTTCAAAATTTTGATGTGTTGGTAAGTATTTCTAAGTTCATATTTAAGTACAAAAATATTATATATGTTGCTCACAAGAGACGTGATCCTTAAATGCAAAGAGAGTATGACAGAATGGTTGCATTGCTAATACTGGATCTTCATATATTAGATTTATGGGTTCAAAACTAGATGATAAAATCTGCTGGGTTCAAACAGTAACATTTACACTGTTGATAGTATGCTTTGATGCATTATATGAGACCTCTGTGGGCACACTCTCTTGCAATGATGTTAGAAACCAAAGATTTCAACCAAATTATCCTCACCACTGTCAAGGCCAAACAGATAAGGTTAGGATCTACAAATAAAAGGTGCTCTGCCATGTATATATAACAGGTTGAGTAAATAGAGCCTCCAGGTAATGAGAACACTGTTACGCATATATGAGAAGAATTAGGTGATCTTTCTGTGATCTAGTCCAATGGGTTTTGGCTTAGGAAGAGAGGGATCACCACACTGATAAAATTGCTAAGGGATACAATGAAGATCAAAGAGAACCCATAACACATGCCATACATCATGAAAGTAGGTATGCTACTGGATCTAAAGAAAATAAACAAGTTTAATATGCAATTGAGAGTAAGATCTCTTGTGACTCTTGGGATTTGAATTTGTAGTAGATTTTAGTTGTGAATAGGTTAATTTCAAGTCTTGGAAACCTAGTGCCATTAAAATACCTTGACTCAACTATCACCTTATACAATGGTAGTAAACTACTCTGCTCAATCCTTGAATTGCTTGAGTTGATGTTGATATGGTGGACTAGTGAAGTGAATTCTCCTATAGGTGTTAAAAGTTTCATGACTAGGGACTTTTCCTTTAGAACTTTACAATGCTTTTAGATGTACGAATATATTGAAAGAACCTAAACCTTTATATGGTGGTTCAGAAGGTCTTATGCAACCTAAACTACCTGGGTTTAGCCTATCTGTCATTAAGGCCTCCCTTGCAGTAGACCTGTAGATGCACCAAGGGTGCTGGTGATAAGAAAGCTTGGTGGATATTCATTGACAAATCTTGTGAAAGTTTGACAACTCGCAAGTATCCATGCTGGTCTAGCTACTAGTCAGCTATGCATACACATGTTATATATGTGGATATCTGATATGCAGTCAGGACAGGAGCCTTTTCACTTGAAAATAAAACAGCTTAAGTTTTAGGTCTCTGTTCCTGCCCAGGATAGCACACATAGAACAGATTTAGAATAAATTTGGATGCTTATCCTTGGCCAGAATATTGGCCTTATCCATTCCTCAATGCTATGGTAAAAACTAGGCATGAAAGCCTCTATTCAAGCCCTTGTGCCCTCCAGATTTTTCAAAAAGGAATACTGTAGTACTCTGCCCTCAAAATCCATCAACCTGTCTTCGAGCAGGACAATTCTTGAAATTGGTTCTATACAATATTAAGGTTAGGATAGCTATCCCAATGAACAGAAATTGAACAAGTGCAGGAGAAAAGAAGAGGAGAAATAAAATACCATGCACCATGGGGAACGTCCCATTCACCAAAAACAATAACAAAAACCCCTTCATTGCTCTCTCAGTGATCTGGATACTCAACATCTTAATTAACAGTGCATAGTATCTAGAGACAAATTTAAAGTAACCCTGAACCATCTAAACCTGGGTTAAATCTCATGGTTACAAAGCTGGAAGCCGAATATATTAAGTTTTAACTTCACAACCTCAACCTCCAGATGCATATCAGAGAAGAGTTTAGCTGGGTTTGAAAGTGTTCGAATTCAATGAACCCAATTCACCATCTAGATTCAAACTAGTATTACATAGACACAAAAAAGAGTTGATTGCACTGAGAGAAGCAAGATGCTCCTACAGCCTAGGATGGGAGAGAGTTTCAATTCTTTAATAGTGCATACAATTCAACTGAGATGATAAAAATTTGTACAAACCCAGACCCATCTAAACCTGGGTTTGTTATGGAGCTTGCAATGCTGAAGGTTGCATATATCAAGTTCCAACTTTACAACATCAAGGTGATATCAGAGCAAGGTTTACATGGTTTTATAACAGTATCTACATTCAATGCACACAATCCATCATTTATATGCAATGCATTGTTACTTGCACAAACAAAGAGTTGATTGCACCAAGAGAAACAAGGTACTCTATAGCTTTGGGAGTGTAGATCTTCAAAACTGTGTCCATGAGTATAAAACTGAAAAATAAGCTAATTAAAATTGTAAAAAGTTAAACATCATATGTATTTCACGTATTTAAAAGAAAACAATAAAAATTACATATTAAAAAATAGCAATAAACGAATTGCATATTTAAATAACAAGGTTTTTATATTGACAAATCAATGAAAAGCTTAACTCTGCATTAAGGGAGTATAAATACTCATTTGACATGGAGAGAGAATACCAACTTTAATATGAAGAAAGAGATTCATACTGGATCTTCATATATTAGATTGATGGGTTCAAAACTAGATGATAAAATCTGCTGGGTTCAAACAGTAACATTTACACTGTTGATAGTATGCTTTGATGCATTAGATGAGACCTCTGTGGGCACACTCTCTTGCAATGATGTTAGAAACCAAATATTTCAACCAAATTATCCTCACCACTGTCAAGGCCAAACAGATAAGGTTAGGATCTACAAATAAAAGGTGCTCTGCCATGTATATATAATAGGTTGAGTAAATAGAGCCTCCAGGTAATGAGAACACTGTTACGCATATATGAGAAGAATTAGGTGATCTTTCTGTGATCCAGTCCAATGGGTTTTGGCTTAGGAAGAGATGGATCACCACACTGATAAAATTTCTAAGGGATACAATGAAGATCAAAGAGAACCCATAACACATGTCATACATCATGGAAGTAGGTATGCTACTGGATCTAAAGAAAATAAACAAGTTTAATATGCAATTGAGAGTAAGATCTCTTGTGACTCTTGGGATTTGAATTTGTAGTAGATTTTAGTTGTGAATAGGTTAATTTCAAGTCCTGGAAACCTAGTGCCATTAAAAGACCTTGACTCAACTATCACCTTATACAATGGTAGGAAACTACTCTGCTCAATCCTTGAATTTCTTGAGTTGATGTTGATATGGTGGACTAGTGAAGGGAATTCTCCTATAGGTGTTAAAAGTTTCATGACTAGGGACTTTTCCTTTAGAACTTTACAATGCTTTTAGATGTACGAATATATTGAAAGAACCTAAACCTTTATATGGTGGTTCAGAAGGTCTTATGCAACCTAAACTACCTGGGTTTAGCCTATGTGTCATTAAGGCCTCCCTTGCAGTAGACCTGTAGATGCACCAAGTGTGCTGGTGATAAGAAAGCTTGGTGGATATTCATTGACAAATCTTGTGCAAGCTGGACAACTCGCAAGAATCCATGCTGGTCTAGCTACTAGTCAGCTGTGCATACACATGTTATATATGTGGATATCCGATATGCAGTCAGGACAGGAGCCTTTTCACCTGAAAAGAAAACAACTTAAGTTTCAGGTCTCTGTTCCTGCCCAGGATAGCACACATAGAACAGATTTAGAATAAATTTGGATGCTTATCCTTGGCCAAAATATGGGCCTTATCCATTCCTCAATGCTATGGTAAAAACCAGGCATGAAAGCCTCTAGTCAAGCCCTTGTGCCCTCCAGATTTTTCAAAAAGGAATACTGTGGTACTCTGCCCTCAAAATCCATCAACCTGTCTTCGAGCAGGACAATTCTTAAAATTGGTTCTATACAATATTAAGGTTAGGATAGCTACCCCAATGAACAGAAATTGAACAAGTGCAGGAGAAAAGAAGAAGAGAAATAAAATACCCTGCACCATGGGGGAACGTCCCATTCACCAAAAACAGTAACAAAAACCCCTTCATTGCTCTCTCAGTGATCTGGATACTCAACATCTTAATTAACAATGCATAGTATCTGAGAGAAAAATTTAAAGTAACCCTGAACCATCTAAACCTGGGTTAAATCTCATGGTTACAAAGCTGGAAGCTAAATATATTAAGTTTTAACTTCACAACCTCAACCTCCAGATGCATATCAGAGAAGAGTTTAGCTGGGTTTGAAAGTGTTCGAATTCAATGAACCCAATTCACCATCTAGATTCAAACTAGTATTACATAGACACAAAAAAGAGTTGATTGCACTAAGAGAAGCAAGATGCTCCTACAGCCTAGGATGGGAGAGAGTTTCAATTCTTTAACAGTGCATACAATTCAACTGAGATGATAAAAATTTGTACAAACCCAGACCCATCTAAACATGGGTTTGTTATGGAGCTTGCAATGTTGAAGGTTGCATATATCAAGTTCCAACTTTACAACATCAAGGTGATATCAGAGCAAGGTTTACATGGTTTTATAACAGTATCTACATTCAATGCACACAATCCATCATTTATATGCAATGCATTGTTACTTGCACAAACAAAGAATTGATTGCACCAAGAGAAACAAGGTACTCTACAGCTTTGGGAGTGTAGATCTTCAAAATTGTGTCCATGAGTATAAAATTGAAAAATAAGCTAATTAAAATTGTAAAAAGTTAAACATCATATATATTTCACGTATTTAAAAGAAAACAATAAAAATTACATATTAAAAAAAGCAATAAACAAATTGCATATTTAAATAACAAAGTTTTTATATTGACAAATCAATGAAAAGCTTAACTCTGCATTAAGGGAGTATAAATACTCATTTGGCATGGAGAGAGAATACCAACTTTAATATGAAGAAAGAGATTCATACATGAAAAAACCTAAAGGGGACATGAAAGATTTATGCACTCTACCAATTGTTCATGAGCTAACCCATTGCATAGTTAACAAATAGTAAATGAACTGGTAACATAGATGAGAGGGAATTGGTAGTTTTTCATTTCAGGGTTTAATAGATACACGATTAACATGGATCTATGCTAGTGGATCCCCCACCCTAAAACTGATATTTTAAATAAGGGAAAGATAAAATGCAAGGAGATTATGTATCTAATTTAATAGGTAAAGATTTAAGATGGGGATCCTCCACCCAAAAACTTATATCTTATATTCCTATATCTAATGTAATAGGTAAAGGTTTAAGATAGGATTTATGTCAGTGGATCACCCCAATCAGAAAACAGTCACAAACCCTACAAAACCATATGGAGAATCAACCAATAAGAAAGCTAATTGAAAAATTACAATCATAACCCATAATTACAAACATGGAGTTTTGCATTTCAGGGTTTAATAGATACCATGAGTTGGGAATGTGTATCCAGTAAAATTACAAACATGGCATTTTTCAATTCAAGGTTTAATAGATAGAAGAGTAAGATGGATCCAAGCTAGTGGATCATCCCCCCAAATGGGCCATGCTAGTAAATCACCCTCCCCAAAACTGATATCTTAAATACAGGAGAGATAAAATACAGAGAGATTTCCATCTCTAACTTAATAGGATGGATTTATGTTGGCGGATCTCCCTACGGAAAAAAACCCAAACCCTACAAAAACATATGGAGATTCAATCAATAAGAAAGGTAATTGAAAATTTACAATCATAACCAGTAATTGAAGGCAATACAGAGAGGGCAAAGCTGGACTTAAACCCAAACTCTACAAAACATATGGAGATTCAATCAATAATCAAAGTTATCAAAGTTATTGTCAAAGATTTTAGCAGGAATTTTGAATCCTCCTTCAAGAGTTACATTGTCTTCCTCAATACTGCCAACATCATCCATATCTTCCTCACAACCTTCAACTTTGCAATCATAGTCTGCTAAATCTGAACCTTCTTGCTGTTTATTCCTATCATTCTTTTTTTGCAAGATGTCTTCTACCAAAACAGTAAAACCATTAACTGTTAGGAAAAGATAGATTTCTAAAGGACAAAAAAGTTTCAAAATATTTTCAACTTTAGTAAGATAAAGTGGTAATCCTGAGAAGATTGATATTTATAATTTTTTTCTAGGTTTCACTCACAGTTTACATTGCAATATTCCCTATAACTACATAGAACTGTCATATCCCAGAGTCACCAATCACAATAAGGGAGGAAACAAAGAACTTGCAAAGCATGGTGATCAACCACTTCAAGCACATCTTCCAGAAAAATATAGGACATTAACCCAGATGACAGGATTGTTATCTCTTGTTTTGTAGTGTTATCCCAGTATAGGAGATAATATAGGCAGAAGAATTTTCTCTGCTGGATTTTTTATCATCTTTTATTTGATATCAGTGCTCTGAGCACCTTTAGAAGGTAACTTTCTTCTTGAATACAAATCTACAGTTTTTTCCTTGGAAAAAAGAATACCAAGACATCCACACACACAACACACACCATGTGCAATTAAATACATTTATTTTTATATTGATACTTATCGTAAAGATACTTGTGTAATCTATTTATAATATGTATTTATAAATATATACAGCTGAAAATATCTACAAAACATATATAGATATATATATATATATATATATATATATATATATATATATATTAAAACTTAATTAAAATATATCAATGTAAACAATCAAGATAGCATTTTTTTGGTTAAGTTATTGTTATTGGTTTGTTTCCTTCTTTTCTTACACTGGATACTATGTGAGATTCGATTGAGGATTTATCCAGAATATAGCCCATATGTATCCAACCAATTTCCAAGATGAATGCATATTCCAGCTGGATTCAGACTATATCCAAGTTGTATCAGTATCAGGATCTGGACAGATCCAAGGGCCTGGTACCCAGATCCAGTAATGTAGATTTGAATATGTAAACATGACAGAAGGCATGGATCTATATGGTTGCCACATAAGCACACCTATAACATTATAAGAATGTGATTATGAACTTAGTTTGATATAAGTATCAAGTTTCAAAATACCATAGTATCATCTAGATGATTTCCTACATGCTTTGAAATAAACAAAAGATTTATGATCTTCTTTCCATAGCTTTCATGGTGATTAGAATCATTCCATGGCTCATCATCGCTTGATGCAGCTGTCCTCCAGTATTGATCAGGTACAGGTCATCTTCTTTGCTTTCTTAAATGGTTTGTTTGATCCTTTGGAAATTTCTCAACCTCGTTGGATTCTGAATATTGATAGGCCTTCTAAGCCTTCGAAATTCATGCGTGGGAGGATTCAATTTAGGTAAATATGTTGCATCAAGAAACTTTGTTGAATTTTGAGCTATTGAGAGTGTAGATAATGATTTGGAAGCTTTTGAGACAGAATTTAAAGAAAACTTGTCCCCATCATCCTCTGTTGGGCGAGACCTTTGAACACAGCGTTTAAAACCTTTGACTTGGTGAAAAGGTGTCAACACTCCTTTACGGATAAGCTTATCACGTTCCTACCAAAGAAAATAATCGCCAGGTGTCTCATTCAAAGATTCAAAATTATGTTATCTATAGTACAAAACTATCTTCAAGATGCATGATATAACACAGAAAACATAGAACTTTGCTTACTGCCCCTGAATTTTACTCTTTTAAAATAAAGTTCAAAAGTATTTGTATTGCATTTAAGACATCTGATACTAATACATGACTAAAGGGCAATGCAAATTACAGTTTCAATGAGCCCTGACGTTGCCGCATCAAACTCATCATCCTCCTGCAATGAAAAATTATTCCTTTTCCCTCTTGTTGGCTTATCCAACAGACGTCCAGTTCTATTGATCATTGTTTCTTCTTTATTCTTCACTGAATTCAGAAGCACCTTTTGTTCCTCAAGTTCCCGTGTCTTTCCATCTCTCTCAAAAGCTTTCAGTTGTTCCTTAAGATGTCCTCTTTTCTGCTTAAGGCTTCTAAGCCTTTCAGTAGCCAATGCTCGTTGAAGCACTCCTCCATACACTACAAAAGGCTTGTGTTCACTTAAGTCTTGATCATTTTCATACTTTTCACCTTCTAAACTCTCTGAATCTTTGCCTGCAATGCTTTGAACTATTTCAAGGCCAGCTGAAACTGCAGCTATTTCAGCCTCCACTACCCTTAATTGAGCATGAATTTGGACCTTTGTAAGCAAACTTTCTTGATCACCTTCTTCTCTTTCAGAATTTTTTTCACCATCGCTTACCTGTGCAGGTTGACTGATGTTTTCATGAGCTTTGTTCTCATCCTATCATACCAATAAGTACAATGAAAAGTGGGAAGCAATACAGGAAAATGAGCTACATTTAACAAAAAAATAAAATGCATGTGTTACACTCTAGAAGACTAAGTACATATCAATTACAAGATATAAGATCATCCTGTAAGCTTATTAAGCTAATTTCACAAGAAGGGATACCTTGGCAAGTAGCTAGTGCTCAATGTCATCTGGGTCAGCAGATACAACACTTAAGCTAGCCAGCAAAAGTTTGTCCTCCTCTTTCATGCTATTTTATGTGGTACTCGATTTCACTATAAAAGACTAAATTGGAAAAACATTAAAAGGCATTCATTTGTCATGCAAATAATATAGGGAATAAACACTTAATTCTATCCTAAAAGTATTAAACAATAATAGAACTAACTACATTTTAGATCTCTAGTTGCACCGACAGAAAGTGAGATGCATTAAAGCTTGGGTGGTAGAGACATCATTGTAATAGACATGGACACTGATAAAATAACATGGAAAGTATTTCATATTCGATGTTTAATGTTACAAATATATATAAACTAGCATAGATCCACTTGACCCTATATTTTTTTAAGCCTGAGAAGTTATTTGATATTTATCCCTTTTGTTGCTTAATAGATCTAGAGTTACAGAGAATCTATACTAGTATTTGCATCATTTATTCCCTAGCAAAGATCTATAGGCAATGGGACCATTGGTCTATGAGAGTTTATGTTTTCTGTAACAGGATTTTTATGTGTATAACTTCAAACCCCAAACACTTCCATCTAACACTTCATCTAACATCTAAGGCTACATATTCACATCTCCTCCAACACGAAGATGCTATTTCCTTAACTCTTTCACTTGATATTTTTGTTTCTTGTATCATGATGATTGTTTTATTTTCCTTTTTAATTCAATCTTTGAGATATCTCTTCTTAATCTAGTTCCTTGACATTTTGTAAATGGCATGTATACGCTGGCAATGATGGCAGTTATACAATTGTCGTTCATATTCTTCATTTCTCAAAAAGTAAAAAGCATTTGTTTGATGCACTTAGTTTCTTTTTTGCATTCATAACATTAAAGGAACTGAAAAGATAAACTTGCATTGGCATGTAGGATTGTGTTTTTTTTGCAAAAAAGGAACATTAGGAAATCTGCATTTAGTTTTGTGCTCAATGTTTTCTTTTGTTCATTGATTTGCTTGCTCACAAAATTATTTTCTCTCTTCCCTTTGTAGCTAGGTCTTTCATTGAAAAACTAAAAGTGAAAAGTTTTCTTATCATTCTTAGTTTGCATTTAGGAATTTCTACATACATCATCGCGGTACCATTGAAAGGAAAATTGTTAAGCAAGATCAACATAAAATTAATCTCAATTTATCTAAAAACGCATTGGAACCATAACGATAACATTTAGAAGGTCTAGGCTAGAGACGTGTTCCGGCGTCGTAAAACATAGCAGTTGTCGTTAACTTGTCTGCGATACATTCCGAGTGTGATATCTCACCCCACGTACGTAAGTATATTGTAGCACGTCCCTTGGGGCGGCGTTACAGTATGATAAGTATATAGGTGGTGCTCTCACTGTGCGGTTTCGCATTAGACAGCGCTATTACGGACTTGGGCCTCCACGTACCTTCGGGTATATTTGGGAGGACAACTTTTAGGTGCTATCCATCCATAGTGAACCGAGTCAGCCGCCTTTAAATTGTGATACACCGAACACAGCATTCGGGGAGATTGCCTGCCCGTACTTCTTGGCTTGCCAGGAGGTATTCTGCAGTTCACAGTTTACTGGTAAACCCTTTTGCCTAGCATTACCCTCTTTTTGTTTATTTATTTTTGGTTAAAATTAATCAACAATCGTGGAAGAACATAATCCTACCCCCCTTCGTTCGCATAGATTAGCTTTAAAACCACCTTTACCACTAGAAGTTACTTCTAGTAGGCGAAGGCGATCAAAATCTGCCCAACAGTGATGTTGATGTTGTGGATGATATTACTTGATGCTTTATGATGGGTGTTCTTTCTCACTTTCACATAATCTTGTTATAGTCTCTGCTTGATGCTTTTGTTGCTATGGTCATGTCAGGCATTAATTAATTGTCTTCAATGTTCAATGTGTGAAGAGTGAAAATGTTCCCTTGATGCAGTTTAAATTCAAGCACAATAGACTGCTGTTATGCACCATGTTTCCCTGGCTCCTACATATTGGAATATGCCCAAAATGATTTTGGAGAGTGATATCCATTCATGGAAGGATATTTGCACTCGTCTTTCATTCTCTCATGAACCAAGTGAAATTTCTTGGGGAATTTCTAATCAACAAGTTTTAGGAGTTTGTGTCAGATTTGGGTAGACTTATAGAATGATCAACTTGTGGCTGCGATAAAATATTTTTGTCAACCCATGGATGCATGGGTTAAAATTGCACTTGATTTTCAGTTTCCAATGATTTGACACTAAGAATCATTGGTTGACTGTGGTGATTCACTTGACTTCTTTTCTTCTTTTTTGCCCCTTTCCCTTAGATGGTCATTCATGGGAGGGGAAGTTCCAATGAATGTATGATTTGTGGTGTGCATTTATCTATTGGTTAACTCTTTGGTAACATCCCATGACTGTTATTTCAATGGAACTTGGTTAAATAACAAACACTAAGTGCTAATTAGGAGTTTTAAATGTTTGATACAATAACTAATTTTGCTTTATAGGATCCCAAATGTGCTTTTTTGGGCCTGAAAATTTACATGGCACCCGTGTGTTTACAAATCATGGAAAACATTTGAGTCTTTTTAGGTTATTTCATGGCCATACTGGACGTGTTTCACTATGGAAAGGAAACTATGGTCAACAGGAGGACAATGTCTTAAGAGATTTCTTTCCATTGATAAGTAAAAGAATCACTAGTAACTGACTAGTTTCCTTCCTCACTTTTATCATGGAAAATGATAGAGGATATGTTTCAACTTCTTATAACCAATTCTTTACAACTTAAGGGAGAGGTTTTTTGGAAAGGATGATTAAAGTTATTGTAATATTTTGTTGTTTTGTTTAAAGCTTTCAAGTGTTCATTAGGTGATTTGGAGATATGATTTAATTTAGTGGAAATTTTTTTATATTTTATATTTGAATGATGTTCTTTGTTTTATAGATGATGACTCATGATGTTATTTTTTTGTGTATAATGATTTATTTTTTCTTTTGGGCTTGGGCCTTGGCACAACATTTTAATAAAAAATTGCATAATGGTTTTTGTGAACATTACACTTATTTTACTTTGAAAGCTACTTACAAATCTAGTAATTCTCAACTCTTGGAAACTATTGATGCAGGTTTCTAGATCGATTTGAAATTTTACTTCTGGAATATTCAGTGAGATGTCAAAATCTAATCCCGGGAAGAAACTATCAAGGCAAATTGATGTATTATCATACTTTAAAAAGTCTCAATCCAAGAATACACATTCTCTTCATGCTTCAAGCTCCTTTGAACAATCTGTTACTGAGAGAGATGTTAAATCTTGTGAAAATGCATCTAATATCCATATGATGGATGAAATAATAGGTTCCTCAAGTGATTAGGGTGAGATAAATGCAGTTTCAACAGAAATTAATGATGAAAATGTTAAAGATATTTCCTTGGAAGGTGACACAAACCATTCACGGAAAAGGAAAAAAGGCCAGTGGACCATAGGGAGAAAATTCCAAGATGATTGGCTTTCAAGTTTTCCATTTATTGAAGAAATACCTTCTACAAATGAGGATTTACGAGAAGTTAAATGTCTTGCGTGTAGTTGGAAAAGTTGCAAGGTAGTGAAATTTCAGATGAAGCTAGATACAGTACAAAAGCATGCAGGAAAGGTTTATGAAAAGAAAATTGTAAATGGTAAAGAGAAATATATTGTCAGATGGAAATATTTGGAGGAATGTCGACATATCCAATGTGTGGAAGAATACAAAAAATATTTAATAAGTAAGAAGAAACTTGAGGCAAGTGGAGGAACCATCATATCTCAATTTGAAAAGACGATGGAAAGAAGTTTGTTATCCAAGACGATACAATTGAGCATTGTATTTCACATCTTATGTAAAGGTCGTCCTATGACAGATTATCCAGATCAGATGAAATTTATATCTTTTCTTCACGTGCCAAACTTTCCATCTTCTCATTGGTCCGTAACTAGTGGTTGGTAATGGGCAAGATATCTAGCTCAAGTAGAAATTGATGATTTGAAACAGGAGATTGCAAATGCTAGGTTTTTGGCATTGTCTTTGGATGAGGTTACAGCTATTGATAATACTTCATGGATCTGCATGAGCATTTATATGGTTAATGACCATATTAGGCATTCCTATCTACTTGGGATTAAAAATATGAGAGAGACTTCTACAGCTGAAAATATTTATGAACTTGTTCTTAATACTTTGAAGGAAAGTGGTATGGATCATTTAATGATTGCAAAAAATTTGGTATGTGTTGGAGCAAATGGAGCATCGATAATGCAAGGAAAAAGGAATGGTCTTTGTGTTAGACTACAACTATCAGCTTTGCCATATATGATTAATATTCATTGTATGGCTCATAGGATGAATCTTGCATTTAAAATAGTAAGCAAGTTTCCATTAGTTTCAAAAGTTGAAGATCTTGTACGTGAGACACATGCATACTTTTCTCGTAGTCCCAAATGATATTTAGAGTTTCAACAATTTGCATATGGTGTTACGGATGGAAAAAAACTACTAAAAGATGTTGATACAAGATGGATCTCATTAAATGGACCAGCTCAAAGACTATTTAGTGAGTTCAAATCTTTGGTAGGGTTGATGTATGAAAATTGCTACAATGTAGACAAAGCTCAAGATCTTCTTTTTCGACTAACTGATATAGAAACATTATTGACATTGGCTGGAATTCTTCCTATGCTACATGAAATGAATGTCCTCGTGAAAATGTCTCAGAATCGCACAATGTATATTGCCGAATACACAAATGTGAGAAAGTCAGCATGCCTTGCATTGGATAATTTGTATATGATGCCGGACTCTTTTACTGGTCCAGAGTTTACAAGTTGGACTAAGATCATCAATATAGAAAATACTGAAATTTTTTTGATGTTTGATGAAAAAGGGATACTATGTATCACAGTGCATGGGTATATGGTCCCCTTTCATTATATTAGTAAGACAGGATGAATCACCAAAGATTGCCCCGTGTCAAGAGACCAATTTGATAATATTGTGATCTCAGTGAGACAAAATTTGATAGAAATTGCAAGATCACTATCATCAGAGATAAGAGAACGATTTCCTCGAGATGAATTGTTGGAGGCCATGTGTGTGGTATACCCTCAATATTGGAACAATTGTCAATGTCCAAGAAATTTAAAAGCCGATTTTCAAAAGATATTAAAATGTTTAGTAGACCACTTTTGCAAGAAAGTCTCGATACATGGAGAACAGATTGAAGGTATTTTAGATTCATCAAAATTGTATCAACAAGGTGGACGCTTTGCTGAAACAATGTGGAAGCAATATCCTTTTTTGGAGAATCCTAATGAAAACAGTGCTATAAAAATATTATGGAATACTTTAAGTGCTAGCCAATACCTGCAAGAAAACATATCAGAATGTTTTAAACTAGCAGATTTGTGTCAAACTATGATTTTGGGATCATTGGAGGATGAGAGAATGTTTAGTGCACTATCATTTTTGAAGTCAAAGTTGAGGAACAAGCTTGATAAACATGTGGATACATGTTTAAGATTATATGTAACAAAGTATGACGTTGACAATTTTCCATATGAAAGAGCACTAGCGCTTTAGCGATCAAATTGTGATAGAAGGGGAGAAAACAATATAACAAATTTATCTAATGAACTTGATACAGAACATAATGTTTGGAGGCCCATAATGACAATACATCTAGAGAAGATCATGTTCACAATGTAGAAAATGATGACCAAGATGAGAACTGGGAAATTGAAATACTCTCGGACTGTTATTTTGGTATACATGTTCCGTTGATCATGCAAGATTACTACATGTCAAATTCAGGTAAAAATGGGTTCTATATTTTGTATTTTTCATTGTAACATTACAGCTACATTTCTTTCATGTGTGTTATTTTAAGATTGATGTTTCATATTTAATCCTTACATTGTTTGTTTCTTATTTGTGACAGGAAATGAAGCTGGATTTGATGATTTTGGGACCTATTTATTTTCACATAGATAGTGTTTGACTAGTATTAAATGATAAATAACTAATTTAACAAGACTAATGCAAAGCATCAATGGGCTCATTCAAGTACATGAAACTACCATGATGTCTAGCTTTGACATCTTAGAAAATTTTAATGGTATATATGTTGCTTGTGTTTGGGGAATTTTGCTGAGTTTCGAGTTTTATATTTTCTTGGAAAATAATTATTGATATTTGGAAAATGTGTGATTTTATATTGGTATTGGAAACGAAGCTAGTTTTGATCTTTGATTGGAAATGAAGTCGGATTTGATGAAGTTGGGACCTATTTATTTTCACATAGATAGTGTCCTAGTATTAAATGATAAAGAACTAATTTAAGAAGTCTAACGCTAAGCAACAATGGGCTTATTCAAGTACATGAAATTGTGTTAATGTCTAGCCTTGATATCTTTGAAAATTTTAGTGGTTTGTTTGTTGCTTGTTTAAAGGATTTTGTTGAGTTTGAAATTAGTCTCTTGAATGCTTATGGTTCTCATATCATGCATATATCGATAGATTGATAGATCCAGTTCTATTATTATAATCATTATTGTTTTCTTTATATATTTGGTGGTTTGAGGAAAGATATTTTATTTCCTTTCACTTTGTGGCATGATTTTGACATCTTCACCTTTTAGAATATAGTAAAATATTTTTCTTATTATAGATTTTTCTTGGAAAATAATTATTGAGAGTTAGGTGCAAATGCACAATGTTGTGTAGCATTAGTATGATAAATATGGGATAGTGCAAAGCATAGTTTTGAAGATTAGTCTAAGTTGACTCGTACCTAATCAACTTAGTCAAGTTGATTGTTGGTTGAACGGCTAATTGTTGGTTCAATGGATAGAAGGTCTTGCAGGCACAAATACCAAAGGGAAAAATGGAGCCCATCATGGGGTACTCTTTGTAATTCTCCACCACTTCTACCTTCCATGCTTCCTCAAACTCCTCTCCAACCTCAATATCAGTGTTAGTAGTAGCATGAGAAACAACACTATGCTTAGCATAACTAGAAGAACACGTTTTCCAAACTACATGAGAACTACTTCCCTCACGAGTCACCATGTGCCATGCTTGGTCTCGGTGGTTCTCTTCCTTCTACTCCTAGTTCAATTACCATATCTTCATTGGAACCAACACTCCGAACTCCACTAGACAACGATTCACCATTTTGTAGTAGTGATTCGCCATGATTTTACAGGATAATATAATCTCATGAGAGATTCGCCAAAAAATTATATATACATATTATATTATTAATAAAATCGCCTTCCATTTTTCCTATGTATCATGGGGATTCGCCTATTTTTTATATATATAAATTTAGGGGGGTTCTTAAGATTTTCCCCGGTTGGGAAGTTGAGTCAAATTTGTAACTCCACTTGGTTGGATCATTGATGTAAGTATGAGTCCTTGGTGATAGGAAAGGTCATACTCAGTTGAGTCTTTTACTTCATTGAAAAATCTATTTAAATATCCAGCATGAACTTAGGGGGAGCATGGTAAATTGAGCACACATCAGATCTTCAGAGCTCATCTATCTACAAGGGAAGAGAAACCTTGTTTTCATTTTGATCCGCCCTTTACCCTTGATGTCAAAGGGGGATAGTATTTTGGTGTTAGAATAATGGTTATGATTAATGCACTTATCTATTGTGATGATCAAACTCCATCATGGTTGCCATCAAGTCCAAAGGGGGAGATTGTTGGCAATATGATGTCCTTGATGGAAACCTACTTGATGAAGTTGTTCTTGATGGAAACCTACTTGATGAGTTCCCTTTTGATAAGCAACCTATGTGTTGAAGATGTAAAAATGTTGTTTCTACAGGTCAGTTCAGATGTGACAGAGAAAGGAATTCTAGTAAGTGCCAAAGAAATGAAACAGGAAATATTTCTCAATGTATATGTAGGTTTTACGAAGGAAACCCGCGTATGGGTGCAATGTATATGCTACTTTTTTCAAGGCAACCCGTGTATACATTCATACTTAGTATATACACAATTTTTTTGAAGAGAAGTTGCGTATACACGTAGATACGAATGATCCAAGTCGTGTATGCCTTTTGCACTCTAAAATTATGAAACCAAGGGGAATTACCATGGTATTAGCCCATAGTATTGAGCACTATATTGCCTATCTGATTTCTTCAAAGAATACCATTAGTAGTTGTGTGGTTTTGACTCATGGTACTGGTAAAGGCTAAATATGTATAAGGAGAAGAAGATCGTAGTGAAAAGTGTGCATGAGTAAGGGTTGTAACTGCATAACTATCTCAAAGGTATATCTGCATGGGATGAACTCTGTTTTAATTGAGAGATCTAAATATATGATGCACCCATGAATACAATGATGGTTTAGGATCTCTAGATCTAAAATGACTATGCTCTTGTGTGATCCATTGAAGAGATTATTAGACCTATGACCTGGAGCAATTTTGTTGAAGTCAAGTGAAGAAATTTGGGTAAGTTCTATGGATCTGGTTCATTTTACAAAGTTTATATTTACAGATCTATATGCTAGTTCATCTCAGTAAAAGTGCGTATATACGCAGGTTTTCTTCAGAAAAGGTGCGTATGGTAGTTAGGGTTTTCTGAAGCTTGTTACAGAGGTTTTTCTGTTATTCCTGCTACTTTTCTATTGTCTATCCATGAAGTCTTCTTGTAGATCTGGGTTGTTTAAATACTGTATATGCTACTAAGTTTATTATGTAAAAATTTGATTAATAAGAGAATAAACATGGTTGATGGTGACTAATTGATGAAGGGTTCTACATTTCTAAAGATATATGACTGAAAGCCTCAAATCTAGATCTGAGACTGATTACATTTTAAAAAACAGTATTCATAGAGCTATACGCAGGTTGGTGTGAAGGAAAGTGCGTATACACATGGGTTCAGTGAAGTGAAGTAAATTATGCATTTTAAGTTGACGAATGTTCAAGATTGAGTTTGTATCTGCATATTTATTCTGAAGTCTGGGTTATTTCTAAGTTCTGGTTACAGTGGTCTCACTATTCTGGTTGAATTATTGGGTAAATTTTATGGTTTTTGATGTTTATGAAGAGTTGTGTTGATGCTATTTGATCCAGTATGAAAGTTGATGAAAGGTGGTTTGCAGTGGTTCTGGGGGTTGAAGCCTTTAGTATGGAAGTAGAAGCTTCCTGCCAATAGAAGCTAGTGTTTTGATGAGGGGGTCGAAGCTCCCTTCCAGTAGTGGCTGGTAAACGAGATTAGGGGGTTGTAGCTCCCTTCCAGTAGGTAGCTAGAAAATGAGAGAAGTTTGTAGCCTTCTGCAGGTAAATGCCTGCGTACTGATACGACTCTGGATTAGTATAATATTGTAAATAGCTTTCCATATAATAAATATTGAAGACAGAGACAAAAAACAACAGTGGTTTTCTCCTGAATTGGGTTTCCACCTTAAATACTGGTGTTCATGTGTGATGCTCTTGTGTCATGATTTATACTCTTATTACTGCACATAATTAGTGATTATCTAACAGATGCATGATTGGTAAACTGACTTAAACATTGTTCCTGAAAATTTTTTCTAAAATGCAAAATTATATCAGTATACACTAGTTTCTTTTATTATATGCGTGTGTATACGCGAGTTGGGTTCATCAAAGCCGCGTATGGAATTCTATAAAGAAAAAGTTAAAATATTATCATAAAGTTCCAAATACTGATTCACCGCGCCCCGCCCCCTCCCTCTTAGTATTTTTCCCAACAAAGTACTCATTCAACATTTAAATCATCCCACAAATTGCATCAGATGTTGGCAGAAAGTTTCCTCGTTAGCATTTTTTGGGGAAAAAATGTAGGGTAGTTTGTAGGAGGTCACAATTGTAGGATGAATAGATGGAAAACTTGGAAGGACCACAAGTTCTTCAGTTTTTGGCCTTTTTTGTAGCAGAAAGAGGGTAGATAAGGGTTTTTTATAGCTCTGAAGTTGTTGGAGTAGGTGATCCAATTAAATTTCTGATACCCTTTTAACCAACACCTTTTACTTATACTGATGTGTTAGAATTACATTTTATCAAATAAAAGTTTAATGAACACATGCAGATAAAATCAAGAGTAACACATGTCAACAATCACACAAAAAAACACAAGACGTTTAATAACAGAGTTCATCTAGTGTGGACTACGTCTCCGGCCTCGGTGTGCGATGGTGTTGGCTTCTTCATTTAGTGTTGCAACTGGTGATAATGTACATGGATGTTGTTGACTTTTCATACAAGGAAAATCCCTCAACATGAATGGAAAATTATCTCCACGAGACGTTCTGTTACAAGGAACTCTTAATCATCACAAACCTCCTATTAGCATGAAAACTTCACATGTAGTGAAAAATAGTATCCCACCGTCAAGGCAACAAAGGGATCTCACAACACAAATCATCATCCATGATAAATACATACAACATCAAATACACATAAAGATAGCACATCTTACATCAACATGAATCAACAACAAAAAATAAACATAAATATTCTTCATCATACATCAAGCATGAATCAACATGACATAAAGAATCCTACATCAATTATAAATGAATTACATGGCAACAACGCTTCATGTACCTCAAATATAATGCTAGCTGAAGAATAGGCAGCTCAATCATTGGATCTGAATGCACCATCACAAGCGTGGCATCGAATGGCTAGAAATTCACTGTCCACATGCTAAAATCCGACACCAACATCCCATGCTAGAATATGGCCAAAAAATCGAGACTTATGTTTTAGAAAATGAAACCATCATCAAGTTTGTGTCATCGAGAGGCATAAAATTCATATAAAATTTGTCCAATTTAGACACTGGGAAAATTTGGCCCCTCTGGAAATGAGGCTCTATCATGGTTCCACTACCTCTGCACACTGGCTCATGGTTCCATTTGCAATTAAATAAAATAATCATAAATCTAGAAATTTGTGCCCTCTCCAACCTGCCTCGACGCATCTGTATAAAAATGGGTTTAAATATAAAATTTTGGGTGGACTTCCAAAAGGAAGTCGCTTGGCATGATAGTACAGATCCGGAATTGTGAGGAGGAGGGCGGGTGGTGAAACACTGCCCCTCCCAAAATAGTTGCGTTTATTTTTTTTCAAATCTCGTGGGGGGCTAGAAATACATCGGTCAGCCCACCCAACTCTGCCACATTTAAAATAGTGAGCATGAAGACAGGGTGGCAGGGGTGATAGCCCATGCCCCACCTATTGATAGTTGTCTCCATTGGATGGTTGGGTGGCACGGTCATGGCTGTTGACCCCATCGATATTTTAAAATATTTTATTGTCTAAGTGGTTGGGGTAGGGGTGGGGGTCACGAACCACCCCTTTTTCTATATATTTCTTTGTTATTATATAAGAAAACCCTCTTTTTTTGAAAAAAAATTTTTAGGCCGAAGGGGACAAATTAAACGTCCCACAATTTCACCTGAAATTTGGCTGGAGCTGGCCGAAATCTGACCACTAGAATCCTATGAAATTGACTCCCCCCTAACCTTCCAAGTCATTCAGTCAACCTTATAACTTTGACCAGCTCTAACTTTCGCGTATGAACTCAGTTTAATGAATCGCTCACACCATTGTGATCAGGACGATAAGATCTTCAACTTGAAACTGAGTTTTTCATGTTTCTATCAGTTTGATTTTTGAGCTTTCATAAGCCCCCTTTTTCCCCATGTGTGTTGCTGGGGTCATGTAAACCATTCCTCCCCACTTATGAGCTTTTGGTCCTCCAAAATAATCAACAATAATCTGCAACTACTGTGTACTATGTCTGCACCACAAGTGCCTTGAAAGGTCACCGTTCCTTCTCCGTCAGCTTTGTTTTTTGGAGCCATAAGTGATGAACCAGAACATGCATCCTTTGCAAACCTGTAGTAAAATTTCTTTCAAATTACATGCTGAAATATGACCAAATATGACCCAAGCATTCCATACTTCCCACGAGTTTATAACACATACTCACTGGTCAAGCTTACATCAAAACGAAATCAATAATACTCCACCTATCAATACAAGGCAAAAGACATCATTTTCGCATTGCAAGTGTTGGAAAAACACAAAATCATTTACAAAATAAATGCAACACATGATTTACAAAACACGACCATGACACACTACCACATCTATAAAAACCATTTCTTACTCAACAAAGTGAACCATGATGAATGTGGTGGATTTTCTTGTTGAACATTTTCACTGGGTGGTTTCTACACGGACTGTTTGTCCTTCATATGATTCTCTAGATGGAGTCTCCAAAACGTGGCTCTTTGATGGCCAATTTTGTCCCAATAACTACAATGAGTCGTCTTCCTTCATACCTGCTTAACCAATTTCTTTCCCTGTTGTGGAGAAGGATTTCCACATGTCATCCTCCTTTGTGCTACCATTATTTTCAAACACTTAGCAATGACATGGTTATTTAAACCGCAAAAATGACAAGTTTTCTTATGGCATGATTTAGGTTCATGATTAACAACATGCTTATAATCAAAATGAACTCGATAATATTGAGACTTGTTATACCTTTACTGATGGTCTCTGGTGTGAGCATGGTGATGAGAGTTTTCCTCATCTCTTTCACTGCAGCATGCACTTCCATGGGATGATGGTAAATTGTTCTAGTCATTCTCTCAACTTGATGGTCTCATCAATGTCGTGGAAGCTTCAGACACCTTTGAACATTCTCCTTTTTTGTATCCCAAATCTGTGTAGCGAGGTCTCTGCACAACCTCCATTGGCTGAGTTATGCCTTGGCCATGAATTCCAAGTCCTCCTCCTTTGCACCCCATCTTGGTAAGGAGTCTCATGTCGGTTCCTGTAATGGGGATCTCCACATTTCCAACAGAAATAATGGCATGTGAAGATGAAACTGAAGAATGATCACAACTGTTTACCTAAGATGTCTATTTTGAAACAAGTGAAGAGGGATTTTCTACGCCTTCGTTATGCTTCACTTCCTCTAAGGCCTCTGTCGTGGCTTGCAGCTGAAGCTACAATCACTACTTATCCTCCTTCTCTTCTCATAGAAGTGTCTTTAATGCATCATGATATTTTTGAAGACTTTTGTCATTGTGCTTCAATTCTTCCTATGCCTCTGTCGTGGCTTGCAACTGAAGCTGCAATCGATGTTTTTCCTCCTTCTCTTCTTGTAGAAGTGTTTTCAACTCAGCATTATCTGTTGTTTGTTTCTCATAATCTTCATAGAAAATGTCCACCCTTTTTGAAATATTGAGCATGGCCTCGTACATGTCTTTGACATCCTCCATTGCTGCACATTCAATGGTTGTTCATTCTCGTAATTCACATCATCAAGAAGACTGCTCTGATACAACTTGATCCAGGTAAATTTTTGATACTTTTTTAACCAATAAATTTTACTTCGGCTGATATGTTAGAATTAAATTTTATCAAAAAAAAAATCAATGAACACATTCAGATATAATCAAGAGGAACACATATCAAAAATCACACAACAAAACAAAAGACATTTAATAACGAAGTTCGTCTAGTGTGTACTATGTCTCTGTGCCTCGGTGTATTGATGGTGTTGGCCTCTTCATTCAGTGTTGCAACTAGTGATAATGTACATGGATTCTGTTGTCTTGTCATACAAGTAAAATCCCTCAACATGAATGGAAAATTTTCTCCATGAGATGTTCCGTTGCAAGGAACTCTCACTCATCACAAACCTCCTATCAGCATGACAACTTCACACTTAGTGAAAATGAGTATCCTGCCATTAAGGCAACAAAGGGATCTTACAACACAAATCACAATCCATGTTAAATACATACCACATCAAATAAACATAAATATTCCACATCTTACATTAGCATGAATCAACAACAGCAAATAAACATAAATATTTCGCATCATACATCAAGTAGGAATTGATGTGACATAAAGCACCGTATAATAATAATCAATGAAGTACATGTAAACAACACTTCATATATCTCAACTCTAATGATGGCTGAAGAATATTTTGCTCAATTGTTGGATCTGAATGCACCATCATAAACATGGTGTCGAATGGCAAGAAATCGACTGTCCACATGCTGCAATATGACATCGTCATCCCATGCTAGAATATAGCTGAAAAATCGAGACCTTTGTTGCAGAAACTAACACCGTCATCAAGTTTTTGTTACTGAGAGGTGTATAATTCATATAAATTTTGTCCAATTAGGACACTGGGAAAATTTGTCCCCTCTGGAAATGAGGCTCAATCATGGTTCCACTTCCTCTGCACACTGGCTCATGGTTCCACCTGCAAGTAAATAAAATAATAAATAAATCTCAAACTATGTGCATGTTCCAACTTAATTGGGAAAATTTGCGGAAATATGAGTTTAAATATAAAATTTGGGGTAGAGTTCCCAAAGGAAGCCGCTTGGCACAAAGGTCCGGATCCAAAATTTTGGGGAGGAGGTCGAGTGATCAAACCCGCCCCCTACTAAAATATTTTTGTTTATTTTGTTTCAAAACTCATGGGGGACCAAACCCGCATCAGGTGGCTCACCTGAATCCGTCATATTTAAAATAGTAAGGATGAAGGAGGGGTGGCAGGGATGACAGCCCACGCCCCACCTATTAATAGTTATCTCTATTGGATGGTTGGGTGATGGGGTCATGGCTGCTGACCCCACCGATATTTTAAAATATTTTTTTGTTTAAGTGTTTGGGGTAGGGGTGGGGGTCACAATCCACCCCTTTTTCTATATATTTGTTTGCTATTAAATAAACAAAGGCTTTTTTTTTAAATCATCTTTTGAGGCCGAAAAAAACAAATTAAATGTCCCAAAATTTCACCGAGAATCTAGCTAGAGTTGGTTGGAATTCGGCCACTGGAATCCTACAAAATTCCATCCTCCCTAACCTGCCAAGTCAGCCACTGAACGCTAGAAATTTGACCAGCTCTAACTGTCACATACGAATTCGGTTTGACAAACTGTTCATACTATTGCGATTAGGACGACGAGATATTCTACGTGAATATAAGTTTGTCACGTTTATGTCACTTTTATTTTTGAGCTTTCATAAGCCCTCTTTGCCCTGTTTGTGTCTTTGGAGACACCTAGATCAACAGGTATTGAAGCCATTTGAGCACTGTAAATGTATGTAAACACCAGTTTTAGAGTATAATGAAAGAGGCCCAACCATTGGAATTTGGATGAGGAGATGTATACCAGGAGGGCTGAACTCCTTCATCAATTGTTGTTGTGCGTTTACTGTTACTGTGATTTTGTCTTGTATTTTTATGTAAAAAAACCAGTTCAAAATACCATTTTTATGTGTTTAATAATTTCAAAAAAGAGGGTTAAAACCCAATTGACTCACATGAAAAATTTCACAATCCTCAAGAAATTTTTAAATAAAAATCAGTCTTAAATTATATTTATTCTAAAATTAAACCTCCAAATGATTTGCAAATCAATGGAGCTCTGGTGCCTAGAAACCATGTTCCATATAATTTTTTGGCTTGGAATCAAAGGTTTAAAATGGGTTTATTTCTTAATCAATACAGTTAATCTAAGGATATTCATTCTCATTGGAATTCATTTGTTTTCTTGCAATTTCATCATAATAGTCTTCTGAAAGGTTAGCATTGCTTCTTAACGAGGGTTGAATTAGCAGTTCGTCTCTCCATTTCCCCTTTTGAATATTTGGGAATTATAAGGTTGAAAATAGTTAGGATGATTTCTAAAAGGGGGTTTAGGATTTATATTAGGTAGGTTATGGTTGTTAGGATGAAAATTTTGTTTGGGAGGGTAATTTTCGGAAGTTGGGCCGAGTGCCCTATTCCCAATTTCCAGTCTTTTGATTTTATTTTTTAATGACTTAATAAGTTTTGCAATTTCTTCAATCTTCTTCTCCTATGAAGTTGATGAGAAAGGGAGTTCAGGGGTAGGTACAATGGTTTTTTTCCTCCTTCAGTCCTATTTTCTTTAACGCGACATTTTCGAGTGGCTATCAAGTTTCCTTCATAGAAGAAAGCCATGCTTTGAGCATATGAGAGTGTGGAAGGTTCTCACTCTCTCAACATTAGTGAGAGGTCAGAACCAAGAGCATACGAATATGCCAGTACAGTCGTAGTATCTAACACCTGTATGTCAGCTCCTAACTGGTTTGAACATTTCACGAAACTTTGATTGAGGTTGATAACTGGTTCATTTGGTTTGAGGTTCAAAGCCCCAAAGTCAGTCAACCATAATTGATTTATCTTATTAACACCAAAAATTTTAAGAAATAGTTGAACCAACCTTTCCGTGGAATTAAGAGAATTAACACCTATGGTCATAAACCATTTTCGTGCGTCACCTTCAAGTCCCTGCACAAAAATAATCATACAGATATTTTAATATCCAGCACCAAGGTTTTCACAATAGTCTTGAAACATAACTACATGTTCTTTCATCATACATTCCCCTTCATTATAAAATGTGGGCGAGGTTTTTCATATTTATTAGGTATATTGGGTAATAGACTCTGCAAATTGAGGGTCTGATAATGGACATTAACTCAAGAGTTCATCATGGGGGGAGGAGGAGGAGAGGTTGGTAAATATTAGTACATAGAAGAGGGGTGACTATAATTAGGAGAACAGAGGGAATCAAGAATTGACAATGTTATGTTTTGAAAAGTCAATGGTCCTAGAGTTTCCTTAGACTCTCGAGAGGGGTTCAAGGGCTATAGAATTCCCCTCCTTCTGGGATTTGGTGATTTTGGTTTCTCCTATCTAAACTCTTCAAATTTTTTCCTTCTATTTGCAATAGTTACTAGGATTTTTTTTCATCTAAGGTTGAGTAGGCTAAGTCAGATAGTAATGCATTTTGGAGTATCAATATTGGAGTCACCAAGTTTTTTAAAATATCATATCTTTAAATTTAGAAACATATAAAGGAATACCTTATAATCTTACCTAGCTTTATTTTTAATTTTCACCTTCATCATTAAAATCGAAGTATCAACCTTTCTTGTCATTGCGGGATGTTTGGGTTTGGTTGTGCATGATCGTCATCTTCAGCCTAGACTTCCTAATTTATCTGGATCTCTTTGGGAGTATGAGAGACATGTAGAATCAAATTTTAAAGACAATTTAGAATATATTGTTGATATTCTAAGAAAAAAATAACTTGAGGTTTCACAAGATTACTAATAATCATGAGATAAAACTGAAAAGTTTGAATCTCTGATAATGACGCCAAAAGAATTTTGATACTTAAAATGTTTAAGATACATGAACATTTCAAGAAACAATTTGATAGGACTAGGTCATCCTGCCCTAGGTTAATAATGTTGGCCTCCCTCACACCATATAGGGTATTACTTTATAATCATTTATGATAAATATTTAACAATAAAATAGATAAAATGACCAAATTATTGATGGTATCAAATAATTCGAAGTGATAAGGCATCAAGAAAAAAGGAATTTAAAGTGTAGATAAAATATACATATATCATTAACTGAATCAAACTACTTATGTAACAGAAAGAAAGTGTCAAGAAGTAGGAAATTAACTAACAAAGAAAAAACAAAAAGAAGAACATAAATAGACATGAAATGTATACTTAGAATTCATATATAGGAAACTCTAGCCAAACATATTATAGAGAATGATGTAACAAGTATAAATACTATTGTTAACGATGGTAGGGTTGATGAGGTCCATCAATAGGTATATTATGACGTTCATGATGCCATCCTTCAGCCTTAAACTATATTTTTATCACATTTGTTCACAGTTTGGGGGATATTATGCTTAGTGATAAGTGGAAAAGGTGGTTTTCATAGTATGTGGCCAAATGTGGTTTAATTGCAGGAAAATGGAGAATTGTTTTATATAATTACAATGGAGGGGCTTGAAGGAGAGAAAAGGGAGAGAATCAGGGGGTTTTTTCCACCTCCTTAAATCCCTAAATCATCTTGGGATCACAACACTCTCAATTCATGTTCATAGGCAGCCAAGCCACTACTAGTGCAAGTGAAGCCAAAGGAGGACATGGTCCACCATTTTCAAGATGAAGGAGGAAATCAATCCTATTTTCGAGGGAGTCATTGTAGCTACCTATAAGCAAGAATAAGATCTCATTAATATTAAAATTTCATTTTCATCTTGGTGTAGCTATTAAGCTCAAGAGCTTGGCATTGTTATTTTCACTTTTATCTAATGTACAAGAATTTTATTTTATGATAATGAGAAGCTAGTTATTAAATAGCATTTGAGGTTTCTTAAGAGGGCTGAGACACTTGGGTTTGGGCCCAACCCAGTGGCTTGGATCCCTCTTGTGTATTGGTGCTTCTCTTAGATTCAAGAGTTTATTATTTTATTTCATTTCAGTGGAGATTAATCTATCAAAATCTGTGGTTACATCCTCTACATCACTTCTCTTGTTCCATGAGAATGAGTGGCAGGATTCACAACCATAATCCAAAAACTATTATGTTTATGATTTATTGGAAAGAGATAAATGATAGTTGTCCTGTTTTACATTCTCTCTTTGTAGCTTAGAAGTTGGTTTAGATATTATAGCATAGTTTTGGCATAAACTAGTTGTTATTTAAATTCAACTCATATTTTCATCACAATTTATCTCATTTTATCAATAATAAATGGATGCATGCATGTGATTATTTGTAGGGATGTGTTGATCTGTAGGAAAGGGAACCTTTAACACTTCCACCTTGAGCTCCTTCACCTTTTCTTTTCAGTTCCAAATTATGTCCCAAAAATATTTTTCATAATTCATTTTTCCTAGGTACACTGTGAACACTCATCCTAGTGCAGGATAGGCTTGTGAGAGGCCATGAGATTTTATAAGGGCTTAACCAAACCTTCATTCATTTTCTTCAACTCCATCCAGCTCTCCATACTGTTAAGACATTATTTTCACCTTCAAAATCCAGTCAAAAGCCCTCCTGTAGCATTATAGCCCTCTTGTAGCAATACATGGCTCTTGTAGTAGCCACCTGTAGAAATATTTTAGCACCACTTTCCTTCATCAATTTTGATCCCCACTACAACTTTGACTTAGTTGACATGAATAATGACCTATATGTATGATTTTATGACCAGGGGAATCTCCTAGGCCACTCCAAACCTTCCTTTTCTTTACGGCAAAAAGAGAGTAGAGTTAGTTCATTTATCACAAATATGATGCAAGCAGGTTACTAATTTACAAGAAAGTTTGAACTAGGTATATGGTACATTAAATTATTATTGTTAGTTTGATGTATTATGCAAGATAAATTATCTTTGTTCCTACAAGTAGGTTTGGTAGTTTGATGAATGCTGTAAGATAAAATAACTTTCTTTCTGCAAGTAATTTAACCTTTTTCCTTTCATGAATTGATTAGTTAGCATTTACAGGCTGAGTCAATGAAATTTACACTTTCATAGATAGATGTAGCTTTCAATTGTACCTTCATTAGAAATCTTTAATTCTAATTAAATAGGAGGAATGGTCTCTAAGAACCTTTTATCGAATGGTATAGTTGAGGGTGGCATGATTAGAATCCAATCTACTGTGCATATAGCACTGTCACCTCTACATTTGGATGAAACCTAGGTTGATAAATAGATTTAAGGATCCCTTGGGAGTTGTAAAACTGTTTATGCAATACTAGGGATCAACCAATTTTTTACACCGTTGTTAGGGTGGTGTCTAAGTAAATGATTTCTTGTTCTTAAATATTGTTTTCTACTTTCTGTTTTACATTCAACTTTGAAAAAGTGAAAAAAAAACCAAGAAAATATTTCTTTCATGCCTCGTAGGAGTAGGGATAATCAAGGAAAAAATCTACCAAAACCCCCACACCTTCAAGCAGTCAACCTTCACTCTTCTTTAGTGACTGTGAGCTTCCCTCTATGACTAGAGGGGAGTTATAAGACCCTATGGTGAGCAACCTGGAATTTTTGAGGAACCTATTGGGGAAGAAGGAGAACCTATTTCACCTACCAAAGTTATGGATGAAAGGAAAAACAATGATATTATCCCCATTAGAGAAACCAATGGAGAGGCTAGAAGGAAGAGCACTAGCCTTGCTGCCTTTCCGCACTTCCATGGCCTAACCTATGAGGATCATAAGGCCTTCATGGTTTTATTTTTTGTTGTTTTGTAGGACCTATGAATATGCCTCTGATGAAAAAACCCTAAATTTGTTACCCTCTAGCCTTAAATATGAAGCCTTGCGTTGGTTTATGGGTCTGCATATGGGGCAACATCACCATGTGGGCTCAAATGCAAGATTCTCCTTGAATGAAAATTACAACGTAATATCGTAGGTCCAAAAACCAAGGAAGAAATCTTTTAGAATGAGTCAGACATGATGAATATTTAGAATACTAAAGAAAATAAGTCAATCAACCAGTAGGAGGGCTAAGTTGGGCGTTGAAAAAGGTATGAAATTACTATATACTTTCATTCTTTACTATGGACATACTCATTTTTTCCTTGAGAAGTGTAAATTATTATAAGAATTATGATGGGATTGGAAAGAACATGTCATCGTAAAATATGACTAAAGGATTCTTTTGTTGAGAAAACAAAGATTAGACGGAGCGAATGTAGAAATTTACTTCAAAGGTAAGGTCGAGATCGAATGTAACCGCCGCTTCCATCACGTTGAACTATCTAGCCAAAGGCAAGGAGATCTCAACGAATTACCAAGAAAAGGGGACAGCTTTGCCCTTGGCCAAAGAAGACAAGTTGATAACTAAACAAAGGGAGCGAATCCCTTAGGATCCTTCGATCTTGAGGGATTGGCCGTTCAAACTCATCTTATTCCTTGTCTTGTCCATTAGGATTTGATATATAATATATAAAGAATGTCCCTAATGATCGTGAGAGTCATTGGTCGGACACAATTTATCTTCGTACATTAGTTCCGCAATACTATGTTTATTGACTCTCACCTTTGAGAGAGTATCCTCTGTAATACTTTATGTTTAATTAATATCAAGCATGCGTTTTGTTTCATTTCTTAAGATCTGAAGTAGCCCAGCAATATTTCACTGGTGCTAAGGGCCCGACTCTGGTGAAATTACTTTGATGTTTGTATTCTTAATCTTTGTTTATTGTTGTGTGAAGTTATGTTTACAGTCTATTTCAATTGCAGAGTTGAGTGACCGTTGATTCATTAGCAAATTGCATTACTATTTTATTCTTTGCAAGAAAGACATCTGCTGTTCATTTATTCTGCTATCGTTGTGAAGCTTTATTGTTCTGTATTCAACTCTAAGTTATTATTCTCTTAGTTTATGACTCTTTGTGATCGATTGATCTGTAGTATTTGCCAGCGATAGATTGAAGTTATTTAAGTTTGTAATTGCTGTTCAAGTTATATTGCTGTTCCATTTCTAGTTCTTGCTTATGTCTGATTCATAGCTTTACTTTAGCAGATAATTTGGTTACAGTTGCTGTGTATGCGTAGGAGTTACAAGTTGTTGTTCCTTTTTAAGCCTTTTCAGTTCCTTTCAAGTTATCTTTATCAGCAAGTAGTTCGAGTTTGATTTCATTTCGATTGTTTTAAGATCACCAACTGTAGAGGATAGAGGTTACTGCTTCCAAGTCCCTAGATTGGTTATCTTGCATCGATTTCTAAGGGAAAGAGTTATTGCTACTGTATCCATGATTAATGTTTTGCAGTTTGATTTAATTCAAGTTTCAAAGCATTTACATTTTTAATTAGGTTCCTTTACAAGAATTTGTTTATTCTTGTATTCAGAGTTATGTACTACATCTTCACAACATTACTCTTAGATAATTGCAGCCTCAGATAGAGTACACTCTTGAAATAAAAATTCGCTCTCGGATTGATGATTAATGTAAGCTAATTAGGTGTTTGAAAGATACCTTTTTATGCTTCGAAATTTTGGCGCCGTTGCCGGGGAGAGTGTATGCCATTTTAAAGGAGTGATGCGGTTGATTTTCTTCTTCTTGCGGAGAATTGGGTATTAAAGACGGAAGGTAAGAACCTGCGTGCTGGGCAGGAAACACACTTGCTCATAGCCCGCTTCACAGCAGAAGTAGGTAAGCTTATTTCTTTAGGTAGGAATGAAGGTTTGTTTTCTTGAATGAATAGAATAACTAAGAAAAACAAAATTCCTCCTAAAATTGAAAAACCTAAGGGACCGGTGACCCTTGGGTGAACAACCTTTATTGACGAAATCCTTAAAAGAACTAAATCTCAGCCATCAGTAGGATTTAGAAGAACTATTTCTAGACAACCTACTAGTTCCCTTCAGGCTACAGAGTCACCTTCTGAAGCCTTTGCTGAGATACACAGTCAGACAGAGGGAATTGAGCAAGAAATTGAGAATCCTTGCATAAGTTCCCCTCAAGAAGGGAACTCTAGTAATCTTCATGAAGGAGAAAGGGAAACAGTAGAAACAAGAGACCCAACATCTCCTATTGAAGTAGTCCAAACAGTAAACAGTCCAGATAAAGGAAGTGTTCTTAAACTCAGTCAAAATCAAGGTCCTAAATTACCTCAAACAATAGGACAACCAGGAATACTCATTATTCCAGACAAGGGGAGCGTTGTCAAAGCCATTCCTACCCCTGCTAGTCAGCCTAGGAATTCCTTGGAGATCTCGAAAGGATATTGGCACATTTTTTACCAAATGGCCCAGAACCAAAATCAGAATCAGCAGACACCCCAGCAAACCTCTACGCTGCAATATCCTATAGTAGATACTGCAGTCAATGCGCCTATGAAGGCCATTCCCCTTCAACATATTCCCACATTTCATGGCTTAACATCAGAAGACCCAGATGCGTTTTTGTTTGAATTTGATGTGTTATGTAGGGGATATGATTATACCACCGATCCCCAAAAACTAAAACTATTCCCTTCTACATTAAAAGGGGCAGCCTTACGATGGTTTATGGGATTAGGTGGGGGTGTCATAACTGATTGGGATCATATGAAGGCTGCGTTCTTAAAGAAATATCAAGACTATTGCAGGTCTCGGGAACTAAAGGATGAAATATTCCAAATGACAGCAAAACCAAATGAAACCTTGGAAGAATATGTGGAACGGTTTCAATACAATCTTCAGAGATCTCCCTATGCATCCTTACCCTTACCTGATAATGTGTTGAAAACTACATTAATTAGGGGAATTAAAGATCAATGGGTTGAAACATTGAATATTATGGGAAAAGGTGATATATATCAGGAAAGTTATGCTGACATCATTGATTTATGTATCAGGAGTTCAAGGGGCAATACAAGGCTAAAATCAGTAGAACATGATATGGTTACAAGAGACAACAAGACCTCCAATGAAGGTGTGACTCGTGCAGAGATTGGAAACCTGCTGGAAGATTTTAAGACAGACATACTTGGGACTCTAACAACGCAGTTCGATATTATGCAAGCCAAACAGAAGCAAGCAGAAGCAGAGAAAAATTTGGTGATATTTTGTCCTAGATGCAGGAAGAAACACAGCCACAAGGAATGTCCGTTGGATGTAATCAAAGTCTGTGCCATTTGCACGAAAGATCACCCTACAGAAGGATGTCCCTCGCTTCCTAGCCTAAAAGCAGTTTATAAGGAGGCAGAAGAAGAATCAGAAGTGGTATGTCTGCTTAATCAGCCACGACAATGGCAGCCACGACAATCAGGTATGCCAACTGATCCATTTTCTTCTTTTCAGCCTCCTCAATACAATGCTCAGCAATATAGTGGAATGTGGCAAAATCAACCGCCTTTCCCCAATTGGTCACAACAACCATTCCCTACAACATCTTGGCCAAATCAAACAAATCAAAATAATTGGCCTATTTTTCCTTTCTGTCCACCATTTTGGAAAAACAATAACTATCCAACACAATGGTCCCCCTCTACCTCACAGAGTCAGGCCTGGCAGCCGAACTGGCAAAGACCTACAAATCAGCCAGCTGGAACAATCCCTCTCTCTCAACCTACACTACCAGCTCCCTATACAAATCCCCAGACCAACTTAAGACCGCAACCTCCCAGCCCAACCCAACCCAAACCCAAACAATAGGCCAGTTCAGTCTATTCAAATAATGGAACCCCCAGAATTAGAAACTGAACTGAGGGAGTGCAAAGATCTTCAATTAAGGTCTGGACGCATAGTAGAAATAGAGAGAAAAAACTATGTTCATGTTGAATATCTGTTACCTGTAGAACAAACATTACAGAAAGAAAAGGAAGTTCAACAACAAGATCAACAACAAGTAAAAACTTCCTCTCCACCATTCCCAGAACGATTAATCATACCACGCCCATTAGAACAACCCAATTTTGATCTTATGGGAGAATTAAAAAATTTATGTATAAAAATCCCTCTCCTCCAAGCTATTCAAGATATTCCTATATATGCAAAAACCATTAAGGAATTATGTATAAAGAAGCCAAAGAGGAGATCAACCACCAATCCAACTGTCCAAATATTTGGTACTTTATCTGACTTATTATCAGGGATGGAAACTCCTATCAAATATGAAGACCCAGGAAATCCTATAGTGACAGTGCAAATCAATGGACAATCATTTTCAAATGCCTTAGTTGATTTGGGAGCAGCAATCAATATCCTAACAACTACTACCTGTCAAAAACTTGGCATTACATCACTAGAACCAACAACAACCTTATTGGAATTGGTTGACCGATCAGTAGTCCAACCAGAGGGTACACTACAAGATGTAATGGTATATGTAGATTCCTGGGAATACCCTGTTGACTTCCTGGTTATCAATCCAAAGAACCGGCTAGATGGACACTCGTTAATTTTAGGTAGACCTTGGTTGGCAACTGTCGATGTGTATATTGGATGCCGACAAGGCAACATGACGATAACAAGGGGCAACTGTGTCAAGAATTTAGCTCTATACCCCCCAGCCCAGCCAAGTCTATCAATAATCAAAACAAGAAAACCACCTGTATCATATCTTATGGAAAATATGAGATCACCTCTAACTATAGAAAATGCTCTTGATTTTAAAGATCAAACAGAGGATGATATCATTAATAGTTTTGTTAATAAACCACAAATCAGATCTCATTTGCAATGTCACATGATCAAGGCAGCATTTGATAATAAAGAAGAAGAAGATCCTTTGAAAGACATTCCTGATCAAGTAATACCCACTACTTCTGTGTATAATAGCAAGATTGTAGAAATTGAGCTGGGAAAAACTCTAAACATTAACAAAAATCTGACTGCTGAACAAGAAGAGAAGTTGGTCCAACTATTGCGGAAATACAAAGCATCCTTTGCATGGGATTACCCCGATATGAAAGGAATTGATCCTCAATTATGCACACACCACATCTATATTGAAAAATATGCGAGACCCATTCACCAACCCCAAAGAAGACTAAACCCCCACCTTAAATATATTATGAAAGTTGAACTGTAAAAACTATTGGATGTTAATTTCATTTACCCAATATCTGATAGTAAGTGGGTCTCTCCATTACTAGTGGTACCTAAAAAGAACGGAAAGTGGATAATATGTGTAGATTACCGTGAACTTAACAAGGCAACACAGAAAGACCACTTTCCCCTTCCTTTCATTGACCAGGTATTAGACACATTGGCAGGAAAGAAATTTTTCTCTTTCATGGATGGCTTCAGTGGGTACAATCAAATTCAGATTGCCCCTGAAGACCAAGACAAAACTACTTTTACCTATCCTTGGGGGAAATTTGCCTACCGAGTCTTACCTTTTGGCCTATGTAATGACCCTACTACATTCCAAAGGGCCATTCTTATCATCTTTTCAGACTTAATAAATGAAGGTCTCGAAGTATATATGGATGACTTCAGACCTTACGGGGATGACTTTGAGCCAGCATTGAAAAAATTAGAAAAAGTGTTGCGAAGATGTATTGACACTAGGCTTTGTTTAAGCAATGAAAAGTGTCATATGATGATGACTGAAGGAGTTATCTTAGGACACTATATTTCAGCAGCTGGAATTCAGGTGCACCCAGCTAAAATTCAAATAATCTTGTTAATACCCACACCTACCACACAAACAGAGGTACATAGATTTCTGAGATTTTATGGTTACTATAGAAAATTTATAGAACATTATTCTCGAATAGCTGCACCTTTATATGCACTAACTGGAAATGTTGATTTCATCTGGACAGATAAATGTGACAATGCCTTTAATGATCTGAAGAAGCTTGTTTCAACGACCCCAGTGTTGAGAGGCCCAAATTGGAATTTTCCATTCCAACTTTCATCTGATGCCTCAGATACAGTAATTGGAGCAGTACTTGGGCAGGAGGAAGACAAGAAGCCATATGCAATCTATTATATCAGCAAAAATCTGTCTCCTGCTTAATTAAATTATACTGTGACTGAGAAGGAATTTTTAGCTGTAGTACATGCTATAAATAAGTTTAGACATTATATAACTGGGTATCCTGTAGTATTATATACTGATCACTCTGCCATTAAGTTTTTAGCAAATAAACTAGTTACAAATGGAAGAGTGACAATATGGTTGATTTTATTGCAGGAATTTGACATTACAATCAAATATCAACCTGGAAAGGAGAACCCTGTAGCTGATTTTTTGTCAAGAATACCAAAGCCAACAGATGCAGAAGCAGTTGAAGACCACTTCCCAGATGAACATCTGTTCACTGTTACTGTTAGAACCCCATGGTATGTTGATATATAAAATTCTTTGGCAATAGTTAAATTACCTAAACATCTATCCCTTAATGAACGAAAGCAGATAATACACCGTAGTACCCGATACTCTTGGATTGGGGGCTACCTATTTCATACAGGTGTAGATATGCAAATAAGAAGATGTGTTCGGGAGGATGAGATATTTGACATTTTGAAAGCATGCCATGATGGACAGTGTGGTGGGCATTTTGCAGATCGTAGAACTGCCCATAAAGTTTTACGAACAGGCTATTATTGGCCCACTATCTTTAAAGATGCCAAGAAATTTATGCAGGCTTGTGATAGCTTCCAAAGGGCAGGTCGCCTTGGGCAGTCTGATGAAATGCCTTTGAACCCTCAACTAGTGATTGAACCATTTGAACGTTGGGCCCTTGACTTTGTTGGTCCCATTAACCCACCATCAAACTAGAAAACATACATCGTAGTTGCAACTGAGTATGTCACCAAGTGGGTTGAAGCAGAGGCTCTTTCAAAAGCTACAGAGGACTCTGTAATACAGTTTCTTTTCCAAATCTTTGTTCGGTATGGCCTTCCAAGGGACATAATCACAGATGGAGGACCACAGTTTGTAGGTAATAAATTAGCTGAAACACTACAAAACTATCACAATAAACACAAGATTACAACCCCATACCATCCACAGACCAATGGCTAAGTTGAGAGCACGAACAAAGTCATTGAATCTATATTAACAAAAACTGTTGCCTCACATAGACGTGATTGAGCCTACAGATTGCCAGAAGCATTGTGGGCATATCAAACAATGTGGAGACCCACTACGAGATATTCACCATATCAATTGGTATTTGGAAAAGAACCCATCTTTCCAATAGAATTTGAAATTCAAACATTGAGAATAGCTCAGAAGGTGGGTCTAGATCTAAATGAAGCCCAGACCAAAAGACTGCAACAAATTAATGAGTTAGATGAAATTAGGCTCTCTGCTCTTCAGCACACAACGTTAATTCAACAACAGAGAGCAAAGTGGCATGACGCCCTGATTAAACAAAAGATCTTCCAGGAAGGAGACTAGGCACTCCTATATGATTCTAGGTTTCAGGATTTTCCAGGGAAAATTCAGACACGATGGCTCAGACCCTATAAAATACAAAAAGTGCATAATAATGGCACTATTACATTAGCTACCATTGATGGATCTGGGCATTCCTTTAAGGTAAACGGTCATCGAGTACGATTGTATCATAAACCGCTTACCCAGGAATCCTTTTACCACCAGTTACGGGAAGAATCTACCATGGAAATTCTTGCTGAAGGGGATAACTCCTCCTCGGCACCAGTTCATTAAATCAGTTCTTTTTTAAAATTTTTGTACATAAAGATTGTTTATTCATTTGGATTATTTGTTTTAGAAAATTCATTTCTTTCAAATTTCTAGTTATTTTAGTTTTCACTGTTTGTTTTATACAATTCCTTTTTTTTCAAAAGTTCTGTTCATTTTGCGTGTTTTGAGTTTTGCTGTTCCTTTTCAAAGGAAAAACACTTCTGCTGTTCCTTTCGAAAGGAACAACAGTTCCGCAGATTTTTGTTGTTCCTTTTAAAAGGAACATCAGTTCCGTAGATTTTTGCTGTTCCTTTTAAAAGGAACAACAGTTTCACACTTTTTGCTGTTCCTTTTGAAAGGAACAACAGTTTCGCAGATTGTTTTTGCTGTTCTTTTTAAAGGAACAACGCCTTTTGAATAAATTGTTTTTTGTTTTTGTTTTTGTTTTAGATTAGCATTTTGAGAATTTCTGATGACTCTTCTAAAGGCAAACATATTATTCATATACAATCATACAAATTAAAGCTTACTGTAATCAACAAATCAAAAGAAATCGTCATTTTTAAGAAAATTGTTTAGTAATGATAAGAAAACAGGAAAAAGGGACTTAACTAATAACATAATCTTGCTGTTTTATTACCATTGAATTAATCTGATTGATTATCCTGATCATGATTGGTTCTTTCCCATATGATATAACTTTCTTTGATTTCTATTTATGGAGTAGGAATAAGGGCATATTCTTTTCTATTGAGATGTTTATACTTCTTCCACCATCCCTACTCTTAAGGAGTGCTGAGCCATACTTTATGATTAACTAGGAAAGTGCTATATGAAAAAGAAAAATATTTATATGTTGCACTAATAATTTTATGATTTGGCAGATGGAGGATAGGGGGTCTCATTAAGAGCCAGCCTACCATGATCATAAGGAAGTCAGAGAAGTGGCATTCCCATCATGGCCACCAAACCAGGGATATGGTCCAATGGACAACTGAAAAAATAAGGAAGTCATTGGAACAGGAGGTCTCATCACGAGCCGACCTGCCCACCTTTCACTTCTTCCCGGTGAATGGCATTGTGATTTAGCTGGTCACCAAGCCAGCACAATGGCCTCCATTATGACATTTAACAAGCACTTCCTCAGTCTAAATAAAGGATAATGGTTCCAAGGGTGAGAAAGCAACTCTGTCAAGGTTATGGACACCTGTGGGCAACAGAGCTCTGCTGATGGTATTGGGGTCATATTTATACACATCAATAGTCATATTTAACCCTTTTTCCTATATCTCTATTTAGGATCAAATGAAAGTATGGATCTTTAACCCCCCATTTCGAACCTATTATACATGAATATCATTACAAATCGATCATATTAGTTTGAAGTGGTAATAAACACATTTGTACATATGTTTATCTTAAGCTGTCCCTTCTCCTCATATTTGAATCATTACAAAACGATTTTATATCTATTACCGATTTATCACACGCATTGATTTCAGTAATTGCCATAATTTAATTGAATGTATAATAATTATGCCTACTTTTTTTTTCCTGCTGTACTACTGTTCTGCCATGCTGTCTCTCTCAATTGACGGTTGAGGGAAACTTATCATCAAGCAGCGGGGGTGCGGATGTTTGCATGCAGAGAAAATCCTGATATTTATTTACCTGTATGTGAATTAATCCCTGCATTTTAGGAAATAACGACATTATTCCAATTTAATGTGCCGTGCTGTTCCGTTGCGATCACTGTGTGTGTTTGGAAAAAATAACAGGGTGTAGAAACAATGGGAGGGCGACCAATTCGCAGTGAACCACAGGTGCTGGTCATTTCTGATGCTGCATGAGAGATGGAAAGAATATGATGGACTACATACTTCATGAGGATGCAACAACCTCACGAAGCAGTGGCCATAGAATTTTTACAGAACTTACAAGAAGGATTCTCCATGGTGAGAGGAAGAAAGATAGCTGTATCTGATGAAATAATTGCAGGAGTATCAGGCATACCAACGCAAGGAACTATATGGACGCAGAAGAAGCTTAGGCTTCGAGAAGCCATGAAGATCTTTCAGGATGACAAACAAACATTGGTTATCAAAGGAAAAGGAGTTCAGCCAACATCATTGGGAGAACCATGGATGGAATTGGCCAAGATTGTGCAGGCCTACATAACGTGTGACAGACGAAAAGATGTGGTAAGACCTCGCCAACTTAAGCTACTAGCTGTATTAAAACAAAAATGCACTATCAATTTGCCTACATTTTTAAATTCCATGTTGTATGATATTGCCCGTAACATAAGAAAATCCTAGCACGCAGATATGGTGGTCAACCACCATTGTTTAATTCGATTAATAGTAAGTCGTAGCCTTGCCCAGCAACAGAACAACTGGGAAGAGTTGATATTCTCCATTGACGGAGGGTTGGCCCTACCTGCCCTGAAACAGAAGAGAATGGCTGGCTCAATAGCCGAGCCATCAACTCACAGATAGTCCCTTCGTTTAAAACGAAGTAGGGGGATGATGGAAGGACTTCCAGGCAGTAGTAGCCAGCCCCTGGAATTGCACAGCTCAGAGGATGAACAACCTCCACAATTGGAGGGAGCAAGCCCTCATACTGATGAAGAAGATGAAATTGAAGGAGAAATTCGCTACTTGGACGAAGAAGAAATAAGCCACCTGGTGAAAAACAATCCAGTGCAGAGGAAGGAAATATTGAGGAAGAAGAAATTGAAGGAGAAATTTGATATTCGGATGAGGAAGAAGGAAGCTATCATACCTGTGAGGAGAATGAAGACAATCATAATAGCGACAAAGAAGGAACAAAGCCTCCCGAAAATGCTACCGTAAGCCCTTTACGGGAAGGCCAATTGATTTTGGCCAATATGAGTAACTATGCGTAGCCTCATAGCCCTTTAGGTCTTAATATTGATAAGTTACAGGAGCACTCTGCAGTCAACAAAAATACAGCTGAAGAAATGCTGGATGAAACAGCAAACCCTAGCGAAGCTAGGGTTGCTTCCCCTGAAAGGCATGAACAAGAAAATGAGAACACTGAAGTAATATCGCAACTTGGAAGAGCTCAGGAGATTGTAGAGTTAACCGAGGATATGATTCCTGAAGAATTTAGCCAAGGGCATATGAATGTGGAAGAGGAACCCCAAGCAGAAGACCAAGAAGAGAACTTAGCTGGAGGCACTGCTGATATGGACCAACACCTTGTCGAGCAAATGGGTTCAGATAAAGGAACAACTGTCCCATTAAAAAAGAGGAGGAAAGTAACTGAGATTGAAAAGCTACGCAGGGAGCGAATGAAGCTTCATAAACTCATAGAACAACTCAGGAAAACCATTAGGGTTTTGAGAATGAAACAAATGCCTAAGCGAGCCCCTAAGAGAAGAAGCATAGCTACTAAGCGAGCTTCGAAAAAGAGAAAAGCGGCTGCTAAGAGGAACCCCCAAGGTGTAGAAGCCATGCCTGAACCCAATTATGGAGATACAGAACAACAAATAGCTGTTCCAACACAAGCTATTCCAGAGGGACCTGTTTCAAGTGAAAACATGCCATCTAGTAGTCAGCATACTTTTAGTGACTCGACACTAGCCAGACTCCAAGAGGAGTTGGCACAGGCCCGAATAGAAAGACAAAGGTTGGAAGAAGACACTGTCCCAGGGAAGAGATATCAGGAACTACAGCAACAGATGAATACTCGATGAAGAGTATTCATGAAGTAGAAGCAGAAGCTCACGAAAAGTGTCGAAGAGCAGAGAAAAAGACTGACAAGGTAATGAACCAATTAAAACTAGCCTACAATCAAATGAAAACTCTTTGCTCCCTATACACTGATGTCTTAGCCTGTATATGCCCCGCCAAAAACTATGCTTTATTTTTACTAGAAAGATATTTACAGCTAAAGATCAAGGCACTTAAAGCAGGGAAATCCATAGAGCTAAAAACTATAGATGACTTTGTATCATGCTGCAAACTTTATGGGATCAAAGTACAACGCCTTTTGTGTGAATTTTATTTACATAATCTAATACTTGAAAATGATTTTGAATCAAACCCTAGCCCTTTTGTGGGAGATGTTCAATTTCAGGAATTCATTTCCTTTGCTGTAAATCAATTAAAATGGCTTAAAGCCTATAATTATTTCCAAAGGCAAGAGAATGAATTAGATTTGTGGGTTAGGAGTGAACCTCAGAACCCATCCCACTTTTGGGCTAGGCACAGAAGTTTGATGACAAAGGAAGGCATTATCCAAGTATTGGGGCCTGTCCACAAATCGATTATCTTGAATGGAACAGATTATTTCTCATCCATTAGAAACCAAGCTTATATAGCAGCTAAGGTCCAGTGGAGAATTTCCAATCAGAACGTGCAAAACAGAGAACCACTTAATTATAGAAACTTTGGGCTAGCTGCAGACCGCTTGATTTCCTATAGTCATCTCGTTTTAAAAGAACGACCATTTTGGTTAGGATGTAGGTTCCGCAGCCCTATTGCATGGTTTCCTACTTCATACTACAAAGCTGTTTACGAAATCCCTGAAGGACAGACAGAACATGTTTTTGAGGAATTAGTTGCACTACATGGTTTTAGATATGTCGATGACAAACCTTATATGGCTTATTCTTTGATGGATCTCCATGTGAACTATAGTTTTCATGAGGACATGAAAAATATTAAGCAGGTGGGTATGTTGGGCAATGAAAAAGGTATGAAATTACTGTATATTTTCTCATTCTTTTACTATGGACATACTCCTTTTTGCCTTGAGAAGGTAATTTATTATAAGAATTATGATGGGATTGGAAAGATTTACGTTCATTGTAAAAAGATGACTAAAGGATGCTTTTTGTTGATAAAACAGGGATTAGACAAAGTGAACAGTTGTACGAAAGGCAAGGCTGAGATCAATGTAACTGTTGCTCCATCAGCGTTAAACCATATCCAGCCAAAGGCAAGGAGATCCGAACGAATTTCCAAGAAAATGCAGGAGACAGATCAGCCTCATTCAAAGCAGACAAGTTGATAACTAAACAAAGGGGAGCGAATCCCTCAGGATCCTTCAATCCTGAGGGATCGATGTTCAAACTCATCTTATTCCTCATCTTGTCTGTCAGGGTTTGATATATAAAGCAGTGTCCTTTAGTGATCAGAGAGTCAGTTGGTCAGAAAAAGTTCTTATATTCAGACATTTCCTTTGCAATACTATGTTTATTGACTCTCGGCTTTGAGAGAACAACCTCTGTAATACTTTATGTTTACTTAATATCAAGCACACGTTTCATTTCATTTCTTAAGATCTGAAGTAGCCTAGAAGTATTTCACTGGCGCTAAGGGCCTGACTCTGGTGGAATTACTTCGCTGTTTGTATTCTTAACCTTTTGTTTATTGTTGTGTGAAGTTGTGTTTACGGTTTGTTAGTATGAATCCTTTGTCGAAGTGTACGAAAAATGACCACTTTAGCTACACATAACTAATAGCCCTAACAACAAAAGTGGCTGCCAATATCTTCAGATCTGCGGTTAGTTAGACAAGAAAAGAGCTGCAAAACACCAGATCTATGCATGTAAAGACATTAAGCAGTAAAAACAAGGGTTTTCTCCATACATCCATTAGACAAGACAAGAACAATATTTTTTGAAAGAATTTTTGTATTAAGGGCACCTGGGAGGAAAACAAGAAGGTGTTTCCAATTCTCCTCGATGGGATGGGTTCTTGGAAGTCCTCAGCACTTCAGATCTAGCATTTCTCTCTCTTGTTGGTGTAGAAAACCCAATACAAAGAATAGAGCTCAATGAGAGATCACACAACAAATGATGGAAAAATGGGACCAAGTGTATAGTGTTGGGAAAAATACTGAGAGGGGGGGGGGGTGAATCAGTATTTACTTCATAATCAAATCTTTTTACTTTTTCATTCCTTAAAACCCATACGCTACTTTCCTTCAGTAAACTAGCGTATATACGCAGATCCCCTTTATTAAACTCGCGTATACACAGAGATCTAGATATGTCATTAATTATTCACTCCTATTATTCCATCATTCTTTCATCAGTTGATTAATAAACAGTAAACATGTGCAGTAAGAACAGACTAAGCCATCACACAAAGCATCACACATGAACACCAGGATTTTTAGGTGGAAACCCAAATCGGGAGAAAACCACCGCTGCAGTTGCTCAGCCTTCGATATTTTATTATAGAGAAAACATGTTACAACATATGTGCTGGCGCAGACTTGACCAGCACGCAGGCACCCACCTGCGCTCGTTTACCAGCCTCTCCTGGAAGGGAGCTCCAACCCCCCTGACTCGTTTACCAGCCTCACCTGGAAGGGAGCTACGACCCCCTGATCTCGTTTACCAGCCTCACCTGGAAGGGAGCTACGACCCCCCGATCTCGTTTACCAGCCTCACCTGGAAGGGAGCTACGACCCCCTGACTGAAGGCTACAACCCTCAGCACCACCTTGGACCACGTTTCATCAATTTTCACACTGGATCCAACCACTTTAATAGAACACAACTTGCAGGCCACAATTCATCATATTTCAAGACCGAACCCTTTCCATACTTTTAAGCACAACCATACATCATCAACAGATTCATATCAACACAGATCAGATAGCAGAAACACAGCAGAACAGATCAGATATTTCATACCCCTTGCTTCAACAAACCCTAGTATGCATACGCGCTTTTACTTCACTTATGTCGCGTATATACGCGCTTCCGTCCACACAAACCAGCGTATACCTCAGTGTATATTTTATTGCGCATACGCGCTTTTCTCTTCGCTGAAGCTGCGTATATACGCGCTTCCTCCGCGGCGAAGTAGCGTATAGATCTTCAATCATTACAGAGCAGCATACTTCATCAGATCAGATATTCAGTTCAGATCTACCCTTTTTCTTCAGACAGATGTTCGCCTTGATGCTCGCCTCATCACAGATCTAAGCCTTCCCTAATCAGATCTAACAAATACAAGAGCAATTCAGATCTAGATCCCCTTCTTCATCATTGGTGCATCATACAATCATATTTATCATTCAAGTGTAACCCTTTCCATTCAGATATACTTCAGAGAGAAGTATTCATTCAAGCTCAGACATCTTGCACTCACACTCATGTTGTGCACAATGAATTTCTTCTCCTTTTATATGATTATCCTTTTTCAATACCTTGAGCCCCTTTTTTAATACCATGGACCAAAACAATACCATAAGCCCAAAACTACCTGGACGGGGTCAATTAGGCGGATCATTACCCAATACTATGGGTCAATACCATGGTGGTTACCCTTGGATTTGCACTTTTTGAGCGCTTTAGCCCATACGCGACTTGTAACGTTCCTTTCCGTGTGCATACACGACTTCCCCTAGGCCAATCCGCGTATACCAAGAGACATGCTCTTTTTCATCATTCTCTGAGTACATTCTGAAATCCTTTCTTCATTGCCTTCTGTAAATACTGTAGATACATCAGATTTCCTTCATCGAGGACATATTCTATCAAACACAACTTCATCAAGTAAGTTGTCATCATCTTCATCAAGTGGGTTTCCTTTCAAGTACAACACTCAACATCATATCATCAACAATCATCATATCACTTCTGATTTACATCATTTAACAAGTCCATCAAGTCAAGCATAACTTCATCAGGTGGAGTGCCATCAAGGACAATACATGTCAACAGTCGCACGTCTTCATCTTCATTCGGTGGGTTGCCATCAAGGACAACACTCTGCATCATATTTCCAACAATCTCCCCCTTTGGACTTGATGGCAACCACGATGGTGTTTGGTTACCACAGCAGATAGATACCATGTCACTCTCCCAAATATGTCACATCATTACCTTCTCTTTATTAAAACACCATGTCACTCTCCCCCTTTGACATCAAGGGCAAAGGGCGGATCAAAAACCAACATTCTCCCCCTTTTCTCCTCATGTGGAAGAAACAGTCTGCAGATCTGATATGTGCTGAAGTGGCCAAGCTCCCCCTGAGTCCATGCTGAAACTCCAAACATATTTGTCAATGAAGTACATGACTCTATGAACTTCCTATCACCAAAGACTCATACTTACATCAAATATCCAACCAAGTGGATTTACATATAAGACTCAAGTACCCAACCAAGTGGGTTTACAAAATTTGACTCAGCTACCCAACCAAGCGGGTTTACAAAAATGACAAGTCCTTACATGACTGAATATTACAAATTTTACATCATGGGTCTCAACAAGACCTTTTCACCAAAATATAAATATGACCATTTATGACCAACACCAGAAAGTCCTCAAGAAAGAGAACATATTTCAGAACCATAATAATGCCAACACTGCATTATAGTCAGCAAAGCTAATGCTCCCCCTGAATCTCTGCAACCATGCATCCTTTTCATATGACTAAGGCTCCCCCTTAGTTTGTGCAACCTGAACATTTTCACCAACAAATCATCAAGGCATCTTCATCAAAACATTAGAAACAGATTTATGAGAACTGGAACACCACCAGAGATACCAAACAGCACTCCAGCTGTGCTGAAGAGAGCTGAACCAACCAAGAATTGTCAGAAACCAACCATACGCGGTTTTATGTGCAGTAACTAGCGTACATACGCGACTGTGTTTCAGGAAACCAGCGTATCCTAAGACACCTTCTAAATTTCAACCAGATCTGATTCTTTGTAAGGCAAAGACAGTGTTCAGCTTCTTTCTGAGATATTTGACTGCTTCCCTGGACTACAGATATAACAAAATAGTGTAGTTGTGTCTTCAAGCGTCATCCAATGGTTGTAGCATAAGCCCATTAGTAACTAAGCCTTCGGATCCTTTGCAGCATCAATACATTCTTTCCAAAAGAGATTATCATATCAGAACAACATCTTCAGATATGTGTCAAGCAATCATCCATGTGGTCCAAAATCACCATGATCTTCAAGATGTAACATGAAGTAACATATGTAGTCAAAAGATCTCAACCATAGCAACCAAACTCTATATGATCTGAAACAAATGATATCCAACTCATCCACACAAAGATACTTATCAGCAACTAGGGCTCAAAATCTTATCATAATAATCCATGTACCAAATCATCATCATTTGAGCATGAGTCTCACCAAGACCAAAGAATAAGCAGTCATATTTCCAACAATGCAACCATTAGAATTCAACCTGCTACTCCCCCTAAACCAGTGCTTCTTCCTTAACTTCTGCAATCTGAGATACCTTCAACAACAAGTCATCAATAACAATCTCTGCATGATCTGTCCTCATCTCTATAAGACTTTCATCTCAACAATGAATGCTCTTCATCATAAAGCAACCAGGCTTCATCCATAATATTCAACACAAGAACCCATGCATCATTTCATTATCATGAGTATAACTAGAATGATGCTAACAGTGCAATCATCAGCAGTCAGACTGATGCTCCCCCTGGACCTCTGCTTCAGATCTTCAGCTATCAGATAAATTTTCTTATCATCGATGCATACGCGACTGCGTCTTCTGGAACTCGCGTGTATACGCGACTTTAGTTAATGGAACCTGCGTATGGAAAGTGAAGCATAGAAAATTTCCATCTTCCTTCATTTCTTCCAGAGCTTGTACCTCCTGTACCTGTCCTTTCCACATCAGATGCGCTGTCAGAAGTAAACATAACCGGTATAATCAAATCAACCATGAGAGTCATCATGCATTGCTCCTCTTGTGACGATACATTACTAGATCTCATAATGTATCTCACATCATTCCTGCAGTCAACAAGAAAAGTCAGCTTCAGAAGCGGATGACTGCAGTAGGGTCATAATTCCCTACGTTTCTGATCGGTCCTCCATCTTGAATTGAGTGTTTTCTTCAAGAAAATCATTGTTTTCTAGAGCATCAACAAAAACATCCTTTTCTTCTCTAGATTGTTTCTTATTCCATCCCTCCATCTTCTTCGAGATTTGTTTTCTATTTGTGTGCTGAAATTTCTCATATCTGTTCGACCTGCATTCCTTTCTTATATGTCCATACTTGTTACAAGAATAACATCTCATGTGTCCGGAAAAATAAGCATAAGAATCATAATGAGTATTTCTATTCTTCCTCCTTTTACAATCAGCTGCTTTGTGTCCATACTTGTTACATGAAAAACAATATCCCTTGAAGAAACCAGAGTACCTTTCTGTGTAGGAACTGTTTGTTTGAGGCTGAAATGATCTGCTCTTGCAATTTGCTGCAACATGTCCATAATTATGACATTTAAAACATTCAACATTCTTGAATGAATTCCTTTGAGAATTCATGATTGTTGGTTGAGCTTTTGTCTCTTTCAACCCTTCAGGTTTTGCATTGACATCCTCTGAATTTTTGGCACTTCCTTGTGAGCTAGATTCTCCTTTAACAGTTTCATGGAAACCAAGACCATGTTTGATAGCCGGAGACCTTTGATTACTCAGAATATTGTCCAAAATGTTAGTACTATCATGAAACCTCAAAAGTTTAACCTTTTCTTCTAATTTACCTTTGAGAATATTTACCTCAACCTCCAAGGCTTGACATTGCTTTGTCATGCTTTCTTCTTTACTTCTTCCATCTTCAACTTGATCCTTCAGATTTAGAATCTCTTCTTTCAACCAATCTTCATTTCCTTCACAAGTTTGTTGCAGCTCTTCATTCTTCTTGTTTGATTTTTCCGGATCTTCTTTGAGAGAGATAATTTCTGCTTCAAGGCCTTCCTTTTCAAAGGATTGTAGAGGTTCCTTATTCTCCTTACTTGATGCTTCTAGCTCTGCTTGCAGAAAGATGATAGCAGCTTCAAGTCCTTCATTCTTCTTGCTTGATTTTTCCGGATCTGCTTCTAGATCTTTAATTCGATTGGATGCATAAGTATGAAACCTTTGATACTTGTCCACCTGTTCATTTAGCATTTCTATTTGATCTTTCATTTTTGAGATCATCTCTTTATAGATAGTTTCTTGCTTATTGTATGAACTTTGTAGTTCTTCTTCTTTAATCTTGAGAGCTTCTTCTAGATCCACAACTTTACTTTCACTATCTTTACTTTTGTTTGCACAAAGAAGAGTATTACAAGTGGCCTTCTCCTTTTTCTTCTTTGCCATGAGTGCTTGTAGATCTTCGTCAGAATCTGTTTCATCTTCTTCAATTTTGCTATACATGATTTCTGAGATATCTCCTTTCCTCGAGTAACCTTCTTCTTTTGCTTCTTAGCCATGAGCACTTTTAGATCTTGGTCAGAATCTTCTTCATCTTCACTGGACACTTCATCATCATCTTCTTTTGCATAATAACTCTTTCTATTCTCAAATTGTTTCCCTTTACCATGCTTTTCTCTATAAGGACATTTAGCAGCATAATGACCAACTTTTCCACACTCAAAACATTTGAAGGGAAGCTTACCTTTGAATCTTCCGGTACCTAGTTGGAGCTTTCTCACGAAATTTGCTTCTTCTTCATCGGATATATAGCTGGATTCTTTGACAACTTCCTTTTCCTTTCCTTTTGTAGATGCCTTAAAAGCAGCTTCTCTTACTTGAGAAGGACCTCCTTGTCTCATTTCAAAAGCAGTCAGAGTACCATGTAATTGAACAATAGTAAGCGATTGGAGATCTTGCCTTTCTTCAATAGCTGAAACTTTAGAGTCAAATTTTGAAGTCAAAGATCTTAAGACCTTTTCTACCAGAGTAGTATCAGCCATGGTTTCACCCAAATTTCTCATCCGATTTACAATATCATCTAGACGAAGAAAGAAACTGGCAACACTTTCATCACTACGCATCTTCAAATTTTCATATTCAATTCTAAGAGTTTGGAGTTTTGCACTTTTTACCTTTGTGTCTCCTTCATAGCTTAGAATGATTTTGTCCCATATGTCTTTTGTTGAATGTAGTTGCATCACTTTAGCAAATTCTGATTCAGACATGCTTCCCAATAAGACGTTCACTGCTTTGGCATTGATTTCATACTTCTTTCTTTCAGCTGCATCAGTAGGAATACTTGTCGGGTATTGATAACCTTCTTCCACGATTGCCCATACATCTGCACGAAGACTTTGCAGATATGCTTTTGTACATACCTTCCAGAATATCAGATTGCTTCCATTGAATAGAGGTGGCTTAATAGACATTACTCCTTCTTGACTTCCCATTGCGACGGATCTCCTTTAAGCGATCAAGCTTCTGCACAAGGACCACCTCTGATACCAATTGTTGGGAAAAATACTGAGAGGGGGGGGGTGAATCAGTATTTTCTGCATAATCAAATATTTTTACTTTTTCATTCCTTAAAACCCATACGCTACTTTCCTTCAGTAAACTAGCGTATATACGCAGATCCCCTTTATTAAACTAGCGTATACACAGAGATCTAGATATGTCATTAAATCTTCACTCAGATCATTCCATCATTCATTTATCAGATGTTCAATAAACTGTAAACATGTGCAGTAATAACAGAATAAGCCATCACACAAAGCATCACACATGAACACCAGGATTTTTAGGTGGAAACCCAAATCGGGAGAAAACCACCGCTGCAGTTGCTCAGCCTTCAATATTTTATAATAGAGAAAACATCTTACAATATATGTGCTGGCGCAGACTCTACCAGCACGCAGGCACCCACCTGTGCTCGTTTACCAGCCTCTCCTGGAAGGGAGATACGACCCCCTGACTCGTTTACCAGCCTCTCCTGGAAGGGAGCTACGACCCCCCGATCTCGTTTACCAGCCTCACCTGGAAGGGAGCTACGACCCCCCGATCTCGTTTACCGGCCTCACCTGGAAGGGAGCTACAACCCCCTGACTGAAGGCTACAACCTTCAGCACCACCTTGGACCACGTTTCATCAATTTTCACACTGGATCCAACAACATCAATAGAACACCACTTGCAGGCCACATTTCATCATATTTTCATACTGGACCCTTTCCATACTTTTAAACACAAACATACATCACCAACAGATACATATCAACACAGATCAGATAGCAGAAACACAGCAGAACAGATCAGATATTTCATACCCCTTGCTTCAGCAAACCCTAGTTTGCATACGCGCTTTTACTTTACTGATGTCGCGTATATACGCGCTTCCGTCCACACAAACCAGCATATACCTCAGTGTATATTTTATTGCGCATACGCGCTTTCTCTTTGCTGAAGCCGCGTATATACGCGCTTCCTCCGCGGCGAAGTAGCGTATAGATCTTCAATCATTACAGAGCAGCATACTTCATCAGATCAGATATTCAGTTCAGATCTACCCTTTTTCTTCAGACAGATGTTCGCCTTGATGCTCACCTCATCACAGATCTAAGCCTTCCCTAATCAGATCTAACAAATACCAGAGAAATTCAGATCTAGATCCCCTTCTTCATCATTGGTGCATCATACAATCAGATTTATCATTCAAGTGTAACCCTTTCCATTCAGATATACTTCAGAGAGAAGTATTCATTCAAGCTCAGACATCTTGCACTCACCCTCATGTTGTGCACAATGAATTTCTTCTCCTTTTATATGATTATCCTTTTTCAATACCATGAGCCCCTTTTTCAATACCATGGACCAAAACAATACCATAAGCCCAAAACTACCTGGACGGGGTCAATTAGGCTGATCATTACCCAATACTATGGGTCAATACCATGGTGGTTACCCTTGGATTTGCACTTTTTGAGCGCTTTAGCCCATACGCGACTTGTAACGTTCCTTTCCGCGTGCATACGCGACTTCCCCTAGGCCAATCCGCGTATACCAAGAGACATGCTCTTTTTCATCATTCTCTAAGTACATTCTGAAATCCTTTCTTCATTGCCTACTGTAAATACTGTAGATACATCAGATTTCCTTCATCAAGGACATATTCTATCAAACACAACTTCATCAAGTAAGTTGTCATCATCTTCATCAAGTGGGTTTCCTTTCAAGTACAACACTCAAAATCATATCATCAACAATCATCATATCACTTCAGATTTACATCATTTAACAAGTCCATCAAGTCAAGCATAACTTCATCAGGTGGATTGCCATCAAGGACAATACATGTCAACAGTCGCACGTCTTCATCTTCATTCAGTGGGTTGCCATCAAGGACAACACTCTGCATCATATTTCCAACATATAGATCTAGAGTGATCTAATAGGCAACAAAAGGTCAAGAATGATGGGAAAAACCCTCCTATTTATAACAAAATATTGGGTCATTCCAGATCTTGGTGCATGATTAAAATAATGTTAACCAAATCTAGATCCACCTTTTATGGAATATTTTATTATATTTGTTGGAGGGAAAAGGTATTTGACTTGGGTCAAATCCCTTGATTAGTAAAAAATAAATAAATAAATGATTTATTTATCTTTTTAAGGAAGTGGTTGGAAGATAATCAAATAAATAATGATTTATTTAATTATTTAAGGAAGTGGTTGAAAGATAATCAAATAAATAATGATTTATTTAATTATTTGTGGGTGATTTGGTCATATTTAACAAGGAATATTATCTAAATAAGATTTAAATAATTATTCCTAGAAATAATAAGATAAATAAAGGTTTATCTAATTAATTTCTTTGTTTTTGGGTTAAACATGACTGGGAATAATAATTAAATTATGGTTTAATTTATTATTCCATGAGGAAAATCAAACAAATATAGGTTTGTTTAATATTTCCTTTTGGGGTTTCCTGTTTAGACCATAAACAACCTAATAAATGTGGTTTATTAAGTTATTTAACATAGTGAAGGCAATTTTACTTAGGTAAAATTGGTCTTACATGGTGTACTTGGGTCCATCTAATGATAATAGGTTAGATGACCAAAAAATGGTGTAACAGATTGCCCCCCAGCGTGCGAGTGTCAGGAGAAAATCATATGACCGAAGTACGTTGTAAGAACTCAATCACCAGACAAAAAAAGGGAAGTCAGAGAGAGAAATGCAAGGTAGATAGTGTGTTGAAGAACTAGACCCTGAGGAGACAAGACTCGCAGGTGCAACAAGTCTCTTTTTATGAGAGGGTACTTGTGCTGAAGGCGGCGGGGGAGGCATACCTATGCCCGCCGAGACAAAGTACAAAAGAATAGTGTGTCCAGTAAAAAAGGGACCGAACCATAAAGTACAGCTGGCATAATCATGAGCCAGATAAAAATACAATGAGGAATCCCACATACATGCTGTGCCTGGGATAACAGCCAGGACTTATACAATAATATCTGAGTACATGAGATACAAATACAACCCAAATGCCCCCTGTAAATGGGGAAGGGCTCACAAAATCTGACTGATACATGCAAATAAAAGAGGTGCTGCAAGTGGCTAAGGCCAACATCATCAAAATCTGGAGCGGCATCAAAGGCTGCAAAGAAGAGGTCATCCGGGCATGTGGGGGGCTACCTGCAGGGCCACCCCCTCATGAGGGTTGAGACAGCTCACACACACCCGAGAATCATCAAGAGCCGCTGCTGTATCACTGAACCATCAAGTATACGGATCTCGGTCATGCTGAAAGGAGCTGGAGTGGAGAAACAATCAAGTCAAAGGGAAATGAGAGATCCCTTTGCCTGATCCGAGGCACCGAACAAGAGTGGAAGCTAGAACCAAGGTACACCGCCCTCTAGACCTGGCTTCTGGAATGAATGAGCTGATGTCGACAGAAGGAGGTCCGCCACAGGTGAGGCAATGAGAAATCCTCAACTAAGGCACGAGAAAAAATAGTAGAGTGACGGACAGACTGACACTAATGATGATAGGGAAATGGAAAGGACTGAGTAGCGAATGGACAACTTCCCTTGTTAGAGCATAAAGGGCATGAATGACATGGCAGCTACTGACACAATATCATAAGGGATAGGGGACAGTGGGACTGAATGTCATAATGTGCGACACAAGAGAGAGACCAAGCAATGAAGGATGGAGGGCTATGGCGGGGTACAAAGGGACTCGGGATAAACTCCATGAATGCGATGATGACTCAACTTGGATGCGCTAAACAAGGGCGACTCGATGGTGCTGCCACACAGTAAAGGCCCAATGGGGGACCATGAAAACATGAGTACAAGGTGGGAACTCATGACGAAAATCGACACGAACATGGACAAGTATGGAGGCGAAATGGTGCCCCAAGTACAAGTGTCGTAAGTGAGGAAATTCGATTTAAAGTGGAGGTGAAGTGGCCCTTCTTGGAAAAAATAGGTCCTGGCAAAGGATGAAAGTACAAAAAATATGTTGGCTATCTAACAGAAAATAAAACACGCATATTAGAAGGGAAATGCTAAGGGTAATATTTCTTAAGATAGAGTGCATTGCGAGGATTAGGAAGAGGATTGCCTTCGAAGTCCTCTAAAAAGTATGCCCCCTTACCAAGATCCTTACTGATGACGTAAGGGCCTAGCCATAATGAGTCGAAATTCTCGTGACCAAGGACATCATGGGCCTGGTCATATACTAGAACAAGGTCACCTTCGTGAAAAGGACGAGGCTGGACTTTTCAGCATATTGAGCTTTGGTGCATTTCTTGGCCGCTTCTATGGTTTGCAATGCAACGCGACGGACTTCAGAGGCACGCTCAAGCAGGATAAGTCGTTGTTCTAGAGGTTGTGTGTCAGGGAGAATTTAAACAGCCAGATGAAGGGAAGGGATTTCACACTCGATCGGTAAGACAACCTCCTCTCCAAAAACGAGGTGAGGAGAGTTATGGTTAAGGGGCATGGGTGCCCCCGAGCATGGTGTGGTCATGCAAAAATGTATTTAGAAAAAGGGGAATCTAAACACATTTTAATGATGTGGTGTGCCATTTGTTCTTGTTATGGTTATGCAGTTTGAGAAAGGAAATGGAGGATTACCAATCTCTTTTGGTACTGCATATAGGGATCAAATGGACTTTAAGTTTCCGAATTGGCATACCTGGTGTCACTATCCCAAAAGAAGGATTTGGAGATAATGAACTGATGCTCTCGTAGAAAAGCTATAGGTTGGTCAATAATAATGTCTAAGAGACTGGGTTGCTGATGTAAGATGAGGGAACGATAAGGGGTATCGTCCCGAGAGTGATCTGAAGTGATATGAGACTCTAGAGGTTCTTCTAAATGTGGAAGAATAATGGTACTAAAGTCAACACGACCAGATATACTAGGAGAGTTATGGAGAATTTCTTCTCTTGGTCTCTCAAATGTGGGTGCCCCCTTACCCAAACATTGGGTTTCGATGTAATGGCCACAAGGTGGATGTGGTGTGAACACATGGGTTCGATGTAAGGGGGAATAGATAATGTCAGGGGTGGGGATTTTTTCCATAATGTCGTCATCGCGATAGAAGATGGGGTGACTGGTGGAAGAAAGACCACCTGACGTGGTGAAGTGACCTGAATCATCATCATGAGAAGAGAGGTTCACATGCGCATCGTCATAAGGGGTGACCGAAGAGTAAGTAGATAAAGGATCTACCGATGTTGAGCCCAAGATGATCGCTGAAGGAAGGTCAAGCGAAACAATAGGGGAGGATTCAGATGGAATGTTCCCCGAGGGTCTCATGGATGATGATAGGTAAAAAATGCTGGACGAAGGCTTCGTCATCTCGACATCAGGAGGGGGAATGTCAATGGGAGCAGTCATATCTGGTAGTTCTGCTGAAGCAGAATGCGCAAATAGGGGAGAGGTGGACTCATTGCGCTTGGCCTCGAATTGGTGGACCGCGGCGATAGAGGTGTGGAAGTCCTCGAGGCGGGGACAAAGATGGGTGTAATGGCCATGGAGATCACACAAAGCACAGGGGTGGTTGGTGTGAATAGTCTTGGGGTTCTTGGCCGCGGTCGCGGAAGGAACAGAGGCTTCTGGGACCACGAACTCAGGGAACGTGAAATTAACCATGGGCTTGAGATGAAGGAATGCAGGACAGGTATGGGAGGCGTGACCGACAACATCACACAAAGCACACTAGATGGTATGCTTTGGAGGCTGAGGAGGAGCAGGGTTTGTCGGGGCAGCCCTGTCCTTTGATGCCCCCTTGCGAGCTTTGCCCTTCTTACCCGAAGCGGTCGCAACAGGAGGTGGTTCCTGTTGAGGTGACTGAGGCACTGATGCAGCGGGAGAAGGCATGGGGACCGGTTGAACCGGGGTCAAAGCAATATAAGGTTTGGGTTGACCAGGCAAGGTGGGGGCTGGAGGATCAAGGTACCAAACGGGAATCCCAAGGGTCAAGTTAGGAAGAGAGAGGGTGGCCATGACCGGTACCGTGTACACTCTTGGTGGGGGAGCTAGGAACGGTATCTGACCAGAGGGGTAATGGCCAGGTGGGACGGCTCCTAAATGGCTAAGGCTTGGAGGAACCATGCCAGGAGGATAAAGAGGCTCATGACTACCAACTGCATGTGAAGGGCTAGGAGTAGGTTGCGGAGGGCAAGGTTGCTGACTAGCCGAAGCAGGTTGCTTGAGAGCAGCCCGAGACGATTGCATCATGCAAACATTCGATGAGCTGGGGTCAGAGATAGGAGGAGGAGGAAGACCAGGGAAGGTTCCAAGAAAAGAGGAGTCTTTGTAGACGCCAGGAGAGACACTGGTTAAGGAATCGACGGTTTGTTTGTTGGCTACAGAAGAGATGGTTGTCTCAGGTGAGGTCTGAGATTTTGGCTCATGATATGTCAACTGGTCAATGGTGACTATCTTTCCATTATGAGGGAAAGACATCTTGCAGAAAACCGCGGATGGGACAACAGACATAGCATAGGTGTGGCTTCGCCCCAATAGAATGTTGTAGTCTAGTGGGGCGTCGATGACTTCGACGTCAACGCAAACAGTCTTACCGGCAAGGGTGATAGGACAATTATGGAAGAGGCCAATGGGTTGGGAGGCGTGGCCGTCCCACGCTCGAAGGGTGATCGTGGAAGGGGCCAACTCAGGGGATCCGAGTTGATTCCAAACCGAAGCGGACATCACGCAGGTGGATGCTCCCTCATCAATTATACACCGGGAAACGTTGGCGTTCCAGATTTTCACTGGGATTTGGAAGGCGAAGGAAGGAGGAAGAGGAGGATGGTCCGATTGAGTGGCATCGAAAACAATCATTTGGTCATCAGCAGGATCTACAGCGCCCACGGCAGATAGTAGAGCCTTCTTTTGGGAAGGGCACGACTGGAGGAGTTCCAGTGTGGAAATGGTAGCAGGAGATTGTGCCAAATCAACTACTATGCTATACGAATGAGCAGCTCGACTGGAAGCAGCGTTTCGACGTAATGGTCCCTTAGGAATCTTGGTATGAACCTCAAATTTGGGTTGAGGGATATGTAAGGGGCCACTGGATGTCGAAAGAGGCTCTGTAGAACCTGAAGAAGGAGGCTCCTGGGGCAGATCATGTGGAGGCTTGGGGTACTGGCGAGACCGAGTTTGAAGGTGAAGGTCGACGGATGGGGATGGATCAGAGTTCATCATGAGGATCTGGTAATCAGAGGAACCAGAAATGGAAGGAGGAGTGGAGACCCGCCCATCAGGTGGTTGGGTAGCCACGAATCCTTACTGAGGGAAAGGATCAGTAAGCATAGCTGGTTGAGTAGAGGCCACATTAGGGGGAGCATGAGGGGAGGCATGTTGTCCGCGCAATGTGGTTTGAGACTCCCACATCTGCCGCATCTGTGGTAAAAGGGGACAATTGTGGGTGTAATGACCGTAAACACCGCAACACGAACAAGGCTTGTTAGTACGAAGAGGCCTATCCGGCTTGGGATGAGTGCCCTGTTGCTGGTTAGCAGTGTTAGGGTCAAAACCTGGAGGATTGGGTCCACGAGTACCAGGGGCAGATTGATTTGGATTGCCTCTCCGCCTTCTTTGAGAAGAAGGGGGACTAGTCGCACCCTGATGTGCAAATACTTGCCCTGAAGGGGGCTGTAGGTGCTGTTGCGGGGGTTGAGGAGGCAAGGGAGGTGGAAGCGCATATGCTGGAGGAGCTGGCATACCAGGTCAGCAGAGCAAGGGCAATGGTTAGGTTGGGGAACATTGAGGCAAGGGTGGAGGTTAGGAAGTAAAAAGGAGGAGGGGCATGTGTCAGATATCCTGGAAGCATGCTACCGGGAGGGGAAGAGTGCTAGAGGTCGTCCCTCACCCTCACTGTCAGAGTCTATGAGGTTGAGCATACGGATGGGAAAGGGCTCCAACGATACCGTCGATGGAATGAGATGCCCCCGGGGCGTTAGCGCCACCGGGCTTGGGGAGGTCAGGAAGGATGGTATAAACATAACCAGACTGGGCATAGATCAGGTCATATTTCAAGGCTATTTGGAGGGTAGCTTCTTCAGTTTGAGGGAAATGGGAGGCGACATCTTTTCCAATGGGAGCTAAGAGAGAGCGAAGGAACTAGTCCATATAGATCCGATCTTCGAGGGGGGAGCTTGACATAAGCTGCGTCTTCGTCGCCATTCCTGAACATGGGTAGAAAGGCGGGTTGAAGATGTTTGCTTGAAGGAAGTTAAGAGCTCCGTACCAATATCGTATCGGAGAGGGAGTTGGAAGTAAGATAAAAAGGCTTGGGTAATGGTTGCAAAGGTGGTATGGGAAGAGGTGGCTTGGTCTACATACCATTTAGAAGCTTCGCCGGTAAGTGTGCGTTGGAACAAACGAAGATGAATGGAGTCATCGGTAATGGAATTGGAGGAACACCACATGTGGAAAGATCAAACATGATTGTTTGGATCTTCTCCAGCAAGGCCTTCGAACTTAGGGATGTCAGAGGGGAGCTTGGTTGGCATAGCAGGCCAACCAACATCGTGGCGGATAGGGTCATTGATCAACTGATTGAAATCGGGGAGGCTGAGGCCTGCGATGTACGGCAGCAAGGGTATGGCTGAGGTAGTTCCTATGGCGGTTCCGCTAGTAGTGGTTCCGGCATTAGGGCCTGGAGCACCGCTAACGTTAGGCCCTAGACCAGACATAGTGAAGGTGATAGGGGGAGAACCAGGAGGAGAAGGAGAACCCAATGAATCAGAAGAGGAGTCGGAGTGCAGACTCGGAGGAGGGCTGGCTCGACGACGGCGGGACAGAGTAGGTCGATCGACCAGAAACTGAGGGTGAAGGCCAAGAAGTCTTTGGGAAAGGCACCTTGGGGGCGCAATGATGATGGGAAGAAGGAAACTGACAAGGGCAGAAAGGGATAGAATCAAGTGAGGTCACATGCATAAAATGTGCAGTGACAATTGATTTTAGCGTCTTTGCCAGGCGGTGTTAACCAGGCGCTTCTTCACTTAGGGTCAGTGTGTGGCGTGCATTAATTTTAATTTTTAAACCCTTTTCGTTTGGAGAGCAAGAAAAAATTGTGCTGTGTAACTGAAAATAAATCTGCAGAGAACAATATATAATGCTGAAATAACAGAAAAATAACAGCTACTATTGCATCGATTCAACCCAAGAAGGTGGGTCACTCAAAACTGATCTAAAAAAGGGCAAAAATCTAGTCAAAACACACTTAAAAAGAGGCCAATAGATCTAGGGTCAAAAGGGACAGGGATCTAAAGGATAAAGCTGCTGAAAAGAGGTGCAGATCACAGCCAAGAGACAGAGGCAAGGTGGCTGGAAAAAGGGAGGAAATCAGCAAAAAGCGGAAAGGATAAGGAGGAGGTCCTAAAAAGAGGTCCAAACAAAACGACAAGAGGTGATTTGAAAGGAAGAAAGGCTGATTTAAAGGGATCTGAGGAGGAGGTTTCAGATCTGAAAAAGGGAAGGCTAAAACTATGAAAAACAGACGGCTGAAACAGCTAAAACTCTTCCACAAAAAGTGGAGGGTACTGAAGCTCTAGGGGGCTAGGTTCCCACTTAGATGAGTAAAAATGGATCAAAACTAGGTCAAAGCGGGCTAAGACAGAGGCTGGAAAACCCTGACAGAAGCTTCAGCAAAACCCAAAAAAATTGCAGAAAAACCACTGAAAAATTGGCAGGTCGCAGATCTGACCTATTTTCAGTGCAGGTCGCTGAAAAGAGGCTGAAAAGTGCGACCTCCCGTTCCGGTTGTCTCGGCGGCAGATTTTCGGAAAAGTTGCCGTCTCAGTTGCGGCTGATGTCGCTTACTTGCGCAATAGGGCCAGAAACACACAGAAGTTAAAAATTTTAATGTTTTAGGGTTTTATGTGAGAAAAAAAACATAAAAATAGGAAAAATAAACAACTGAAAAGAAACCCTAGGGTCTGAAGTAGCTGGATATGCAGGAATATGAAAAACGACAGTGGTCGTAATTTAAAACCTGTGTGGAGTCGCCATTTGTTAGTATGAATCCTTTGTCGAAGTGTACGAAAAAGGACCACTTTAGCTACGCATAACTAATAGCCCTAACAACAAAAGTGGCTGCCAATATCTTCAGATCTGCAGTTATTTTGAACAAGAAAAGAGCTGCAAAAAACCAGATCTATGCATGGAAAGACATTAAGCAGTAAAAAAAAGGGTTTGCTCCATATACCAATAGACAAGACAAGAACAATTTTTGAAAGAATTTTTATATTAATTGGGCACCTGGGAGGAAAACAAGAAGGCGTATCCAATTCTCTTTAGTGGGATGGGTTCTTGGAAGTCCTCAGCACTTCAGATCTAAGATTTCTCTCTCTTGTTGGTGTAGAAAACCCAATGCAAAGAATAGAGCTCAATGGGAGCTCACACATCAAATGATGGAAAAATGGGACCAAGTGTATAGATCCAGAGTGATCTAATAGGCAACAAAAGGTGAAGAATGGTAGGAAAAACCCTCCTATTTATAACAAAATATTGGGTCATTCTAGATCTTGGTGCATGGGTTAACCAGATCTAGATCCACTTTTTATGGAATATTTTATTATATTTGTTGGAGGGAAAAGGTATTTGACTTGGATCAAATCCCTTAATTTGTTAAAAATAAATAAATAAATGATTTATTTATCTTTTTAAGGAAGTGGTTAGAAGATAATCAAATAAATAATGATTTATTTAATTATTTAAGGAGGTTGTTGAAAGATAATTAAATAAATAGTGATTTATTTAATTATTTGTGGGTGATTTGGTCATATTTAACAAGGAATATCATCTAAATAAGGTTTAAATGATTATTCCTAGAAATAATAAGATAAATAAAGGTTTATCTAATTAATTTCTTTGATTTTGGGTTAAACATGATTGGGAATAATAATTAAATTATGGTTTAATTAATTATTCCATGAGGAAAATCAAACAAATATAGGTTTGTTTAATATTTCCTTTTGGGGTTTCCTGTTTGGACCATAAACAACCTAATAAATGTGGTTTATTAAGTTATTTAACATAGTGAAAGCAATTTTACTTAGGGTAAAATTGGTCTTACATGGTGTACTGGGTCCATCTAATGATAATAGGCTAGATGATAATGATAATGATAAGCACGCGTTTCGTTTCATTTCTTAAGATCTGAAGTAGCCCAGCAGTATTTCACTGGCGCTAAGGGCCCGACTCTGGTGGAATTACTTCGTTGTTTGTATTCTTAACCTTTTGTTTATTGTTGTGTGAAGTTGTGTTTACGGTTTATTTTGATTGCAGAGTTGATTGACCGTTGATTCATTAAAGAATTGCATTACTATTTTAGTCTTTGCAAGAAAGACATCTGCTGTTCATTTATTCTGCTATCGTTGTGAAGCTTTATTGTTCTGTATTCAACTCTAAGTTATTATTCTCTTAGTTTATGACTCTTTGTGATCGATTGATCTGTAGTATTGGCCGACGATAGATTGAATTTAGTTAAGTTTGTAATTGCTGTTCAAATTGTATTGTTGTTCCATTTCTAGTTCTTGCTTATTTCTGATTCATAGCTTTGCTTTAGCAGATAATTTGATTACAGTTGTTGTGTATGTGTAGGAGTTACAAGATTGCTGTTCCTTTTCAGCTTTTGTAGTTCCTTTCAAGTTATCTTTATCAGCAAGTAGTTCGAACTTGATTTCATTTCGATTGTTTTAAGATCACCAATTGTAGAGGCTAGAGGTTATTGATGCCAAGTCCCCAGATTGGTTATCTTGCATCAATTTCTATGGGAAAGAGTTATTTCTACTGCATCCCTGATCGATGTTTTGCAGTTTGATTCAGTTAAAGTTTCAGAGCATTTCAATTTGTATTTAGGTTCCTTTACAAGCATTTGTCTATTCTTGTTCTGTACTACATCTTCACAACATTAATCTTAGATAATTGCAGCCTCAGACAAAGTACACTCTTGAAATAAAAATTCGCTCCTGGATTGATGATTAATGTAAGCTAATTAGGTGTTTGAAAGATACCTTTTTATGCCTCGACATTACCCATTGAAGATTCCACATGGGAGGATGAGAATTTTATACAAAAGCATCAAGAAATAATTAAGCGTTGAGGACATTACTTGTTTGAAGGAGAGGGGCATGTTAGGTCCCTATATTACTAGTGTAGTCCCTTATTGTTGTTAGTGTAGCCTCCTTATTGTTATTTTTGTACCCTTATATTCCCCATATTGTTATTATTGTGCCCCATAAAACCCCACTATTGTTATTATTGTGCCCTTACATTATTATTTTTAGGTTGGCTAGGATTATATTGTGACCCCATGGACTCCTATATATAGAAATGAGGTTTCCCCCTCGAAGTGGCTCATTTCTTAGGTGTGGATATATATTTTTTTCTATTTTTGGAGCTGGTTTCATAACATTGAAGTCGATGCTCTGATGTGACAATTGGTTTTCTTTAATCTTATTCCATACTACAATGAAAATTTGTGACTAAAAAAACACTATCTACCTTGCCTTTGACACATGATTCTTAATTCACCATATATTGATCATCTTATCTATCTTACAGACTATATAGACTCCATAACCAATGGAGACTTTCTCCTCAAATCTGCCACCATTTTCATAAACTGTCATTTATCAAATATCTAGCCACTGTTCCTAAATAGAAAATAAATCTTTTCAGAGACTAAGTATTCAAGAGAGAGCTCTCTCTAGTTTGGTAGGGCCAGATACCAAGTCTAAAGTTGGTTTAAGGTTACCCTTTTGGTCCCCTTTCTCAACCTTGGGAAACTGAGGGGAGTTAACAAACGACAACCTCAAATTCATGTTGGTAGAGGAGTATCGGGGAAAATCTATCATCATCACTATCAGGATTTTGATAGCAGTAATCTCGTCATGCATGCAGTGCATGGATCATTTCCTAATCCTTATAACTATAAAAACCCTTTGTTATCTTAATCTAGTTGTTGTTTTATTTTACAAATTTACGTTTGTTAAATTAACTGTAATTCCAGGTTATGACATTGTAAGTAGACTATTCAGAACAAGCACTGGTAAATTGGTAATGTCGTGCCTCTGTCATTAACAACAACACTTGGAATGAAATTGAAGGAAGTACTTGATGCCAAAATATTGCAGGCTTGAGAAAACGATCTATTCATTGTAATAGAAATTGGAATCTCTAGGCTTTACTAAAGGAAATTGTCGATAACAAAAAATATTTTGAGAAAGACTAGTCCCAGATTCTTGGGCTTCTGAGATGAGTGGGAAATCAAAGCGCATTTGGCAGATAAAGAATCACAATTCCAGATTTCAAGCAAAATTTCAGTCAACGCGTTAGCAAACTTAAGTCGGTCTATTCCATATTTAAAGGCAACATTCTCGTACTCGAAGACATATATGGCAATCAGTTAGGAAACGATTGAGATTTCCAACATCGAAAGATATTTTCCAGAAAGATAGCAACAACGAGAAGATTTTATTTAATATATTTCTCCATTGGTAATGGAAAATAAGGGGAAGGAGAGGGAGAGAAAGGTCTTGGTGTATTATACTTTAATGTTTGTATTCCAACAAAAGATGTTTAATACAAAAGTACATATTTTTCAGTGCCAAAGTGCCAAAGTTTCAAATGATAGTGTTATCAAGTATGTGTTTATTTTTTATGTGTATGTTTTATTTCCGAATTCACCATTTTAATGTTATTCTTCAATATTTGATTGAAAGGTATGATTCAGAATTCATTCTATATGCTCTGAATTGTGACAGTCAAATACTTCATTTGCATTCTTCTAAACCACATTAGAATTCATTTTGGATGTCAGGTCCCTACATTATTAGTGTAGTCCTTTATTGTTGTTAGTGTAGCCTCCTTATTGTTATTGTTGTACCCTTTTAATCCCCATATTGATACTATTGTGCCCCATAAAACCCCACTATTGCTATTGTTGTGCCCTTACATTATTATTGTTAGGTTGGATAGGATTATATTGTGACCCCATGGACTCCTATATATAGAAAGGAGGTTTTTTCATTTGAATCATCTAAGAATTTTTCATTTATGTAATGTAAAGGAGGTTTCCCCCTCGAAGTGGCTCATTTCTAAGGTGTTGATCTCTCTTTTCTTCTATTTTTGGAGCTGGTTTCATAACATTTGGTGTCAGAGCTTTGGATTCTAGGGTTTCGCTACTTCAAATATGTCATCATGGATTTTTCCCTATAAATTTTCTTCTACAAAGGTTCAAAATCTAAAAAAAACCCATTTGTGAATAAATCCCGAGGAATTTGTGTAAAAATTTCAGATCTTGGTTCGCAATATTTTTGAAGATATGATCTATGGAAGTTAGGGTTTATGCAAGCTCCCGAATTTCATCTCAAAGAGGTGATATTGGAAAAATCGTCATAATCTCTCTATGAGCATCGGATTGGAATTCTGTAAAAAGTGGCCGAAATTACAAAGAATTTGGTTTCCTTTGTATCAATTTTAGAGCCAAAAGAGGAAACAATGACATGTGGCATGTCGTACAAGTTCACTCTACTGAATCGGTCCATAATTAGGTCATTGTGGAAGATTGGGCATAACTTTGCCTTGAAGAATCCAAATCAGGTCAGACCTGCGGCATTGGAAAGAGGACTGAGAGAGATAATAAACGATATAAATTCAGATCCTGAAGATCCAAAATTACAGAGATACACCCGTTTCAATATCGTGTTCCTCAAAAAAAGAAAAATGTTTGTATTTTTGTTTTAAATTGCATAAGTCTTGTTTGAAAAATCAATTTGAAGTGATTCCGAGGGCATATTGAAACACAGATATTAGTATTAAGTTATATAATGCCTCCCAAAAATAATTCCACACCTATTAAGCCCTCAAAAAGCTCTACTATGATGCATGAAGAGGAAGAATTGCAGTATGATATATCAAAATTATGGTATCAAGTGCAACAAATTTCGATCTTACAAAGATCAATCAAAGATGACATAGATGGTTTTAAAGAAAAAATGAAGGCTAATTTGGAAGTTTTGAAGGATAAAATGAAAGCTAATATGGATGATAAAATAGCTGAAGATCACATCGAGCATCAACAAGTTCTCAAACTCTCAAAGGATAACCTAACTTTGGTGCAGAATCGAATGAAACAATAGGAAGATCAACATCACAACGAAAGAAGTTCTGAAGTAGTCACAGAAACAAGAACTCGACAACCACAAAATCGATCAATTTTAGAGTATCTCAGCAAGTGGAAGAACTTACCCATTGAATATTCCACATGAGAGGATGAGAATTTTATACAAAAGCATCAAGAAATAATCAAGCGTTGAGGACAGTACTTGTTTGAAGGAGAGGGGCATGTTAGGTCCCTATATTACTAGTGTAGTCCCTTATTGTTGTTAGTGTAGCCCCCTTATTGTTATTTTTGTACCCCTATATTCCCCATATTGTTATTATTGTGCCCCATAAAACCCCAATATTGTTATTATTGTGCCCTTACATTATTATTTTTAGGTTGGCTAGGATTATATTGTGACCCCTTGGACTCCTATATATAGAAAGGAGGTTTCCCCCTCGAAGTGGCTCATTTCTTAGGCGTGGATCTATATTTTTTTCTATTTTTGGAGCTGGTTTCATAACATTGAAGTTGATGCTCTGATGTGACAATTGGTTTTCTTTAATCTTATACCATACTACAAATATCTAGCCATTGTTCCTAAATAGAAAATAAATCTTTTCAGAGACTAAGTATTCAAGAGAGAGCTCTCTCTAGTTTGGTAGGGCCAGATACCAAGTCTAAAGTTGGTTTGAGGTTACCCTTTTGGTCCCCTTTCTCAACCTTGGAAAACTAAGGGGAGTTAACAAACGACAACCTCAAATTCATGTTGGTAGAGGAGTATCGGGGACAATCTATCATCATCACTATCAGGATTTTGATAGCAGTAATCTCGTCATGCATGCAGTGCATGGATAATTTCATAATCCTTATAACTATAAAAACACTTTGTTATCTTAATCTAGTTGTTGTTTTATTTTACAACTTTACGTTTGTTAACTTAACTGTAATTCCAGGTTATGACATTGTAAGTAGAATATTTAGAACAAGCACTGGTAAATTGGCAATGTCGTGCCTCTGTCATTAACAACAACACTTGGAGTGAAATTGAAGGAAGTAATTGATGCCAAAAGATTGTAGGCTTGAGAAAACGATCTATTCACTGTAATAGAAATTGGAATCTCTAGTATTTACTAAAGGAAATTGTCGATAACACAAAATATTTTGAGAAAGACTAGTCCCAGATTCTTGGGCACAAAATCAATAGCCAGATTTGATCAATCTGAGATGAGTGGGAAATCAAAGCGCATTTGGTAGATAAAGAATCACAATTCCATATTTCAAGCAAAATTTCAGTCAACGCATTAGCAAACTTAAGTTTGTATATTCCATATTTAAAGGCAACATTCTTGTACTCGAAGACATATATGGCAATCAGTTAGGAAATGATTGAGATTTCCAACACCGAAAGATATTTTCCAGAAAGATAGCAACAACGAGCAGATTTTATGTAATATATTTCTACATTGGCAATGGAAAAAAAGGGGAAGGAGAGGGAGAGAAAGGTCTTGGTGTATTATACTTTAATGTTTGTATTCCAACAGAAGATGTTTAATACAAAAGTACATATTTTTCAGTGCCAAAGTGCCAAAGTTTCAAATGATAGTGTTATCAAGTATGTGTTTATTTTTTATGTGTATTTTTTCTTTCTCAGTTCACCATTTTAATGTTATTCTTCAATATTTGATTGAAAGGTATGATTCAGAATTCATTCTATATGCTCTGAATTGTGACAGTCAAATACTTCATTTGCATTCTTCTAAACCACATTAGAATTCATTTTGGATGTCAGGTCCCTATATTATTAGTGTAGTCCTTTATTGTTGTTAGTGTAGCCTCCTTATTGTTATTGTTGTACCCTTGTAGTCCCCATATTGATACTATTGCGCCCCATAAAACCCCACTATTGCTATTGTTGTGCCCTTACATTATTATTGTTAGGTTGGATAGGATTATATTGTGACCCCATGGACTCCTATATATAGAAAAAAAGTTTTTTCATTTGAATCATCTAAGAATTTTTCATTTATGTAATGTAAAGGAGGTTTCCCCCTCGAAGTGGCTCATTTCTAAGGTGTTGATCTCTCTTTTCTTCTATTTTTGGAGCTGGTTTCATATCATTTGGTGTCAGAGCTTTGGATTCTAGGGTTTCACTGCTTCAAACATGTCATCATGGAATTTTCCCTATAACTTTTTTTCTACAAAGGTTCAGAATCTAAAAAAAACCCATTTGCGAATAAATCTTGAGGAATTTGTGTAAAAATTTCAGATCTTGGTTCACAATATTTTTGAAGATATGATCTGTGGAAGTTAGGGTTTTTGCAAGCTCCCGAATTTCATCTCAAAGAGGTGATCTTGGAAAAATCGTCATAATCTCTCTCTGAGCATCAGATTGGAATTCTGTAAAAAGTGGCCGAAAGTACACAGAATTTTTTTTCCTTTGTATCAATTTCAGAGCCAAAGGAGGAAACAATGACATGTGGCATGTCGTACAAGTTCACTCTACTGAATCGGTCCATAATTAGGTCATTGTGGAAGATTGGGCATAACTTTGCCTTGAAGAATCCAAATCAGGTCAGACCCACGGCATTGGAAAGAGGACTAAGAGGGCTAATAAAAGATAGAAATTCAGATCCTGAAGATCCAAAATTACAGAGATACACCCATTTCAATATCGTGTTCCTCAAAAAAAGAAAAATGTGTGTATTTTTGTTTTAAATTGCATAAGTCTTGTTTGAAAAATCAATTTGAAGTGATTCCGAGGGCATATTGAAACATAGATATTAGTATTAAGTTATATAATGCCTCCCAAAAATAATTCCACACTTATTAAGCCCTCAGAAAGCTCTACTATGATGCATGAAGAGGAAGAATTGCAGTATGATATATCAAAATTACGATATCAAGTGCAACAAATTTCGATCTTACAAAGAGCAATCAAAGATGACATAGATGGTTTAAAAGAAAAAATGAAGGCTAATTTGGAAGTTTTGAAGGATAAAATGAAAGCTAATATGGATGATAAAATAGCGGAAGATCACATCGAACATCAACAAGTTCTCAAACTCTCAAAGGATAACCTAACTTTGGTGCAGAGTCAAATGAAACAACAGGAAGATCAACATCACAACGAAAGAAGTTCTGAAGCAGTCACAGAAACAAGAACTCGAAAAATACAAAATCGATCAATTTTAGAGTATCTCAGCAAGTGGAAGAACTTACCCATTGAATATTCCACATGGGAGGATGAGAATTTTATACAAAAGTATCAAGAAATAATCAAGCGTTGAGGACAGTACTTGTTTAAAGAAGAGGGGCATGTTAGGTCCCTATATTACTAGTGTAGTCCCTTATTGCTGTTAGTGTAGCCCTCTTATTGTTATTTCTGTACCCCTATATTTCCCATATTGTTATTATTGTGCCCCATAAAACCCCACTATTGTTATTATTGTGCCCTTACATTATTATTTTTAGGTTGGCTAAGATTATATTGTGACCCCATGGACTCCTATATATAGAAAGGAGGTTTCCCTCTTGAAGTGGCTTATTTCTTAGGCATGGATCTATCTTTTTTTCTATTTTTGGAGCTGGTTTCATAACATTGAAGTCGATGCTCTGATGTGACAATTGGTTTTCTTTAATCTTATACCATACTACAACGAAAATTTGTGACTAAAAAAACACTATCTACCTTGCCTTTGACACATGATTATTCATTCACCATCTATTGATCATCTTATCTATCTTCCAGACTATATAGACTCCATACCTAATGGAGACTTTCTCCTCAAAAACTGCCACCATTTTCATAAACTGTCATTTATCAAATATCTAGTCACTATTCCTAAATAGAAAATAAATCTTTTCAGAGACGAAGTATTCAAGAGAGAGCTCTCTCTGGTTTGGTAGGGCCAGATACCAAGTCTAAAGTTGGTTTGAGGTTACCCTTTTGGTCCCCTTTCTCAACCTTGGGAAACTGAGGGGAGTTAACAAATGGCAACCTCAAATTCATGTTGGTAGAGGAGTATCGGGGACAATCTATCATCATCACTATCAGGATTTTGATAGCAGTAATCTCGTCATGCATGCAGTGCATGGATCATTTCCTAATCCTTATAACTATAAAAACTTTTTGTTATCTTAATCTAGTTGTTGTTTTATTTTACAACTTTACATTTGTTCACTTAACTGTAATTCCAGGTTATGACATTGTAAGTAGACTTGTTGCTTGCCTTATCTTGTTTATCTGGACTGACTGTGGATTTCTTGAGATTTGTTTCAAGCATTGGGGAGGATTATTGGCTGAGGTGATATATTCCTCTGTGAATTTTTGCTTACTTGTCTCAGATTGTTGTCTCGCCCCTAGTAAAATTTGTGTTGGACCTCTTAGGAGTCTATTCCTTAGAGTTTAGATGGTGTTTGAATAGTTGTGTCTTCCATATTCTTTTTTATTCTGGGTCACACCTTGGTTGATCGTTGTCAGCCAATCCCTATGAAACATCAGCACATGAGTAGTAGAAGAGGAGGGGAGGGGGATAGTCAAGGCCCCCAAGTTTATAATCGAGTGTAACGACAAGCCCAAGAGGTTGTTGAATATTTTCAATCGGTCGTCCCCATTGAAATTCAAAATGAAATTTAAACCCTTGAAAACATGGTAGCCTCAGACAGACATGCCCTTTATGATAGAGTTACTAGAGGAATTTGGAAAACTGATTTTAGACCCTTGGCCATATTCTAATAGAAAAATAGGTTCAACAATATAATATTTTCGCCAATATTGCAAATGTGAAAAGATAATAGAGGAATATGAGGTTCCATATGAAAATAATGGATGCTTTCCTGGCTGAAATTGAGTGCCATATTCCGAGCATAAACATTTCATCTGCTATCCCAGGATCTAGTGTGAGAGATCCGACACCAGTCACTTATTCTAATTCCTTGTTTTTATATGTTTGTTGATAGTATTTTGCAGCATGGAGATTTTATAGACACTCTAACTATGTTGGAAATGCTTCAATTTTTGCAGCTTTGGACAAATTATTCTATAACCAAATGGTCAAAAACATCTAGTTTACCATTGGGTAGATTGAGACCATTTGTCATAAAGATGGTTGACAGAGGATGGCTAAAATATGTACTAAAAACTTTGTTTCTTCTCCATTCCATTCCATTACTTAAATTACTTAAATTTAAATTTGACCATGAATTAGAAAATCTAACATGAAATGGAATGGAGAAAAAACCCATGATGGTTGGGAGAGAAGGAAAGGGAAATAATCTGAGTTATGGTGTGTGTAGCCATGGTTGGAGAGAAATGGAGGCTCTAGAGACTATGAAAACATAGTGAGGGATCAGGAATATCTAAGTTTGACTTGATAAATTCAAGGGAAAGTGTCCCGAAACCCGAGTTGTTATGTAGAGCTATGTTCTACGTTTTTATTGGATTGGGAACTAAGCATTGATAAAGGGAATGTTGTCGAGACACTAGTAGGTAGTGAATGCGATTCATTTGTGATGTGAAATACAATTAAAAAATCCCCATAAAACATGTGCAAACTCTTAGGTCTTGGGGATTTGAGGGAAACTTGTTGGTTCTATGTGGATGAAGGAGAGTGGCCTTTATCCTTGCACCACTGGTAGCCTAAGAGAAAAATTTTCCTTCTAGGTGTTTGTTCGCAAGATAGCTGGGAAACCCAAAACATTTGGGAAAGCTTTGGACTTAATCAGATTTTAAAAGAACTGTTGAGTTTGAATTGATGAAGAAGAGTGGCCTTCATGACTCCACCTTTAATATTTGATTGAGATAATTCCCTCATGGCTTCATGGTATGGCTCAAGGGTGCCCATTTGCAAAGTATAAAATAGATAATTAAGCTTATGGTTGGGTGGAAACTGACTCACCCTTCATTAGTTTCAAGCAATGATTGATATTGATTAGATAAGTGCTCTTATGCACTTCAATACGCAATGTAAATCATGTTCAATGAAATAGAAATTATGTTGATGAATTATGTATATTTATGTGCATTCCTATTGAATGGAAAAATTGGCTCATGTGATATATGATCATGGCATGAATTGGTAAATTTAGCTATGATGACTATGTAATATTCATATGCCTCATTGTTGATATTTAATGTGCTATTATGATATGTTTTTTGTGATTGTGGATAGTGATGGAATGGATCACTTGAGCATTAGGCTAATATACTCTTAGTACCGATTATATTTAATGTTTATGGATATAATATTCTTTTTTCAAAGTAATATATTATGGCTAAGAATCCAATGGTGTTAACCCCTAAATCTCTTGGATAGCTAGGAGGGTAGGTTAGTTGTAGAAGATTCTTAACAAGTGACAACCATGGGAGCTTAGTCTACTCTTGATAGCCAAGGGAAGCCTTGAATTTTTTGCTTATGATTAATGTGTCCCATCGATGATGTGGACCTATATGTAAGAGTAAATTCCTTGATTAGTGGATACTTAGAAGAAAGAGTCTTCACTGAACATCTAATGTAGAGGTTAAAGAGTTCATTGATGAACTCCAAAATTGAGGGAATGTGATGATAGATTTTATTGGGCTAATATGGCCTTTAGAGTGGTTATTTATGCTAAGAATCCTTGTTTTTATAGTTGTGTGGTTAAACAATTGAATTGTATCCTTGTTTTGTGATAAGAAGACTTGAATTCCTTTTGGTGTTTGTGCCCTAAAATGGTTGTACTCATAGTGAAAGAAGGCCTTGACATTGGCATTTAGTTGGTGTTGTATTTGGCTATAAGCCTTATGATTATTTATTTTGGAAGAGCGAGGAGTTTCACTCAAGTGGGAAACTATGAACAAAGACCTCATTTTGACTCCTTGGAGGAAAATCTTGGTTAATAACTATGTAATAAAAAAATTTGGTATGCCTTTATAGGTTGAAGTGGATTTCAACCTCCTTGGAAGGATAAGGGAAAGAATCTAACCTATCAGAATTGATTTCAATCCTTAGAGCATGCTTGAAATCTTTTATCAAAAGCCCGTAATACTAAAAAATTCAAGGATTGAAATTCAAGGATGGAAGTTTTATCCCTATTCTCTAGTCACATGGACTAATGGGGGCTATAACTAACGGCCAAAAGTGCCAAAAGTGAAAAGGGCTAAAGGGGTGGAATTCCAATAAAATTTGAAATATCCAAATATCTGGAGGAATCCAAAATTTTTGTGAAGTGAGGACGTTCAATTGATCGAAACCTTTCTATAAGGAAGCTAGCATGTATGGAGTCTCTTGGTACTAAATTCAACCCTCTTTAGAACTCGGCTACCAGTAGATATTTTGTCTCACCTTATCCTTTATTATGTTTTTGTTAGTCTTACATAACCCCCTAGATACACATTTGACCCCTAGATACATATTTGACACGTCATTCCTGGTCACACAAAAAATTGTATCAGTAAAATAAATTAAAAACTTCAACCATAAAAATAACATTAATGATATTTTGTGATATTATTTAGATAATGGCTCATATCCATAAGAAGTGTGTGTTATTATTATTCTTTTATTATTTTAATGTCATTTATCACACATAAAAAATATACATACATGAAATAACATTAACTAAGATGTCATAATAATACACACCACTAAAACATTATTAAAATCATAAATGTGACTAAACATATTTAACAACTAGCTATCCACAAAAAGGGGGGCTAACGTCCACAAAAAAGGGGAAAATTAAATAATGGAAAAATATAAATAAATTTTTTTCTTATGATAACCTTTTTTTAGAAGAGTTGACTTCCTTATATACAGACACATTTGTAATTCATAAAACATATTTTACAAAGGAAAATATAGGTAAAATGCGAGAGTTATTTCAGGTATAAATAAGAACTAAAAATCTTCATTTCCTACCCTATATCAAAAGTCAAAAAATCACTTCATATAAAGTTTATCAAAATATTTTCCATGCACCAAACTAAAGTCCTTTGCTGCGTAAGATCCTATCCCAATAGGCACGTAAATAATATTTCTAAGTTTGGCTAAAATAATTAATTTCTCAAACATTTTATTAAAATTCAATAACATTACGTGAGAAGCCCTAGTTTTTTTTTACTAAGTAGGTTGCTATATTATATTCGAAAAAAAGATAGGGAGAGTTCCCTGTTACATTCTGATGGTGATGAGGACAACCAGGGAGGGGTAAAATGAAAAAATACCGAGCCTTCATGGTGGTGACTATTAGTACTATAATGCATTACAGATTCAAGATAAATTCTAACAAACTGTGAAAGCATAAGTATGAATTTAAAAGACATGAACAAAAGAGAGAGGAGGAATGCAGATTAGTCAATGCTGATTGGATGGCCAGTTGAGGCATTAGTGTTGTCTTGATTATCATCTGGATTGGCATTTTTGACATTTTTTGAGCTGGAACTTGGTGTAGAGCATTTATCAAGCATTCATTTTAGGATTTGGAGGGATTCTTCCACGTGTATACAATGATTTGAGGCATTCAGAAGCTGCTGCTGATAGGACTATGCCTGTTGCTGAAGGAAGGCAATATCCACTTGATACTTTTCTTCCATGATCTTCAACTGTCCACGAATCAATGCCATTTCTACTTGAAGGTATGTACAGTGGAAGCAATTTTCACTTCTAAAGTTGACATAAAAAGTTTGAGCAAAGGCTCGAACAATAGTCAATTGATGAATCAAAGAGCTATGGAGATACACGAAGAGGCTGGGGTTGAAGGCATACAACGTTGAGGAGACAATAGCTATATTAAAGAATCTGAGCAACAGTGAAGGGAGGTCGGGACTGCCACATATGACAGGAAGCAGAGAATAATTTGGGGCAGGGGAGACCGAGGTGAGGAAAGCGAACAACCACTCGGGGGGAAGAGTCCCGAAAGAGCATGATATTACCAAAGGCAGAGAGAAGCATTCGTAGATGCAGGATAGGTGAGACATAGCGAAGGTAGAGGGAAAATAAATAAGTGAGGCATGAGGGATTAACAGGAAGATAGAAGCGAGACAATCTTCATGAGGAGATAAGGTCACGGGCAAGGCGTTGCTGATGGTATGGGGTGAACTTATATACGCTGACAGGATCTTACATAGTATCATACAATTAAATAAATAGGTAGAGAGAGATATCATGGCAATGGAGAAACTGATGTGCCATCTTGGTAGAATAGTTGACCGACTGGTCTACTACAGGCTTTGTTAGCTAAGATGTCAGCTTGTTTATTATTAGCTCTTAGTATATGGTATAATGTGAGATCTTTCATATCTTTTCTTAGGATACAACATCTTTTGATGAGCCTGCAGAGAGCAATTTTGGGGGATTGCTTACTATTTATCATCTTACTAATGATAATTGCGAAGTCACCGAATATCATAACGTTTTGCAGATTTAAGCTCTTAATCATTTGGGGAACTTTGAACAAAGCACAGGCCTCAACTCTGTTGTTTGACAAAGAGACAAGCCCCCATTCAAAGGAAGCCAAATTGCAGCCGTGTTCATTCTTAATGATACCTCCTGCCCCAAAAATGCCTAGATTGGCCTTTGATTCTCCATCAAAGATGAGTGCAGGCCTTTTACAACCATCCATCCACTCGATAAACTCTTTCGCATTGAGTCTTATCTTTCTTTGCTCCTTTTGGGGGATTTGAATGACATGAGTTTTGCTATAGCTAGGATTGTCGAGAGCTCTCCCCAAAAATGTTCTTTCTTCTACTTGCAGATCATTGAAATTGAGATGGCTGTTGCTTTTGGATAAGATCATCTCAACATAGAGAGTCTAGGTCTTATTTTGAGCTTTCCTTGGGCAAGGTTTTTTATCCTAGAAAATCGCCTTATTCATAGCCAGCCAGATACTCCAGAGAAGCACGTATGGGAGGGTGTCCCAAACTCTTTTGGAAATGTTTTTTCTCTTTTCACCCCAAGGATAACCCTTTTTCCAATTGCTTATCAAATCTAAGATCGAACTAATGGCTGTTAAGTAAATCTGGGAGAAATTCGTGAGATCATTCCAGCAATGGTTGGCAAAGGGACACCTCACAAAGAGATGGAAGGCCGTCTCTTCTTCTTTTTGACAAAGGGGGCATCTAGAAGGACCAAGAATGCCTCTTTTTTTTAAAAATTATCAGAAGTCAATATCTTACCTTTGAGCAGTATCTAGATGAATATTGTTACCTTTGGAAGAGCTTCAAATTTCCATACAAGCTTCCATATGTGCCACAAAGGAGTGGGGAACTGATCTTTAAGAAGGGACCCATAAGCAACTTTGATTGTGTATGATGATCTAGAGGGATCCCACCTAAAATTGTCTTGATTGCCTTTTGACAGTGGAGTTGCACTGTGGAGCATTCCTTTTAGGTTTGCTAGATCAGCCTCAAGGTGAGGAGGAGTGATAGGAAATTCCCATCCATTCCAGGCATTGGAATGTTCATCCCATTTGGAAATTTGATCCATGGTGTTTATACCTTGACTCCGAAGATGATTTTGAATACAGTGAATGCTTGGGCTATTAGTGAGGGAGACTGTCCCATAATTTTATCCTTTCAGATGTTTATGCTGCTTCCTCCTTGAGGGACTTTGGAGATATATCTGTTGATAAAAGGTATGGATTTTTTTCATAGAGCCCAGATTCTGGATCAAGGCCTATTAGGGATAGCCTGATCAAGGAAATTTTGTCTAACAATTGTGAGGTATTTGGTCTCCAGTACTTGCTTCCACCAAGAATGCTGTCTGGAAATAAGGTGCCACACTATACCCCCCCCCAAAGGAATTGTTCAAAAGCTTGGGAATGTGGATGCTAAGTTCACCATTTTCATAATTTTGAGTGACCTGCCTCTATTTGACTAAATTAAATTTCTTCTTCTCATTTTCCCTCCTTGCCGTAAGAATTGTCTTAAAACAAGTTCTCTTTTTCGCTAAATTCTAGAGGGAGCATAAAGCAAGGAAAAGTGATACAGAGGCAAGGCAGAGAGGATAGATTTTAAGAGGATTGTGCGCCCAACCAGATTAATCCAGGAAGATCCCGATTGCTTAACTCTCTTTTTCATTTTGTCAATGGTGATGTTCTATACTGTAGTCTTCAAGTGTCCAACACTGGCAGGCATCCCAAGGTAATTAAAGTGGGTCCAATTCCACTTGTAGGAGACTCCAAAGTTTTGTGCTATACTATGGATGGTGTTAATTGTAGCATTCCACCCATAGATGTAGCTTTTGTGATAGTTAATATTCCCTCCTGAAAATAGCATAAATTTGTTGAGAAGAGATTTAAATCTCTGAGAAATAATGCAGGTGGCTCCACCCATCAAGAGGATGTCATTTGCAAACTGAGAGTGATTCATATTCTTGGCTCCGTTCCTAAACTTGATACCAATGATGAGTCCAATTTTGTGCTTATGATCCAAGGCCATGCTAAAGGACTCTGCCATGAGGATGAAAAGGAAAGGAGATAGTGGGCAGCCTTGTATAAGGCCACAAGAAGATTGAAATATTTTCCAGGCCTTCCATTGACTAAGGAGGTGATCCAAGAATTGGAGATGCAGGCGTTTATGAGAGATATGAAATCAGATTCAAATCCCATTTTCTAAAGGACAAAGAGGAGAAAAGAATGTATCACTCTATCAAATTCATTTGCAAGGTCGAGTTTCAGGATGAATCCTTTCTCAGATCTCATCTTACTTGAGTGAATGGCTTCTTGGACCAAAAGGATAGAGTGAAAGATTTGTCTTTGGGCTATGAAGCCCCCTTGATTTTCATAAATGAGATTTTGGAGATGGGGTTTGAGGCAGGTGGCAAGGATTTTAGTGATGATTTTGTATGAAGAATTGTAGAGGGAGATAGGTCTAAATCTGGAGAATGAAGAGGGACGATTCTCTTTGGGTATAAGCTGAGTGGGGAAGGTAGAGTTTGTAAAGCCACCGATCTTCTTCTTTCTTTGAACCCACATAATAATTTTAATAAGGTCCTTTTTAATGACATCCCAAAAGGTTCGGAAAAAAATTATGGAAAATCCATCCGAGCCTGGAGACTTGTTTGAATGTAGTGTCCAATTAGAATTAAGGATTTCAACCTCCTATATATCCTTAATGAGGGTATTATTAATCTCATCCGTGTTCAGTTTGGGCATGTGGTTCAAGAAATCACTGTAATCCTCCGGCACAGCAGTTTCAGTGAGCAGATTTTTAAAATGGCTGTTAGCAGCTGCCTTGATGGCTTCCTAATCAGTATGGACCTTTCCTTCATCATTAGTTATGGATGAGATATTTTTTCTTGAATTTCTGACTGTGGCTTGTTTATGAAAGAAAGAGGTATTTTTGTCTCCAGCCTGCAGCCAAAGATTTCTTGATTTGGGCCTCCATTTATCCTCTTATTTCCTGTTTACTTTATAAAAGTTCTAGTATAGTTATTTATCTTGATCATGCTTCTCTTGGTGCACTCCATGAGTTTCAATGTCCATATAGACTGCTTCGAGCTTCTCTTTGATTTCATTTCTGACTTTGTCTGGTTCCTTGTAGTGAAGTTTTTCCTAATATTTAAGTGCCATACACACTTTCTTCAACTTTGATTCCTAAATGTGCATTGTGTAACCCTCCATGTGCTTCTGCCAAGAGTTGAGCATGATCTGTCTGGCTTCAGGGAAGTCACTCCAAAGCGGATTGTATCTAAAAGGGAGGGTTCCAAGGGAGGACTAATCTCCTAAGGAGAGGGTGACGAGGTAATGATTAGAGGCAGAGTAAGAGAGAATACTAGAAGAGGCAAAAAAGTAATGAGAGATAAGAGGGACGACCACAATAAAGCATTCAAGCCTTTCCATTATGTTCCCAGCTTCTATTCTTCGATTTCTCCAGGTGAATTTTTGCTTTTTGGGAATGATGTCAACCAGATCAGGAGTTTGGATAATTGTTTCTATCTAGTCTTTTGAAGGATCAATATTAAAACAACCTCCTCTTTTTTCATTGGCATGCAGGATCAAGTTAAGGTCCCCTCCGATGATGATGTTTATATTATCCTCACTATCTATATCTACTTTCATGGTGTCCCAAGAGACTTCTTTGTCCTTGTAATGATTTGGTCCATAAATGTTGTAAACAATTACCACAATGTTTTCTTGTGTGTTCTGAAGTTTGACGTTGATCCAGTCCTGGGTCTTGGTGACTGCCATTTGTTTCCAAACATTTTGATTCCAAATAGTAGGAATTCCTCCAGAGGCACCTCCGGATTCCACCACAGTGCCCATGTAATTCTTCATTTTATTTATGATGTCCCCCATGTCTCTTTCTCCTTGTTTAGTTTCTTGAAGGAGAATAATGTCAGGATTTTCTTGATTAAGAAGGTCTCTTAGAGCAATGTTTTTAGAGGGGCACCCTAGTCCCATAAAATTCCAAGAGAGGGCTTTCATCATTTCAGGAATGCAGGTTGAGGACCTGTCTTCCCTCCTGATTCATGTTGACTTGCTTATTTGTTGACATGCCCTCCAATGAAAGTTTCTATTGGGTGTTGGGTTCCAAGGGAAATGTACTTCTGGTTTGCCTTATCTCGATGATGTTTGGATGATTTCCTTTTGGGGCTAGTTTTTTTAAGGGTTTCCAGAGTGACCCCATGCTCTTCAGCTGCGTTCCTGGTGATAATCTGGGTTGAAGAGGGTTCAACGGAGGAGGATGGAGGACAATACTTTGATGGGGAGATATGAGGAGTGGATCCTTAAAGAGGAGAGGGATTGGAGTGCTGAGGAGGGTCATCTTCAGAAGGGTCAAGGGAGAAGAAGGGGTTAGGGGAGGAAAGGGAAGGGTTGGAGGATGAGTTAAGAGGGGGTTCAGGGATTTGCTGAGGGGTTAGACAGGGGGGATTAAGGGGGAGGGAAGAATGGGAGGGTTGGGCAGATGGAGCTCCGGTGTTTCTAAGGTTTGTCATAGTCTTCTTATTTTTTATGGTTTCCCATTGTGCTTCTGGATTAGAGTTTTCAACCTCATGAATAAATTTAGTGCATAAATTAGCAAAATGACCATATTCATGGCATACCTTACACTTAAAATGAATTTTTTCATAGTCCAACTTTTGAATGTGAGTCCAGTTGTCGACCTTTATTTTGATCACCTCCGGAAGTCCTTTCCCGAGATCCACTTCAACGCAGATTCTAGCACAGGATTGCATATTGTTCTTCGGCTCGCTTCTATCAATGAATTTTCCTACTTCGTTCCCGATCACTCTTACTGAGTCATCACCCCAGCAATGCAAGGGGAGGTGAGGGAGGTGAACCCAGATAGGGACAAAATTGGGTACGTCAAGTTTTGGATCAAAGTCTGGAGTCCATTTGTTTAGGTAAAGCCCTCTTGTATCCATGAAATATGGTTCATTCCTGAATAGCAAATCCTTGTCTTCTTTTGTCTCAAAATGGAATGTGAAATAACCTCTGCCACAGAATCTGATTGAAATTTTCCCATTGATCTTGTCTGTCCAGTTGCGTTCGACCCATTTATGAACCGTCTTTAGCGAGGGCCACAATCCTATAAATTGACTAATGAGGCCTCTCTCAGCCAGCGAGAGAGATGCAATTTGAGGGATCGCAGGGGGAAGAAAGACTTCCTGAATGCCCTCCCGTTTCTTAACAAACTTGGAAATTGCTGACCTTGGTCGAGGCAGATTCAAAGAACTGATCAACGCTGAAAAGACCGGGGCATGATCAGGCAGAAAGGCCACCTCTGGAATGTCCTCTGAAGGGGCCATGCTCCCGGGATCGGGCTGCCACAACAGAAGAGAGGGACGTGCCTGCTCCTAGGTCACGACGGCCGCAACGCTCCTCCAGATTGTAGGAAGAGCAATTTATTATTATTATTATATATATATGAATTCCTTAATGCACGTGAGAAGCCCTAGCTTACAAACAAAGAATCATATCAAATAAAATGAAAACTAAAGCTATTAAAAATAAATAAGTGCACATGAGTATAAATGGGAATTTGTTTCAAAATGAAATTCAAAGATGAAAATACATTTTAGATTTAGGTTTTCCTTATTATTTGAAAATTTTACTAGGTTTACATTTTGCAAATAGCTCTTCGAGGCTTATTTATATTATGATCAACTATTAAAAATATTTAAGGTTTTGGGTTGTTTGGAAATTTTTGTTTCAATATTTACGAGAGGAAGGAATCATTTGATATATAAAAAACCAGTAATGTATATGGTATCCTATTGTCAATAATACTTCATTTTGTTCCATAAAAATCATTTTTATAAACCTCACACAACTCTCTCTCTTTTTACTATGTCAAAGATTAATGTTTTGTGCATTGTGCATCATGAACCAAAGTAAAATTTAAAACCACTTAATAAAATGAACGCCGAGGAAATATTTAGGCTTATTTATCAAAATTATTAATTACTAAACACAGGAAGCCATCATTGAAATATATACCCTATATATTTACCATCTCCCAAGATCCACTTTATAACATTTTATTACAATTATTCATGCGAAACCTTCTCTATCAAATCATACTGCATTGTAAGAAGGCTAAATGTTAAGATATTTATCAAGCCATATTTCATATAACTAGATCTCACATTTAGACATTTTATCAAATTATCATATCAAACTATGCACGATGCCCCAAAACACTCATGTGAATGTCGTCAAGTTGGAGGAGGTTTATACACCCTCCAACTCTCCACCTGATATGAAACGAGAGTCATTCACCCAAAACAAGATCAACGATTAGATTACATTATGTCATGCAAGGACCATTAACCCACCTCCAAATTTCTACCTAATATAAGATAAGGAATGGTAATTTAAAGTAGCATCAATATCTAGATTCATCGAGCCTAGGCCTTGGATGGATATTTTAGAGCCTTCCACACCCGAAATTCAAAAAAGTTTATTTGAACTTCGTTAATGTTTTGGTTGAAAATTTATTTCAAATTATATTTACCTACATAAATTAACATGTGCAAAATATATTCTAGACTTAGGGTTTTCATTACAAGATGGAGAAGATTTACTGAGATTTACTGTGAGAGATTGTATCAAGAGAAAATTCAAATAAATTTTCATAAAAAAATAGGGTTTTGTGACATTTTGAAGGAATTTACCTTGATTTCCTGCAGGAGTTAAATCAGGGAAGCATTAATTCGTAATGAAGAACAAGGGAGTCAATTATGAATTAATTAAAGACTAGGGAAAATTAATTTGATAAAGAATTATATGAAATTCTATTCCAAGGAGAGAGTTGTTAGGAAATTACTTAAATTTAAATTTGACCATGAATTAGAAAATATAACATGAAATGGAATGGATAAGAAACCCATGATGGTTGGGATAGAAGGAAGGGGAAATAATCTGAGTTATGGTGTGTGTAGCCATGATTGGAGAGAAAGGAGGATCCAGAGACTATGACAACATAGTGATAGATCAAGAAGATCTAAGCTTGGCCTGAGAAATTCAAGGGAAAGTGTCCCAGAACCTAATTTTTTTATCTAGATATATGTTCTAAGTGTTTATTGGATTGGGACCTAAGCATTGATAAAGGGAAGGTTGTCTAGACACCAGTAGGCAGTGAAGGGGATTCCTTTGTGATGTGTAATACAATTGAAAAATCCCCATAAAACATGTGCAAGCTCTTAGGTCTTGGGGATTTGAGGTGAACTTGTTGGTTCTATGTGGATGAAGGATAGTGGTTTTCATCCTTGCACCAATGGTAGCCTGAGAGAGAAAGTTTCCTTCTAGGTGTTTGTTGTGCAAGATAGTGGGGAAACCCAAAACTTTTGGGAAAGCTTTGGACTTAATGGGATTTTACAAGAATTGCTGACTTTGAATTGATGAAGGAGAGTGGCCTTCATGACTCCACCTTTAATATTTGATTGAGAGAATTTCTTCATGGCTTCATGGTATGTCTCAAGGGTACCCAATTGCAAAGTATAAAATAGACAATTAATCTTATGGTTGGGTGAAACTGAATCACCCTTTATTAGTTGCAAGCAATTATTGATATTTATTAGATAAATTCCCTTATGGACTTCAATATGTAATGTAAATCATGTTCAATGAAACATAAATTATGTTGATGAATTATGTACATTTATGTGCATTCTTGTTTAATGAACAACTTGGATCATGTGATATATGATCATGGCATGAATTGGTAATATTAGCTATAATGATTGTGTAATATTCATATGCCTCCTTGTTGATCTTTAATGTGCTATTATGATATGTTTTTTGTGATTATGGATAGGGATGTAATGACTCACTTGAGCATTAGGCTAATATATTATTAGTACCGATTATATAGTTTATGGATATAATATTCCTTTTTGTAGGTAATATATTATGGCTAGGAATCTAATGGCGTTAACCCCCAAATCTCTTGGATAGCTAGGATGGCAGGTTAGTTGTGGAAGAATCTTAACGAGTGAAAAAAATGGGAGCTTAGTCTACTCTTGATATGCAAGGGAAGCCTTGAATTTGTTTCTTATGAGTAGTGTGTCCCATTGATGATGTGGACCTAGATGTAAGAGTAAGTTCCTTGATTAGTGGAGACTTAGAAGAAAGAGTATTCACTGAACATCTAATGTAGAGATTAAAGAGTTCGATGATGAACTCCAAATTTGAGGGAATGTGTCGATAGATTTGATTGGGATAGTATGGCCTTTAGAGTGGTTATATATGCTAAGAATCCTTGTTCTGATAGTTGTGTGGTTCAACAATTTAATGGTATCCTTATTTTGTGATGAGAATACTTGGATGCCTTTTGGTGTTTGTGGCCTAGAATGATTGTACTCATTGTGAAAGAAGGCCTTGACATTGAAATTTAGTTGGTGTTGTATTGGGCTATAAGCCTTATGATTATTTGGTTGAGAAGAGCGAGGATTGAAATTCAGGGATGGAATATTTAGCCCTAGTCCTTAGTCAGAGGGACTAATGGGGGCTATAACTAAGGGCCAAAAGTGAAAAGGGATAAAGGGATAGAATTTTGATAAAATTTGAAATATCCAAATATTTGGAGGAATCCAAAAGTTTTGTGAAGTGAAGAGCTTTAATTGAGCGAAACATTTCTATAAGGAACGTAACATGTATGGAGTCTCTTAGTACTTAAATCGACCCTCTTTAGAACTAGGCTATCTCTAGAGGTTTTGTCTCACCTTATCCTTTGTCCTATTTTCATTAGTCTTACTTGAACCCCTAGATACATATTTAAAACGTTATCCCTAGTCACACAATTTTTTATTATCAATAAAGTAAATTAAAAACTTAAATCATAAAAAATAAAATTATTGATATTTAGCAACATTATTTAGATAATGTCTCATATCCCTAAGACTGTGTGTATTGTTATTATTATTTTATTTTTTTAATGTCATTTACCACACATAAAACAATATACATACAAGAAATAACACTAACTAAGATGGCATAACAATACACACCACTAAAAATAAATGTGACTAAAAATGCTTAACAAGTAGTTGTCCACAAAAAGGGGGGGTGATGTCCACCAAAAAGGGTAAAATTAAACAATGGAAAAATATAAATAAAACGTTTCTTATGATAATTTTTTTTTAAGAAGAGTTGGCTTCCTTATATACATACACATTTGTAATTCATAAAACACATTTTACAAAGGAAAATATAGGTAAAATGCGAGGGTAAAATGCGAGGGTTAATTGCTTCAGTATAACTAAGAACTAAAAATCCTCATTTCCTACCCTATATCAAAAGTAAAAAATGTTATTATTATTATTTTATTCCTTTAATGTCATTTACCACACATAAAACAATATACATACAAGAAATAACACTAACTAAATGTCATAACAATACACACCGCTAAATCATTATTAAAATCATAAATGTGACTAAACATGATTAACAACTAATTGTCCATAAAAAGGGGGGTGATGTCCACCAAAAAGGGTAAAATTAAATAATGGAAAAATATAAGTACAATGTAAATTAAATAATGGAAAAATATAAGTACAATGTTTCTTATGATAATTTTTTTTTAGAAGAGTTGGCTTCCTTATATACATACACATTTGTAATTCATAAAATACATTTTACAAAGGAAATACAAGTAAAATGCGAGGGTTAATTGCTTCAATATAACTAAGAACTAAAAATCCTCATTTCCTACCCTATATCAAAAGTCAAAAAATGTGTGTTGTTATTATTATTTTATTCTTTTAATATCATTTACCACACATAAAACAATATACATACAAGGAATAACACTAACTAAGATGTCATAATAATACACACCACTAAAACATTATTAAAATCATAAATGTGACTAAACATGATTAACAACTAGTTGTCCACAAAAAGCGGGGTGATGTCCACCAAAAAGAGTAAAATTAAATATTGGAAAAATATAAATAAAATGTTTCTTATGATAATTTATTTTAGAAGAGTTGGCTTCCTTATATACATACACATTTGTAATTCATAAAACACATTTTACAAAGAAAAATACACGTAAAATGTGAGGGTTAATTGCTTTAGTATAACTAAGAACTAAAAATCCTCATTTCCTACCCTATATCACTTCATATAAATTTTATCAAGTTTATCAAAATATTTTCCATGCACCAACCTAAATTCTTTTGCTATGTGTAAAACCCTATTCTAATAGGCACGTAAATAACATTTCCAAGTTTGGCTAAAATAAATAATTTCACAAACATTTTATTAAAATGCAATAACATTACGTGAGAAGCCCTACCTTACAAACAATGAATCATGTCAAATAAAACGAAAACTAAAGTTATTAAAAATAAATAAGTGCACACAAGTGTAAAAGGGAATTTGTTTCAAAATGAAATTCAATGATGAAAATGAATTTTAGATTCAGGTTTTCCTTATAATTTGAAAATTTTACCAAGTTTACATTTTGGAACTAGATCCTCCACGTTTATTTATATTATGATCAATTATTAAAAAAGATTTAAGGTTTTGGGTTGTTTGGAAATTTTTGTTTCAATATTTACCAGAGTCATTTGATATATAAAAAACCAGTAATGTATATGGTATCTTATTGTCAATAATACTTCATTTTATTTCATAAAAATAATTTTTATAAACCTCACACAACTCTCTCTCTTTTTACTATTTGAAAGATTAATGTTTTGTGCATTGTGCATAATAAACCAAAGTAAAATTTAAAAATATTAAATAAAACGAGCGTCGAGAAAATATTCAAGGTTATTTATCAAAATTATTAATTACTAAACACAAGAAGCCATCATTTATTTCCAAAGAAAAATTGAACTTTTCATTAGCATAAAAAAAAATTTACATAGTAGATGAAAAAGCATTCAAAGATAGTGAAATATCTGCCAACAAAACAGGAAAAAAAGTCACATTAAAACGAGAAGCAACAACTGACAGAAAACCATCCAGACAATCTGGACCATAAATACCCGGGCCTTCCCTTAAGGAGAAAACAACCGAAATAGATACCATGAATAGAGTTTGATAAAAAAAACTGACCATTTACATTAAAAACAATAAAGTCTGATAACACATATGTCCAAAAAAATATATATAAAAAAATAACTGTAAAGTCTCCGAAATATGATCAAAAACCTGGGCAGGAGGACTCAGCTAAAATTTGTATGGTTGTTGATCCGACACACAAATCGTCATATCAAAGTGCTTAGCTATCCGCCACGAGCCCAAAGCCTGCTGTAAACCCTCCTTAGAAAGGAGATCGACAACATTGTTCTGTTCCCTATAGATATGGAAAACAAATATATGATCAAAAGACATTTTGATTTGTAAAATTTCATTTAAGATAGGAATCAGAACATTACTTTGACATCTCTGCAAATTGAACCAATTGACAACATTCATGGAATCACCAAAGATTTGAACAGAGCCAAACCCCAGCTGTTTAACCTAGCACATGGGAAGTTTTAATGATTTTAATTCTGCATAATTATTAGATCCCATGCCAATACCCACTGAAGCCTTGAACAAACTATTTTCATTAAGGAAAAACACCAGTCTCGTCCCACATATGTTTTGTGCATCAGAGGCACCGCTGAAGTAAGCCCAGGGAATTCTAGGCCTGATTTGTTCTTCCCTTATATTCCTTTGGGGATGATGATTATAAGAAACATGTATGAGATCAAAGATCAATGTACATTCAGCAGTAATCGGATAAGGAGAAATTGCACGATCCTGAAAAATTACTTTGTTTTGAGCCAGCCAGAGGCCCCATGTAATGATCAATGGAATATTCCTTAAACTTTAATCAGATGTCGAGTTCCACCAATTGTGCCAATCTTCCTGACAATTTTTCCCATTCCAAGTTAATATAATCCCAAGAAATGACAATGTGTCCGCCCAAACCTTGGATGAAAAAGGACAATGTAGAAATAAGTCTGAAAAAAATTCTTCATCATTTTTGCATAAACTACACCAACCAAGCCCATGTTTTTTCCTTTTCTGAAGGTTGTCCCAAGTGGTGACTTTTTTCTTTAGAATTCACCAGAAGAAAAGTATTGATTTTGTAGGGATTTTCAATTTCCAAAGCATTTTACGCCACCACTCCTGCACTCCCCTCTCTTTCCTCTCCATAAAATAGTTATAACCATATTTTGGAGAGTAAGAGCCAGATGGGGCATAAACCCACTGGATAAAGTCTGGACTGTCTCTAATCCTAACACTTGTGCACTTCAGTTCTTCAATAAATCGCAACCATTCATCACCCCAACGAGGAACCAGAGATCGATACTCAGATATTTTCCAAACTTGATGCAAAATGGTTTAGGATTTTGCTTTCATGACCTGATTTAGATAAAAAAAACCCTTGTCCATTGAGGAAATCCACAATCTCCCTCAACAATGCATAATCCCCATTGCAACCTACCTAGGGATCGAGACCAATTCGGAGCTTCTCACTATTTCCAATGTTCCAAGCTAAACTAACTTCCACTTTACAAAAAGTATCAATTGTTGCCTTTTATATCACAAAAGTAGAAGTTGAATTTTTATCTTCTCTCCTCATCCAATTGTCAATGGGTTCTTGGTCTATAAACTTTCTTTTGAACACCGCCGTCCAAAGGTTATCAATTATTAATAGGTGCCACCCAGATTTTTTTGCCAATGTCATAGAAAGAGATTATAATTCCTTTAATCCCCATCCTCTCCATGCTTTAGGACATGCAATTTTATCCCACACAACCCTAGGGAGAACCACATCCTCTTTAGCACCAGCCCACAAGAACCTGTTGCAAACTTTCTAAATTTTAGAAAGGATCCCTTTTGGAACCCATGTAAGAGCAATCCAATATATGTGGATAGCCATTAACACTGATTTTATGAGTACCAATCTTCACACTCTCGAAATCCATTTATAAATCCATAATTGTATTCGATTTTCAGTTTTAACGATCAATCGATTCTAGTCACGATTCTTGTATGAGTCTGGCTTAAGATGGAAACCAAGGTATTTGAAACTGTCTCACATAGGCTTTGTATCAAAGGGAAAATTTGAAGCAATCCTCTCCACTTCAATCCCAGAAAAACCAACATGAAAAATTAAGGACTTCTCATCTTTAATGCGCATTCCAGTTGCTTTGACGAACATCTCAAGTGAAGACTTCAACATTAAAATATCCTCCCTATATCCATTGCTGAACAAAAGTATGTCATAAAAGAAAGCAAATGAGAAATGAAAAGATTAGTTGTAATTTCAATTCCTTTGAGATCACCATTACGCTTGGCCGCTAAAATCAACTAACTAAGGCCTTCAACAACCAACAGGAACAATAGTGGTGACAAAGGGAAAATTTTCCTAAGAACAATGTAAACTTTGAAACAGGAACTGAAACGAGTACCCGTTTTTTGTGGTGGAAAAAAATCATCTAATTTTGAAAAGTGTTGATTCATAATACACTTTATTTTTTAGGTAGCAAAAAATTATCTCATTTTGAAAAGTGTTGATTCAAAATACACCTGATAGATTGGAGGTTTCTGTGGTGTAGATTTTCAGATGCAAAACTCAGAATATCCACAGTCTTCATTTTTTCTACGTTTCGAGTCTAAATCAAGACTCATCTTCAGGACAAACCTGCTAAGAAGAGAAGAGATTAGGGTAAATAAATAGAGGAAAGAAAGATATGAAAGAGACGACTAGTTTTTAATTTTTAAATTTTTTTATTAATTAGTTTTTTCAAATTTTAATTATGATACATTTAAATTTTTTTATATTATTGTTTATTGAATTTTTTTATTTGTTATTATGCCCTATTTTTTTAGAATTAATTTTATTAAAAAAAATTATATCTTTTTTATTAATAATAAATATTAGTGGTATTTATAAATATTTGAAAGAAATGTTTTGGTTATTTTAATAGATATATTTTAAGATGGCAAGTAAAAAGATAACCTATATTATAATGGGAAACTATAAATAATTTTAAATTTTTGTAATAATGTGGAGTTTATTATGTATTAATATTAGAAGGGGTTCTTTATTATTATTTTATTAAAATTAATTTTATTAAAAAAAATTTATATCTTTTTTTATTAATACTAAATATTAGTGGTATTTATAAATATTTGAAACCTTCTTGATGTTACTAAAACTAAGGATCTAAGAAATGTTTAGGTTATTTTAATAGATATATTTTATAGGTGGCAAGTAAAAGGATAACCTATATTATAATGGGAAACTATAAATAATTCTAAATTTTTGTAATAATGTGGAACTTATTGTTATTAATATTAGAACCGGTTATTAATTAAGAAGAGTAGTTTTTTTATTTTGTTAGATTTTATTAAAAGAAAATAAAGGTGGTTTAAGATGTGATTTAAGTGTGTTTTAAAATTTAAAAGAGGTTTAGAAAGGTAGTAGGTTAATGGGAGGGAAGGGTGCAAGGAAAGGATTTAAGAGAGAAAGAAAATAGGAGGATAGAAAGAAAATGGGAGGATAGAGGGCAGGGGGATGGTGTGTGGGGAGGAGCATTATTGTGAATGTGATACGGTAGGAAAGTGTGCAAGGACAATGACGAGCGGGAGGATGGACATGGTGTCAACAAACAGTTTAAGGGGGAAAGTTTATTTGCGGGAAAGAACGTGGATCTAATTCCTGCTAACTTCTAAGCCTCCATCTCTATTGAGGTTGTGTGGGTGCCTCAAAATACACCTTTTTTTTAGGAAGCAAAAAATCATATGATTTTGAAAAGTGTTGTTTTAGAATACACTTCTTTTTTAACATATTTTTGACACTTTAAATTTTCTTATGTAACAAGTAAGAACATTTTTTTCTAAATGTTAGTGGTTTTTATGCTAATTTTGAAAAGTGTTGATGCAACACCAACCCATTTTTTTAGAGGGCTTATTTTTGACACTTTAAATTTTTTAATGTATGAAGTATGGATTTTGTTTTTAAATGGTGGTGATTTCATGTGGATTTTGAAAAACATCAACAATTTTTTTAAGACATATTTTTAACACTTCAAATTTTCTTATGTCCTAAGTAAACATATATATATTTTTTTAAAATGTTGATTATTTAACCATTTTTCAAGTTGTCCAATTTTTTGTTTTTTGTTTTCCTTTGCAATGTTTTTTTATAATGATTTTTTTTTTCTTTTTTCCAAAGTTCAAAAAAATAGTAAACTTAATATATTGAGGTTATGATTTATTTTATATTTATACATCATTAATTAATATTTCAATACAAATAAAATAATTGTCACTAAAAAATAATAATTTTAAAAACTCACAGAAAAAGATACATTTTGCATATAGATATAATTAAAAAATATGTATTTTAGGATATTTTCGCTAAAAATAACACGTTAAATAAAATGAAATTATGGAAATTTTAAATAAAAAAATTCTAACAAATATTACAAAATTTATATAAAAATTGATGACATTTGAAAAAAAAGTTAAATAAAAATTAAAATCATAAACATAAAAATTTAAAAAACAAAAAATATAGTTAGTTTATAAAAAAACACATTAAAAATAAAATAATAATAAAAAAAAAATTAAAAATAAAAAAATAGTGAAAAAATTAAATTAAAAAATGAAAAACAATAAATTAAAAAAAAAAAAAATATTTAAAAAATAAATCAATTTACTATATATATATAATAAAAAATTAAATATAAATATTTAAATTATTAAATAATTTTTTTCGGCCCTTAGGGCCATTGGGCGGGCTGAAAGCCAATTCTGAGAATCAGGGTTCAGCCTGTCAGGTGGCCCGAGGGGCCTCCGACATATCTCCACTAGCGGAGGGCGGAGGCCCCTCGGGCCACCCGATGAGCTGAAAGCCGATTCTTAGAATCAACTTTCAGCTGACCAGCCCAGGGTGGAGGCCCCTGTCGTCACTCGACAGGCTGAAATATAATTCTCATAATTGGCTTTCAACCCGTTGAGTGGCCCGAGGGGCCTCTACCTTGGGTTGGCAAAGATGCATGAAGGCAATGGTCGGGTGGTCCAAGGGGCCTCCGCCTTGGGCTAGCGGAGGGTCCTCGGGCCACCCGGGGGGCTGAAGGCAATTTTACGTCGGGTGGCCCGAGGGGCCTCCGTCCCACGCTAGCCTTGAGCCCACCGAGTGGCCTGAGGGGCCTCCACCCAACGGTGATTCTGAGAATCTCTTTTAGCTAAAGGCGATTCTCAAAATCATTTTTAGATATTAGGAATTTGGCTTCTATGATCCATAAATTATGTATCAAATCTTTCGGTGAAAATCACATTCGAGTAAATTGTGTCGACGCGTTTCGAACCAGCCAGTGTGGTTCCACACTCGCTGGTTTGAAATGCGTCGACACAATTTACTCGAATGTGATTTTCACCGAAAGATTTGATTCATCATTTTTAGAGTCGCCTCAACTCAGAGGCGATTATGAGAATCTCCTTTAGCTGGAGGCGATTCTCTTTCAGTTGAAGGAGATTCTCAGAATTTCCTTCAGCTAAAGGCGATTCTCATAATCGCAGCCGGGTGAAGGTGATTATGAGAATCGCCTTCAACCCACCGGGTGGCTAGAAGGGCCAATTTTTTTTTTTTTTTTTTTAATATGTATGTGTGTGTGCGTGTGTTTTTATTTTATATATGTTTATTTTTTATTTTTTATTTTTTAATTTCATTTTTCTTATTTTGATTATTTTTCTAATTTTTTTTTTCAATGTTATTACTATTATTATTTTTTATTAATCTCTAAGTTTTAATGTTTTTTTTATATTAATTTTATTTTTTATTTTTAAATATTTTATGTTTATGATTTTTATTATTTTTTAAAATTGTATGTTTATTTTTTGTTTTTAATTACTTAAATTCCATTTTCATCATATTTTTTGAATTTTTATTTTTGGAATGTCCTCATTTTTTATAAAAAAAAATCATAAAATTGTTATTTTTCTAATTTTTTTATTCAAATTTTCCATAATTTTATTTTATTTAACCTGTTATTTTTATTTAAAATGTCCTAAAATACATTTTTTTTAATTATATCTATATTCAAAATGTATATTTTTTTGTCTAGTTTTTAAAAATGCAAAAGAAATCATAACCTCAAGATATTAATTTTATTATTATTTTTGAACTTTGGAAAAATATAAAACTTTCATTATAAAAAAACATTGCAAAGGAAAATAAAAACAAAAATTGGAAAACCCTTAAAAACCAAATATCTTAGGAATAATAATAATAATAATAATAATAAAATTTAGCCCCTCGGGCCCTTGGGTAGGCTCAAGTCGATTCTCATAATCGCGTGAGCCTTCCTGGGGGGCCGTTGCCTTGGTTGAGTGAAGCTGCACAGCTACGCCAACTCAGGGTGGAGGGCCCTCGGGACCAAGGTAGGAACAAGATGGTTTCTACAATAATAGCTTGCTGCTATGCAAATTCAGAAAAATTGCAACATGTTTAAGCCGACGGACTGAACCCGATTCTGAGGGTTTTATGTTTTTAATTTTTATTATTTATTTATTTTATTTTTTATGATTTTTTATTCTTTTATTATTATTATTATTATTTTTTTAAATTTTTAAATTTTTTATTTATTTATTTTTATTTATTTATTTAAGTACTTTCTATAATTGTTTTTTTATTTTTGAGTTGTTTAATGTTTTTTATTTTTATTATTTTGAATTTTTTTATTATGTTTTTTTTTAAAGTTTTTGAAGTTTTTAAATTTTTTATTTTATAGATTTTTTTAATGAGTTTTTTTTTTTAAACGTATTATTTATTGATTTATTTTGATTTTTTGTTTGTTTGTTTGATTTTTGTTTAATTATTTAACAAAGTATTTTTTATTTGTTTTTGTTTCTTTGATTATTTTTTTTCTTTAATTATATTTTTTTAATATATATATTAATTTTTTTTTCTTGGGTTTTATCTTTTATAGATTAAGTTAAGTTGTTTATCTATATATATATATATATATATATATATATATATAATTTTTAACTTTTTTCCTTTTTTTCAATGTTTAAATTTTTAATTTTATTTGTAAATTTTTATTTTCTTATTTCTTTTGAAATTTTAAGGTTTTTCAGAGTCACGATATTTTCTCTTTTACAACATTATTTCATAATGTTGAAAATCTATCCTGAAAAAAAAAAACAGACAGTATTCTAGCATCAACACTTTTCATTTTCAGGGTGTTTTTTACACAAAAAAAATTGATTGTCACTGCCATTTTTAAAACATGCTGAAAAATTCACCCCATAAAAAAATAAATTGTTATTCCAGCATCAACACTTCATTTTCAAGCTGTTTTTCATGTTTTTTGGGGATTTTTTGCTAGAGTTCTTATTTTCTAGTTTCATAATTTACATTGTTTAAGCCCCCTTTGGCTGTGAAAGAAGGGAGAAGCTACTCCCTTTATGAGAATAAAAAAAGACACATTAGTTATGCATCCCATGATCCAATTAATAAAACCAATGTAGAACCCCAGATGAGTCATGAGAAGTCGTAGGTATATCTAGCTAATTCTGTCATAAGCCTTTGACAAATCAATTTTGACTATCAGGCCTTTTATTTTAAATTTTTAATGCTATGCATCAATTCTTGGGCAACCCAAATAGCCTCATGGATTTGCCTACCATCAAGAAACCAAAATTGTTCCTTAGAGATATTCTTGGATAGAATAGACTTTAGACGGATCGCTGTAACTTTGCCAATGATTTTGTAAATGAATTTACAAAGAGATATAGGTCCGAAATACTCAAAAGAACGAGGGTCATTTGATTTTGGAATAAGTGCTAAGAAGGTCATATTAAAAGGCTCATGGACATGCCCCTGCCTCCTAGATTCTTCCACCACCTCAGCGAGATCATCGCCTAATAGGTCGAAGAAATGCTGGAAAAATTTCACCGTCGAGCCATCAGGCCCTGGGGTCTTATCTTTTTGCAATGATTTTAGGATTCCTTCAACTTCAATTTTTGACAAGGAGACATAAGGAGTTAATTTTATTCCTCCTCCACATATTTGGGAAAAAGAATTTCCACCCTAATGACCTCAAAGATGGAAGCAATCTCAGGAGCCTTAAAAAGGTTTTTAAAATGGTCTCTACCCAAACTTGCCAGATCATTGAAGGATTCAGCTTTGCCTCCCTCTTCCTTCTCCATTTCACAAATAGTATTTGAATTTTTCCTTCCTTTCACATATTTTTGAAAAAAATTTGAGTTCTCATCCCCTACCGTGTGCTAAATAGCTTGAATTTTGAGCTGCCACTGTTCTTCAAAATCATTTAGAATTTTCCTCCTCTTAACATCTAGAGGTTTGATCCTTTCTCTCTTCTCCTTTGTTTCATAACCATCTACCTCTTGACTTTCCAAAGGTTCTAGCTCCACCCCAATTTGTTTTAGTTCTGCTTCATCCCTCACCCTTTTTTCCTTTGCCCAAACGATAGTTTCATGTTTCAATATTTTAAGATTATCCATGAAACACGAAGCCATATATGTGTTAAGAGATCGATCCAGATGCCTCCAAGTTTCTTTGACCAATTGATTGAAACTGAGCTCTTTTAACCAACCAGAATTGAACTTGAAAGGAGCCCCAGGCTTTTGGCTGGGCCCTTTACTTATGAAATAATAGGAAAATGATTCGAATCCCCACCTGAGCCTACCCACTGCCTGAACAAAGGAATTTGGTTTAATAAAATTTTTTTTAGCAAAAACCAGTCAAGCCTTTTTACCACTTGGGCCTCCCCAACTCTTTGATTCCTCCAGATGGGACAAGAATTTATGAAATTTATATCTATGAGCCTCCCAGCCTGAATCTTGTTTTGAAAAAACTTTGCCAGTGGATCGGCTTGTGCCTGGGAGCCCCAAGTCTCCAACAAACCCAGAGAAAAATTTAGGTCTCCCCCAACAACTAGATTGAGGATGTTCATAAAAGTTTTAGCAAAAATATTATTCGAGAAAACGACCCTGTCCTGACACGGGCCATAAATATTTAGCAATGAAATCTCAGTGCATAACTCCGACGAATATAACTCCACCCCCAAAACTGAGTCTGAGCCCCATGAATTTAACAACCTCATGCTACTTTATTTGATCGCAAGAGCCAAACCTCCAGTTCGACCTTTTGCATCAATGGTCAGAAAGGTTCATCCAGGAATAATTTTACAAAGAGTAATCTTTATGGCATCCCCAGGGCCCAAGGTTTCTTGCAGCATAATTACATCAGGAAAAAAGAGATATTTCAGTGCTAGCTTCTTATGGCTACTAGCCAAGCCATGACAATTGAATGATAAAATGATCATTTGGAAACCATGACAAGGGACCATGCTTCTCTAAGCACCCCTTTAATGGATAACTGTTTTCCATCGGCAATGTCTAGATTCGCCTAAAGCTGAGCTTTGGAAATGTCAATATTTCTACCTCGTGATTTTCGCGGTCTCATAAGATCCGAAGCCATTCCAATCCCTCCAATCGAATCAATGGTGAGAGATATTTTTTCTCGAGGTCACAAATTATAGGGAGGAACATCAATGGATTTCATAAAAATGGAGAAAGGATCGAGATCAGCTAGGGGAAACTTGGATAGTGAAAGAGCAGTGATAGAAGTGATAATGCTATCCAAAGCAAGAGACAAATTTCCTGGGTCAGAATCCTCAACCAAAGAGAGTCTAGAAGGACCAGGTTGATGCATAACATAGAACAAATATTGACTAGATTCAAGTTAAGGAGAAAAGGATAGAGAGCATACTCATCGGGGAAGGTGGTCGAACAAGTGGATCATTTTCTGAACTTGTTCCTGCATAGGCGACACATTAAGGTTATCGATATCCATTTTGACATCTTGAACCTCCATTACGTTCCCTTTCTGGTTGAGGCTCCTCTGTTCCCAACTGTTCCTTCTCTGCCCCGTCCATATAAAGTTGACCCTCAAACCCCGGGTCACGTCTCTGCCTTCTCCTTCACCTGAAACCCAACGGGTAGTCGCGAGCAAGGTGTCCATACTTGTGACATCTATGGCATCTGAAGGGAAAATGATCATAATCAATAATTTGAAAATGAGAATAGCCTTGGAGCTGAAGCATAATTTTTTTGGCCAAACATTCTCTTGGATCAAGTCGAACCAAGATATGAGCCATGTTTCTTCTTTGAGTTTCCAAGAATGAAATATCCGCTTCCAAATATAACTCCAGTGAATTACTGATGGCAGGAAAAACATCCTTTGTCCAAAGTTGTGGGGGAAGCAAAGGAAGACGAACCTAGACCGTTAATTCACCCACCTTTTCCCACTGGGCATAGAACATAGGTGTCCATTTCTTGAAAAGGATAGGTGACAGACCAAAGCACCAGTTGTGGTTAAGAACCCATTCCAAAGACTCCTTCTGATTAAAACTGACCATAAATCACCCACGAGCCAAAGTGAGGACTTCCACCTATTTTTTTGGGGCTTCCTTCCACACTTTCTTTATCCATTCCTGAATATAATATGCAGTGAAAAATTTGCCTCTCGCTTGACCCACCAGAATGAGTTAAGAAGCCTCCATAGCCTTATAAATTTGAATATCAACCCAAGAATTAAATTCTGGAATTCAGATTTATTCTTGATGACCTTTCCCTTCTTCCTATTTGCACCAGGGTTCTGAACATTCTCGTCCCCTCCCACAGAAGACTGACACTCCCAATTCTGAATAGCATCCTCCTCTACCGACCCAAATGACACATCCTCCAAAACACATATTTTTGTTTTTAGGATTCTCCCCCAATAACTGCGATTTGAACCCATTGTTACCAAATATAGGAAAACCTCCCGAATTCTCCTCCCCAAAATAATAACCCCTAGTTCCAAATGACACATCCTCCAAAACAAATATTTTTGTTTTTAGGAGTCTCCCCCAATAACTGCGATTTGAACCCATTGTTACCAAATATAGGAAAACCTTGGAATGCAGGGGATGAAATCCCATTTCGCTCCCAAACCTCGGGGTTAGCCGTCAATTTGACATAGTCATCCTCCACTTCCAAACCCTCCTGAATAAAAACTTCCCCTGGTGCCACAACCAAACCAGAATTTTGTATAGGAAAGGTGAAAACCTCCGACTTACTACCCAAGGACCCTCTACAAGAAAATATCCTTGTTCATGCCTTGCCTCGCCTCCAGGGTTTTTGGTCCGCATTCCTCTAATAGACAAGATTTAAGCCCCTCGTTACAACCTATACCTCTACTTTTCACAATGTCGTCCAAACCATCTGAGATAAAATCAGGAAAAGGAGGGGTAAACATAATATTTGAACTTACCCGATAGTTTTCCTTCTTAACTTTCGATAGACTGGCCGTCTTCACTGCTACTTCCGATCCACCCTGTGCTTTAGTGTCAGGTCTCCAGCCAAACTCCATAGTGAATCCTACTTTTCCAGGCTCCATAAAATCAATACCACCTTCCACCTTCCACTTACGCATTGAATCACCACCTTTGCCACCTGGAGACCTTGCTGGAAAAACCACCTTGAAAAAATTGAGCTAAGTTGGCTCAAGCCCCCAAAATGACAGTATATCCTCAGCCTCAGGCTCCAAATCCATGTATTCTTCTAGTTTGACCATAGCTACATATTTAAAGATAGACCCTATATATTTACTATCTCCCAAGATCCACTTTATAACATTTTATTTAAATTATTCATGCAAAACCTTCTCTATCAAATCATACTGCGTTGTAAGAAGGCTAAAGGTTAAGATATATATCAAACCATATTTCATATAACGAAGGCCCACATTCAAAAATTTTATCTAATTATCATATCAAACTATACATGAGGTCCCACAACACTCGTGTGAATGTTGTCAGGTTGGAGGAGGAGGTTCATACACCCTCCAACTCTCCATCCGATATGAAACGAGAGCCATTCACCCAAAACTAGATCAATGATTAGATTACATCAAGTCAAGCAAGGAGCATTAACCCCCCTCCAACTTTATACTTGATATAAGATAAGGAATGTTGATTCAAAGTAGCATAAATATCCAGATTCGTTGACTCTATGCCTTGGCTGGAGATTTTAGAACCTTCCACACCTGAAATATATTTAACTTCACAATTTTTTTTATTTGAACTCCATTAATGTTTTGGTTGAAAAATTATTTAAAATTATATTTACCTACATAAATTCACATGTGTGAAATGTATTCTATACTTAGGGTTTTCATTACAAGTTGGAGAAGATTTACCAGGATTTACTGTGAGAGATTGTATCAAGAGAACAATCAAATAAATTTGCATAAAACAAAATTTAGGGTTTTGTTGTATTTTGAAGGGATTTACCTTGATTTAATGCAAGAATTAAATTAAAGAAACATTTATTCATCATTAAGAACAAGGGAGCCAATTATGAATTAATTAAAGACTTCAGAAAATTAATTTGATGAAGAATTATGAAATCCTAGTCTAAGGAGAGAGTCATTAGGAAATGTGACAACTTCAAAGTTGTCTTTAGAAGATCAAAATGTTTTAAAAAACAATTTTTATTTCCCCTTTAAATTATGCAATTAAAATGCAGTTACCTAAACAATTATCAGGTTATATTTGAGGGAGAGTTGGGTGTCTCTGAGAGAATAAGATTAAGTTTTAGAGGCTTGAATGCACCTGCTGCATAGGCCAGATCATGATATTTTGTATTTTGATTCTTTAATTTCAATATAATATTTTTGCAATTTCTTTCATTTCTAGTTTGTGAACATATGCTCGTTTGTGTTGTTGGTTTAAATAATTGACTTTATTAATTATTTAAATTGTTTTCTATTACTCAATCATATCTCCTCTCAGATATAGATATTATTAGGGGTCGAAAGATTAAAGTATTTACCTGATATGCTGTTTATGTGAACTCAAAATTCATGACATTGTCGACTCTATTACAAAAGTTCGTGCAAATACCAGTTACATCAATTATATGTTTTCCTTATTTATTATTATTATTAACTTATTAACTTATTTCATATGATTCCACCTTGATACTTGTCAACAAGATAAGCATATACCTGATCAAGGTTGTCTTCTTAAAACCAATACATGATTGGTTTATCATCTAATATACATACTATTAGTGGATAATCTTATTCTTAGCACTTTTCTTTTGCAGGGTGAATGAGGAGTAACAATACATGATATTATATTGTATCATGCTTTGCATTGTGATAAGTTACCAGTAAATGTGATATAAACATAACTAACCTTTAATTATCTTTCTTTTATCTTTTATCGTGTCATTTTTTTCATTTCAAGTTTTATGGAATATTATTTTCTTATTGCATAATTAAGGTTTCAATTTGATATCATTGAATACATGTTGTATGTAAGTCTCTCTCACCTAGAGGTTCATATTTTACACTCCTTTTTATGATACATGTAATCTGGTCATATATATGTTCCTATCATAATACATTTTATAATTTGATACAGGGAATACCTTGAAGAGAAGGGAGACCAACCCTTTTAGCTTGAAGCAAGAGGGTTTTAAACCCTCATTGAATGTGTTATTGGATTTCTCTCAGTTTCCAAAACAATCTGGGAACCAACAATGCCAAAATGGAAAAGTTATGTGGAGATCCAAGAATCCAACTATTTCTTTAAAGGAAAGTGTAAAACAAAAATGAAAAACTTGAATCTAGATGAAAAATAAGGAAAACAAGTGGTTTTTATGTGAATTCTGCATGAAAGAGAATGAAACCATGTTGGTAACATGGCATGATTATTTCGAGAAGAGACGTGGCATGTTGATGTGTCACATTTACATGCCACAAAGGATAAGTTTGGATAACCATTGCATGCTAACATGGCACGTTGACATGGTGTAATAGTGAAAAGAAGGCATCATAATGGCTAATGTTGTGGTTTTCGTGGCAAATATAATGTGGAATATGGAAATATAGAGCTATATAAAAATGGCCTTTTTGGGTTTTTTGGTGTTTGATGAATACATAATATTTTGGTTTCGGAATGAATCTAAAAAAGTTGAAATCCAGATTTCCTTATACTTAGAATATTGATAGAGTTGACTAATATAATATGGAATGATGATTATATGAGGATTGGAGTATGATAGAGTTGAGGTGGAATCCAGGTGGAAGATGACATAGCTTGATGATGTGTAATCTAGGAATTTAGAAATCTAAAATTTTATTTAATTGGGACTTTCTGAGAATTTCTAGATCTACATGTTGACTATTAACTAAGATATTTCTTGGATATGAATGAATTCAAAATATTTGGAATTTTTGGATGAATCTTAAATATTTGGATTTCCATATCTATCCAAAAAAGTTAGAATTCCAAATATCTTGATGAATTTGGAATATTTGGATTTTTAGATCAATCCAAAAAAGTTGGAAAATTGGATAACCATAGATCTAATTTTTTTTGTAAAAGGAATGTTACGAATTTTCTCAAATCCAAATGTGAGTTGGGTAGTTCAATGTGTCTAGCTGCAGACATGGCCCTATATAGTGGTGACATTAGGGCGTGTGATTGCAACATGTTAGCTAACATTGCATTGTGCAATAGTGACACCGTGGCAGAGGACTACCATGTGCCACTGGTACAAAAGTTGATGTGGCTCTATGAGAGGTATAAACTTGTGTCTATATCTCAAAATTTGATGAAATTTATACTTTTTGGAAGATCTAGATGAGAAAACGATGATGGTGATTTCAAAAAAGAAATTTAAGGTCGTTGGAAGAAGATAATTTTTTTTATAAACCATCTCTTATTATTAATTATCTTTAATTCTTATGGCTAAGAATACAAGGTTGTTAACCCCTTAGCCTCTTGGAAAACTAGGAGGGTAGGCTAGTTGTGGAAGGATATTAGCAAGTGATTACCATGGGAGATTAGTCTACTCTTGATAGGCAAGGGAAGCCTTGAATCAGTCGCTTCTGAGCAGAGTGTCCCATTAATGATGTTGACCTAGATGTAAGAATAAATGCCTTGATTAGTGGAGACATAAGAGAAATATTATTCACTGAACATCTAATGTAGAGGTTAAGGAGTTAAGTGATGAACTCCAAAAATGAGGAATATGTTAATATATTGGGATAGTATGGCCTTTAGATTGGTTGTGTATGTTAAGAATCCTTGTTCTGATAATTGTGTGGTTGAACAACTAAATGGTATCCCTATTTTGCGACAAGAAGACTTGGATTCCTTTTGGTGTTTGTGCCTTATAATTTTTTTTCTCCTTTTCAAAGAAGGCCTTGACATTGGCATTTAGTTAGTGTTGTATTGGTCTATAAGCCCTATGATTATCTAGTTAAGAAGAGTGTTGAGTTTCATTTAGATGGGAAACTATAAACAATAACCTCATTTTGAATCCTTGGAGGAAAATCTTGGTTAATTATTATGGAATAAAGTATTTTGGTATGCCTTTAGAGGTTTAAGCTGGTATTTCAATATCCTTTGAAGGATCTAGGAAAGTATTTGACCTATCGAAATCGAATTTGATCCTTAGAGTAGGCTTTAAAATTTCAATCACATGGACTAATGGGGGATAAAACCAAGGGCCAAACGTGGAAAGAGCTGAAGGGGAAAAATTCCGATAAAGGTTGAATGACCCAAATATTTGGAGGAATGTATTTTTTTTTTGAAATGCAAAGGTTCAGTTGAGAAAAACATTGATATATGGAACCTAGCATGTACGGATCCCAAATGGAAAAGTTGTGAAGATCCGAGAATCCAACATTTTATTCAAAGGAAAGACCAAAACAAAAATGAAAAAACTGAAACTAGATGAAAAATAAATAGACCCAATGATTGTTATGTTGATTCCACTTGAAAGAGCCTCAAAGCATGTTGGTGACATGGTATGATGATGTGGAGGAGATACGTAGCATGCTAATGTGTCACATTTACATGGCACAAAGGATAGGTTTGTATAAAATTGCATGTTGACATGAAAAAATGGTACAAAGAAGGCAACATGATGGCTAATGTGGTGGTCATCGAGGCAAAGATAATGCAGAATATGGAAATCTAGAGCTCTATAAAATGGTCTTTTTGGTTTTTTTGGGATTGGATGAACACATAATATTTTGATTTTGGAATGAATCTAGAAAAGTTGAAATAGATATCCTAATACTTGGAATATTGAAAAAGTTTACTAATATGATGTGGCATGACAATGATGTGAGGATTAGAGTATGACATAGTTGAGGTGGAAGCCAAGTGGAAAATGATGTAGCTTGATGATGTGGAATCTAGGAATCTAGAAATATTTTATTTACTTGGGACATTTTGAGAATTTCTAGATCCACATGTTGACCATTGATCGATCTCTTTCTTCGATATGAATGAATTTGAAAGATTTTGAATTTTTGGATGAATCTAAAATGTTTGGATTTTCCTATCTATCCAAAAAATTAGAATTCCAAATATATTGACGAAATTGGAAGATATTGATTTCCATATGAATCCAAAAATGTTGGAAATTTGAATAACCATAGATCATTTTGTTTTTTGTAAAATGAATGTTATGAATTTTATCAGATCCATATGTGAGTTGGGCAGGTCGATGTGTTTGGATGTAAACATGGCCCTATATAGTGCTAGAATGAGGGCACTAGACTATAAAATTATGCAATAATGATACAGTGGTAGAGGATTTCCATGCGTCAATGGTTCAGATGTTGATGTGGCTCTAAGAGGGATAAATCTAATGAGGGCCAAAACCTTGTGTCTAAAGCTATATATTTAATTAAATTTATATTGTTTGGAAACTCTAGATGAGCAAAATATGATGGTGATATCAAAAAATGAATTTCAGGTGGTTTAAAGAAGAGGAAAGTTTGACAAACCATCTTCTATTACATATTATCTTTAATGTTTATGGCTAAGAATACAAGGGTGTTAACCCCTCTGTCTCTTAGACAACTATGATGGTAGGTTAGTTATGGAGGAATCTTAGCGAGTGAAAACCATGGGAGATTAGTCTACTATTTATAGCCAAGGGAAGCCTTGAATATATTAATTATGATCAGAGTGTCCTATTGATGATGTGTACCTAGATGTAAAGGTAAATGCCTTGATTAGTGGTGACTCAAATGAAAGAGTCTTCGCTAAACATCTAATGTAGAGATTAATGAGTTCAATGATGAACTCTAAAATTGAGGGAATATGTTGATAGATTTGATTAGGTTGGTATGGACTTTAGAGTGGTTGTGTATGCTAATAATACTTTTTTCTGATAGTTTTGTGGTTGAACAACTAAATAGTATCCCCATTTTGTGAAAAGAAGAACTAGATTACTTTTGGTGTTTGTCTTAGAATGATTGTACTCCTTGTGAAACAAGGCCTTCACATTGGCATTTAGTTGGTGTTGTATTTGGCTAGAAGCCCTATGATTATTTGGTTGAGAAGAGTGAGGAGTTTTACTCATGTGGGAAGCTATGAACAACGACCTAATTTTGACTCCTTAGAGGAAAATATTCGCTAATGATTATGGAATAAAGGATTTTTGTATGCCTTTGTAGGTTGATGTTTGTTTCAACATCCTTGGAGAGATTTTGGATGTTAGAAAATTATATATTATGGAGCAATGCAACACATAAAATATGCGGAAAATACAAGCACACAAAAAACACATAAAACCAGAGAGACACAGATATATGTGGTTCACCCAGTTTGGGCTACGTCCACCCCGAACAGCCAGTCCTTCCTTTCTATTATCCAACAAAATGAAAAAGACAAAACCAACAGCAGATCAGCTGTAATATCCTCTGTTCTTTCTCACAGTCTCCCTCTCTGTTTCTCACTCCGAGAATACACATACTACACAGTCGCAATACAATACCCTCATATATACAAGGGGGTTTCCTTCTAGGGCAAAAAACCCTAATATAAACATAACTTCTACCGTCAGATCATTTGCCTAATGAACGGCCCAGATTGACTAGAAATTACTATACTTTTACAAGGCAATTTTACATTCCATAGTTTGCACATTTTTCTCGAAACCCCCACGCGGGGGGGTTTCGAAAGCCACCGCTACCGGACCCCCACTACAGTTGACACCGCTACGGCGTTGCGCCTTGAAGGTATAGGGTTCAATGCCTACACAAAGTAAACAAGATAATCAGGCTCCACACCCAAAAATCTCCCACTTGGAGACTGATTGTAGCAACTCCATCACTGCTTCATTTGCTGGACAATGACTACTCTTTGGACCTAGCTATTCCTCATCTTCAACGTCATCCTGGAAGACCAATTGAAACTGAGCACATTCTTAGTTTCTCCCTGGTTACAACTTTTGTTAGCATATCTGCAGGATTCTGGCTAGTGTGTATCTTTTCTAGCTTCAACTCTCCATCTTCCAATACTGACCGTATGAAATGGTACTTGAGATGTATGTGTTTAGTCCTGGAATGAAATGATGAGTTCTTTGCAAGATGAATAACACTTTGGCTATCACTGTATAGTGTGCCCATATCATGCTTCTTACCCAATTCATCCATAAACCTTTGTAACCAAATCATTTCTTTACTAGCCTCTGTAGCAGCAACATACTCGGCTTCCGTTGTTGAAAGTGCAACAACACTTTGGATTTTTGAAACCCAACTGACAGCTGTTCCACCTACAGTAAATACATATCCTGTAGTGCTCCTCCTATTATCTCTGTCACCTGCCATATCTGCATCAACATATCCCTGTAGAGCAATGTTTGAACCACTAAAGCATAATGCTTGATTTGTGGTACCTCTCAAATATCTGAGAATCCATTTTACTGCCATCCAATGTTCTTTTCTTGGATTATTCATGTACCTGCTTACAACTCCCACTGCATGTGCAATATCAGGCCTTGTGCAGACCATTGCATACATTAAGCTTCCAACTGCTGATGCATATGGAACTTTAGACATATAATCCATGTCTTCTTTGGTCTTTGGGCACATCTCCTTACTAAGTTTGAAATGGCTAGCAAAAGGTGTACTAACTGGTTTTGCATTCTGCATATTAAATCTTTTCAACACCTTTTCTATGTACTCATTCTGAGACAGTGTTAATTTGCGATTTTTCCTGTCTCTAGTTATCCTCACACCAAGGATTTGTTTTGCAGCTCCCAAATCCTTCATTGCAAATGAATTTGCCAATTTTCTTTTGAGCACATTTATTTCCTGCATGTTAGACCCTGCAACAAGCATGTCATCTACATACAATAAAAATATAATATAGCTGCCATCATTTTTCCTTTTCAAATAAACACAATGATCAGAGTGACATCTAGTATAACCTTGTTCAGACATAAACTTGTCAAATTTTAGATACCACTGCCTTGGAGCCTGTTTTAAGCCATACAAGCTCTTCTTTAACCTGCACACCAGTTTTTCTTTCCCTTTTACCTCATATCCTTCTGGTTGCTGCATGTATATCTCTTCCTCCAAATCTCCATGGAGAAATGTTGTCTTTACATCTAACTGTTCAAGATGTAAATCTTCTGCTGCTACAAGACTTAAAATAGTTTTGATTGAATTCATCTTAACAACAGGAGAAAATATTTCATCAAAATCAATACCTTTCTTCTGTGCAAACCCCTTCACCACAAGTCTAGCTTTGTACCTCTGTTTTCCTCCATCTTCTTCCTTCAGCCTGTAAACCCATTTATTCCACAATGTAGTTTTACCTGCAGGAAACCTGAATAAGTCCCAAGTCTGGTTATGCATTAAGGAGTCCATCTCTTCTTCCATGGCTAGCTCCCACTTCTTCTTGCTTTCAACCTGCATTGCTTCTTTATAACATTCAGGTTCCCCAGAATCAATCAACAATAAATAATATAATGAAGGAGAGTATCATTCAGGGGGTCTACTTATCCTGGTAGATCTTCTAACACCACTTTTAGGTGTTTGAGGTGACTGTTGCTGTTGTGGTGGTTGTTGCTGCTGTGGTTGTTGATTATTATTATTTTCAGGCACCTTTACTTTTTCAGTTATCTCATCAAGAACCGTGTATTCCTTGCTTTCTTTTTCCTGTTTCTTTTCCCGCAACTGATTCTTATAAAATACCTTTTCATTGAATATTACATCTCTTCTCCTAATGATTTTGTGATTTTCATAATCATATAAGCGATAACCAAAATCATTAGCACCATATCCAATAAAGGTACATTTCTTTGATTTTGCCTCAAGCTTTGTTCTATTTTATTTATTAATATGGACAAAGGCCTCACAACTAAAAGGCTTTAAAAAAGAGTAGTTTACCTTTTTACCTGTCCATGCTTCCTCTGGAATACCACCATCCAAGGAACTTGAAGGCCCTCTGTTTATTAGATAAACAACAGTATCTACAGCATCTGCCCAAAATTGTAAAGGCAATCCCACATGCAATCTCATGCACCTTGCACGCTCCATGATTGTTCTGTTCATCCTTTCTGACACACCATTTTCTTGTGGTGTTCTTGGAACTGTCTTCTCTCTACGAATTCCATGCTCTGAACAGTACCTATCAAACTCTTTGCTGCAATATTCACCTTCATTGTCTGATCTGAGACACTTCAACTTCTTTCCTGTCTCAATCTCAACCAAAGCTTTCCATTTCTTGAAAGTATCAAATACATCAGATTTATTCTGAATACAATAAATCCATGTTTTTCTAGTTGCATCATCAATAAAAGTAATATAATAACGAGAGCCACCGAGAGATGATACCTGAGCAGGTCCCCATACATCTGTATGCACAAGCTCCAATTTTTCGCTCTTCTTTTCTTTCCCAACTCTGAGAAATCTGACTCTCTTCTGTTTTCCATAAATGCACTTCTCACATAAATCCAAATCAACATTCTTCAAACCTGGCAACAAATTTCTTGAGTGAAGAATCTTCATTCCCTTCTCACTCATGTGTCCGAGCCTATGATGCCATAATGTCGACCGCTTCTTTGGAAGTAACATTGCCGTAGTTAGAAATACCATCGTACAAATACAATGTACCAACCTTTTCAATTTTTGCTACGTCAATGCCCTTTTGGTGACCTTCTTTCCAAGCCCAATCAGAAAGTTGCCAACCTTTTGATCGCCTAATTGCTCGTTGGAACCGGGGCTTTTTTCCGTATCCTGGAACGCTCACTCCTTTAGTAGCCATTGGTTTCCATTCTGTTGTTTTACAAGAACTTTACCTATTCCAACAATTTTACAGGGTTTATCATCACCCAAACGAACTTGTCCAAAATCTTCTTGAACATAGTCATGAAAATATTTCTTATCAGGTGTGGCATGGAATGAAGCCCCTGAATCTACAACCCAAGAATCAGTAACATTTTCGAAAGAAAGAATCAAAGAATCTTGTAACACATCACCTATCACATTTTCTTCATGATTGTTTTCTTGCTGTGTCTCCTTCTTTCCCTTCCGAGATCTACAGTCTTTCTTTAGGTGTCCTTTCTTTCCGCAATTCCAGCACACTATTCCTGATCTAGACTTGGATCTGCCTTTCCTTGATTTACTACGATATCCCGAGTTCTTTCCTCTTTCAATTCTTCTTCCCCTAGACTCTGCACTCAAAGCATTACCCGATGTCTCACCGGAGCTTTTCCGTCGCATTTCCTCGCTAAGGATAGCACCAACAACATCATCAAACTTTAAAGTACTAGATCTAGAGACAAAGTTACTAATGTCCATAACTAAACCATTCCAGCTTTTTGGCAATGAGCACAAGAATAACAGAGCTCTAACTTCATCATCAAAGTTTACCCGTATAGAACTTAACTGACTGGTAACTGTATTAAATTCATTTAAATGATCTGCAACAGATCCACCTTCCGACATCTTCATATTAAATAGTCGTTTCATAAGAAATACCTTGTTTGAGGCCGAGGGTTTTTCATATAGTTTCACCAACGTCTGCATCAAACCCTCTCTTGTTGTTTCCTTCGAAATATTGAAGGTGACTGACGCGGCAAGACACAACCGTACTATTCCGAGTGCCTTTCTATCGAGAATGTTCCATTCCGCGTCTGTCATGGCTGCCGACTTCTTTGTTTTTCCGCTCAATGGTGGGTATATATCTTTCTGATACAGATAATCTTCCATCTGTATCTTCCACATCGGGAAGTTTTGGCCGTTAAATTTCTCGACCCTAAACTTACCATCGTCCGCCATTGCTCCCACTCGAACCAGGAACCCTTTTTTTCCTGCGAGTTTATCAGCCAAATATACCTTCGGCTCTGATACCAGTTTTTAGAAAATTATATATTATGGAGCAATGAAACACATAAAATATGCGGAAAATACAAGCACACAAAAAACACATAAAACCAGAGAGACACAGATATACGTGGTTCACCCAGTTTGGGCTACGTCCACCCCGAACAGCCAGTCCTTCCTTTCTATTATCCAGCAAAATGAAAAAGACAAAACCTACATCAGATCAGCTGTAATATCCTCTGTTCTTTCTCACAGTCTCCCTCTCTGTTTCTCACTCCGAGAATACACATACTACACAGTCGCAATACAATACCCTCATATATACAAGGGGGTTGCTTTCTAGGGCAAAAAACCCTAATCTAAACATAACTTCTACCGTCATATCATTTGCCTAATGAACGACCCAGATTGACTAGAAATTACTATACTTTTACAAGGAAATTTTACATCTGTTTTTAGCTTCGGGGGCGCTGCCGCCCCCCCCTGGACCCCCCATGACAGCGATTAATTACGGGTGGCGTTTCCGCCCCTTTGAAGGTATATGGGTCCAATGCTGTGATACAAAGTAAACAAGATAATTAGGCTCCACACCCAACATGGGAAAGTGTATAAATGATCATAATTTATTTCAGTGCTTAAATTAGGCTTGAAAATGTTTGTTAGAAGCCTGTAATACTAAAAAATTTAAGGAATAAAATTCGAGGATGGAAGTTTTAGCCCTAGTCCCTAGTCACATGGATCGATGGGGGATATAAACAAAGGCCAAAAATGAAAATGGTTGAAGGGGAGAAATTATAATAAAAGATGAACTACCCAAATATCAAGAGGCATCCAATAATTTTTGTGAAGTGTGGAGGCTTAGTTGAGCGAAACCTTGCTATGTGAAACCTAGTGTGTATGGAGCCCAAATGGAAAAGTTATGTGGAGATCTAAGAATCCAACATTTTATTTAAAGGAAAGACCATAAAAAAAATGAAAAACTTGAATCTGGATAAAAAATAAGCAAACCTAGTGGTTTTTATGTGGATTCCATGTGAAATAGCCCCAAACCAGGTTGATGACATGGCATGATGATGTTAAGGAGAAATGTGGCATGTTGATGTGTCACATTTATGTCGCACAAAGGATAGGTTTGGATAACATTGCATGCTAACATTGGCATGTTGACATGGCACAATGGTGAAAATAAGCCAACATTATGGCTAATGTGGTGGTCATTGTGGTGAATAAAACGTGGAATCTGGTAATCTAGATTTATATAAAAATGACCTTTTCAGTTTTTTGGGATTAGATGAATACATAATATTTTGATTTACGAATGAATCTAGAAAAGTTTAAATCTAAATATCTTGATACTTGGAATTAACAAATTTGACTAATATAATGTGGCATGTTGATGATGTGAGGATTAGAGTATGACATAGTTGAGGTGGAAGCCAAGTGGAAAATGGCATAGCTTGATGATGTGGAATCTATGAACCTAGAAATCTAGAATTTTATTTAATTGGGATTTTTGAGAATTTCTAGATCCACATGCTGACCATTGACTAGGAACTTTCTTAAATATGAATGAATTCAAAATATTTTAAATTTATGGATTAATATGAAATTTGGATTCCCATATCTATCCAAAAATGTTGGAAGTACAAATATTTGATGAATATTGAATATATGGATTTCCAAATGAATCTAAAAAAGTTGGAAATTTGGATAATGAGATATCCAAATTTTTTTGTAAAAGGAATGTTACGAATTTTCTCAGATCCATATGTTAGTTGAGCAGGTCAATGTGTTAGGCTATAGACCTGGCCTGATATATAGGTGACATGAGGGCATATGACTACAACATGTTAGCTAACATTGTGTTGTGTAATAGTGACACAGTTGCAGAGGAATGTGACGTGTCAATGACATAGATGTTGATGTGGATCTAAGAAAGATAAATCTACTGAGGGTCACTGAATTATGTCTAGAGCTCAAACTTTGATGAAATTTATATCATTGGGAAGCTCTAGATGAGCAAAAGATGATGGTGATTTCAAAAAATGAATTAAAGGTGGCTAAAAGAAGAAATTTTTTCTATATTAAACCATCTCTTTAAGGTGACCTAGGAAGTTGGGTATGAACACTTTATATCCTCAAAAAGGACCTGAGGGATCGTGTGTCTTACAGAGTGGTATTAGATTTGTGGTTCAAACAATAGGACTGAAGGACCAAAGATAGGCTACAAAGATGGATTTGGAGAAAGATAGAGAGTTTATTGGTTATGTTTGGCAGTAGAAGTACTACCTAGATTTGAACTTGGATAGATTGTTATATCACTTGGATTGGAGAAAATATGTAAAATAAAGGGTATTCACTAAGAAAAATTATGCGTGCTTGAAAAGGGTGGCTTGAAGAAGATTGTTTTAAGGAGCCCACCTCCAGTGAATGACATTGTCTTGGAAATTATCAATGTATAAATAAAGATGGAAAGTGTAGTGAATTCACTTACATGCATGTTGGATGCATATGAATATGCGTATGTAAGAATTTTTGGGATTCCCGATATAAGGAAATACTGGAGTGCATTACTGAAATTCATGGTGTGGTTGTGACCATACCTAAAGATCCTTAAAATTATTTCATCGTTGGTTGGATGACGTGGTCATTATGATGAAAAATCCCTTGAGAATGGGAAGCATGGTATATGTAAAATCATGGATGGCTACATTTGTATGCTAGAGATAAGGAACTGTCCCTGCACTATGTGTGTAAAAAGGAAATTCCTAAGCTAAAAGGGCCCTGGCTCTAGATTCCATAAAAGGCAAAAAATTGTGCCTTGAAGTGCATTGATGAGGTAGATATTCCTAGAAAGGAATGTGCATGATTTTTGGCTGAAATGCATGAGGATAAGTGCATGGATTAGTTGAGTTAACAAAAAAGCTTAAGGTTTTCTTGATTTGTTTTAGGGAATATTTAACATGGATTGGTTTCCTTAGTGTGAGTCTATGTGGCACATGGTTCTCATGGGAGCAAGTGTATAAAAGAGAGCTATCTTGGTAAAGAGATCCATAGTGCTAACGAGTATGGCTTTAGGATTATAAAATGAGTAAGTACAAAAGTAGACCTCTGCAAATCATATTTGTTTAAAATCTAAGCAAAATAATCATGCATGAGGTGATGCAAATGAGTATGCATGTGTACAAGCATATGAAGGAATTCAAAGCATACCTAAAGGTACCCTTGAGTACCTTGTATAATGCATGTCTTGGATGTTGATGAAAGAATGGTGTAGGAAGTAAAGCCTACTACTAGTAAGTTCAAATTGTTGAATATTTACCCTATTTGAAAGATGTATGTTCCTAATGGAGATTTTAATCTCCTTAGATAATTATTTCAAGTACTAACTTGGAAAGTGAGTGAGGTTGATGTGTATTTAAATTTTTCTCATCGAAGAGGAAAGACTATTGGTAAGTGTGCCTATGTGTTTTTCATAGGAGTAATGACAAGGATGGCAATGATGCCTAAATTTTAGAATATAGCCCATGATAGGGATATGAGGTTTTCTTTCCAAAATATAATGGAAGAAAAATAGGGATAGGTTGGTGTTATCCTTGATATTTGAAAGAGGATCTAAATTATTGATGTGAAATGGATTATTTCATGGATGTAAGAGTTTCACATTAGTGATGAAGAATCTAGCTGAGTAAGTGTTGGTCATGAGAGAGTTGAATGCCCTAATATTATTGAGATCAAGGATAAGTATATCAAAGGTAAATTGTAATTTTATAAACCTATAGTGAGGCTATAAGGGTTGATCTCTAGTCCTAAAGAAGTAAAATGATAATTTTTCTATTATCCTTGAGATAAAAAGGATGGCTTGAGTGGTAAAGTTGATTAAATCTCTTACGAAGTGCAAATTTTACACAGAGATGATGTGCAATCAAACTAGTATAGTGTTGGTCATATCAAAGAAAATCTCATGGTCTAGTAATTTTGGATCAAACTCAGTGCAATCAGTGAGGTTGTATGGAAAGATGGTCCCTTAGTTGACTATGGAAAAACTTGCAGGATGGACGAAGTTGTGCAAGTAGTACAACCGGTGGATGCATGAATTAAGGCAATTGTGCCTTCAATTATATAAAAAATAAAAGACAATGTATAATATATTTTGAGATAGCTTGTATTCTTGAGAGTGTAAGGGGAGAACCCCTAGGCTATTAAAATAAATAATTGGGAAATTGAGCTTGTTGAAAATTATAAAGAAAAATTTAATAAAAATTGTTGCATTTGTTTAATAAGTTGGAGTTCTTAATGAACTTGGAAATTTTCTCCTACAAAGTTGGATCAAGAGGAAAATTTTCAATAATTAGAAATCAGCCAAGGAGGGCTTGATTGGGTTGAAGTGAAAAATTTGACTGTGGATTCCCCACGCTATGTAAAAGATTAAGAAAGGGGGAAAATTATTTTTGTATTGACTATTATGCCTTTCTTTAAATTGAAAAAGGTTGAATTTTGAAGTAGCTCAAGTTTGAAAATGCTATATTGCTTGCTAATGCATGAAAGCACCATTATTTTTTTTTAAAATGAATGAATGTGTGTATGTAAATAGAATGAATTGGTTGTTGATTTAGAAGTGATATATCACATGTTTTATTAAATTGGTTGAATAAAAACTAATGTGTGATGTTTTTTTTTTTAAACCAAAAATGATTACTTTTTCATTAAGTATGTGCTTGGCCGTGGAAAATACTTAGGAGAGTTACAATACTATTTTTCTCATGCGCATATGGATTTTTAGATTACATCGAACTATAAGTATGTGCTTGGCCGTGGAAAATGCTTAGGAGAGTTACAATATTGTTTTTCTCATGTGCATATGGATTTTTAGATTACATCTATCTACCCCATCCCAAATTACAAAAAAATCCCCACACCATATCTTTACTCTTATTATCCTAGAAGTATACATGCGACAAAATAGAAAGAACATCCATAGACATTTAACTCCAACCATTACAATTATATTTGATCAGATACCTCAGCAGGGCGATTGAGGTCAAAGCCTCATCTCCTATTGGGCTTGGCGGATGGTTTATCTGGAAAAGAAAATCCATGATAATACTACGTAAGGATTCCACCTCGTTCTCCAAACAACTAATTCTCTTTTGCTGAGCCTCCATTGTTTCAAATGTGGCTCTGTCTGAATCCATCTGTTGATACATTAGGACTTGCAAGTCATAAATTTCCACTTTCACTTCAGCATGTGCCTTTCGGCAGTGGTCACATATAGTTTAAGCTGAGGATTCTAACACTCAGCTACAATTCATGAACACAAATTGACGAGACCCAAACTAGATGAAGAGGAAATAGGTCAGGACTGAGCTTTCTAGAAAAACAACATATTTTTATCCTAAGCAATGAAATTGGCTGCTATATAGGCTAATTTTCTAAGTTGCAACTTTATACCCAATAAAATGGAGATAACATTGAAGAGCCACACTACCCGAGCCAAAATACCAAATTCTTATTTGTTTCAGATGATGTTTCAAGACTTTTGAATTAACAAAAAGCTCCTTATGATGCACTGAAGAAATTGGATAGTAGTTGGAGTTATTTACCTTTGGATCAGAAGAAACATATTTCCACCCTACCTGCTACAATGGAGCTTGATTCTTGACTCAATATACCAATAACAGAGAACCCGGTAAGCCTTTGAAAGCTCAACAATAAGCTTCCATTTTTTCCAATTTCTCACCACCCTGAATGGTAGATCCTCCCTTGTCCCAAGGCTTAGAGTATGTACGAACCATAACTGTCCCTACATATTCGAAATTGGGGAAACAATGCCTATTCACTACCATTTAATCTCAATGTTTAAGGAAAAACCCATTCAAACCTACAAGCTCACATCACTTGAGCCAGGGTCTGAAGACTAAATCATCATTTCCCCACACCAAAATAGACTTCTTCCTTGTCCAACATTGATTCTACATCACACTCCTATCTAGTATTCCATAGTTCCCATGACTCTGGCATGTTGGAGAGGATAATTTAAAGGGATTCCAAAGAAATAGGTTGAAGGTTGGAGATAGGCAGTGTTGATGCCAATAAATGTAGCACGTTTGCATGCAATTGAGATTGAAAAGCTATTATGATCCCTTGGTGTTGGGCCAGAATTGTGAATTACGGATAAAACACGCTTCCCTAGATAGATGGAAATCTAGAACAACAGATTAAAGACTATACGACTACCTTTCCTAACTCAGAGCAGACACACAGAAAGGATTAGAGGCTTACTTGTAATCCAAGCGCTTCTAGATGGCTCCTTCTGTCGCTTTTGTTGTAGCTTCAAATTCAAGCGGTTTGTAGGCAAAATGCTTCCTGCAAGACAGAACACTAAAATAACAGAAGATAGAAATAATATAGATGTCAATTCAAGTTAGTTAGCTAAATCAGTAAAGCATAAACCATATACAACAACTAAGATCTTACAATATGGAAAATCAAAGCCAATATAGATGCATATAAGAAAAAGTAAGCTGTATTCTTTATTGATGATAGAAGGAGAGGTTACAACCAAATGACTGATTTGAAGTGACCCTTCCAACAACGATCCTCAGCCTCATCACAGTATAAATCTCTCCAGCAACTGTTACACAAATCTAACTCTCAATTTAAAATCCTCCAACATTTCTCTACTCAAATTCTTCCTTCTCAAACACTCAGATCTGTGCTCAATTTATAGATGAACTGAAGGTAGTTTTGAAATGAATGAATTTCCAATAATAGGCAAGACATGTTCCTAGTCATGTATATGTCAAATGGACACTTGGATTCGAAGCTTGACACATGTGAACTCTTCTAGAAGGCACTGGCCAAGTGGAGATTTCGGAACAATGAGAATTTCACTCCCAATGTGACCAACGCACCCATAGATGTTGGGAAGTGCTTTGTAGAGTAGCCTTGCATGGGGCTACCTGCATATGCAACACACTTAGTCCCCTTAGAGGTAGCGTTGGTGAGCTCTCATATGCTATATAATAAACTTCAAACCTTGGAAACCTTTGCTTGATGAAAGTCATGCTTGATTTGTCTTATTCTTGCCTTAGGGCATGTAGCAACTTGAAATGATAGGGAATGATAGAACCTTAGTAATTGGTCCTGGAGATGATGTCCAGTTAACCAGGAAATTGGGAATGATGCCCAGATTGACCTATAACAATTTCCCCCTAAAGCATGAGGTCAAAAAAATAAAAACATTTGATTGAGATGCTTTACACTGTGATGGGATGGAGATGAAGCGGAGTGGTCACATGCGTCAATATTACAATACATTACATCATGATATATCCTCTTTGATCATAGTTGCTGAGGGTAGGCATTCCCATGTTCAACACATAAACAATCTAATAACATGTACATAATTCAGAGAGTCGTCGACACTAGAATGTTGCCCAATGCAGACATGCCTACAGATATAGGCCCATGTTTGGATGACAATCTGTATGTAAGGTCACCGTACAGATTATGTGTACAAAAATCCTGAAACCGTAGCTCGGATGGCTGAAACTAGATCCAGGGTCTTCTTATCTCATTCACTCGATCATTCGGGTACAAGTCTAGCCATGTGAATATATGATTTGTCATGAAACATGGAAAGACATCGTTTGATTACCAGCCAATGATGTGAGCTGTTAAAAAACGTGAGAGAACCACCATTAGTGAAAATGGCCCTCAAGGTACTGCAGTACATTTAATAGGGCGTGAATAGATGATTTGGTATCGAATGGCAAACAAAATATTTCGGTCAAAGGTTCGGAAGCGAGGATCTTGTCGATGCTGTAAAAAGCCTCATGGAACTGGAATCTAATGTTTCTAAGTGAGCTTCCTGGATATTGATTTGTTGTTGATAGGAAGAGTTACTGATTTCAGAGACAAGGGTATGACTTGATATAACAGTTTTCAGGGATGACGGTCATGAGAATGAAGGTTTATGAGTATTGCAAAAGGATGAGTTTACTTCTCTTGAACATATCGATGACACTGTGATGAGTTGGTAGCATTGAACCAAAACCAAAGTGAAGGTATGATGAACCATAGGTGTGAATGAACCGTCAAGATGATTACCCAACCCAAACAGTCATGGACATGGAGTGAAGGAAGTGTCAAGTTAAATAGCAACCTGCTACCATAAAGAAAATTTTCTCACTTTTCCCAAATTTTCCTTGGTCATTTGTCGACCAGTACCTCTTTATTTTTTAACAAGCTTTAGGAGGGTAACATTTTATTGATCTATAATTCAACCCTTCGGGTGAATAAAGTATCATTATTTAATAATTTAACGAGTCTAGCGATCAATGAAACTTGATTCTTGCCATGATCGACAAGCCCGTCGCTATTTTATGTTTTAACGAGTTTAATGACAGTGATAGCTCGATCCTTTTTCATGTTTAGAGAGTTTGAAAAAGTGGACGAAAGAAAACTCCATAAGTTCTTTTTCATAAATTTGTCACTCAGATCTGAAAAAGTGCAAAATAATATCTGAGAGAGCCTCTTTGGTCATGTTTAACCAAGGTATTCATTTTTCATAAATAATCTATCTCAGTCTGGAAAAGTGTTAAACTTATACTAAGTAGATATCAATTCATTTACTTTTACAAGACAATATTTTCACATTATCAGAGTCTGAAAAGAGCTGAAAGAAGACTCTAGGGGTTCCTTTTTCGCTATTATCAAAGCTTGAAAAAGAGATAAAGGTGCGCTTCAAATCCTTTTTCGTTTTTAACAAAGCTCGAAAAATAAGGAGAAAAAGTATGCTTTGTGGTCAAATCATTCTTTGAAATAAATCTGCACAAATAATCTATTCATCAGTTGTATTTCCTGTTCAGAATAACATCAAATGAATAAAAAATGCCTGTTTCATGATAAAAATATAATAAAACTATAGTCATAGCAATAAGTTTAACTTGCAAATAATTAAATGACTTTTTAAAAGTAGTTTCACTACTCATTTTTACCATTCCATAGTTACCATTTGTATTTTGGAGCTCTGAACCTGATTTTTCCCTCGAACTTCAGTTGTTGATTGCGATCATTTTTGTGGATAGATTTCATCACCGTTTGATCCAGGTTAGTGCCATGAACCTCCTCTTCCCTTTGGTATTCATTTTATTTCCAATTTCTGCAAATTTTTATGGTTTTAAGGCCCCTAGGGTAAATTCTGAAAAAAATGAGGGAAACGCACCCCTGAATGTCGAAACTTGCGTTGCATAGCAGGTACAGTGAAGTGTACTTGCATGTGCAACACAATTTTTCTTGTCAGGGAGTGCGTTGGGTGCAGTTTAAGTTTTTTATTTTCTTATTATGCCCAAAATTGACCTAGTTTTTTGCAATAAATGGAATCTAATGGATCTTTTGGTTATGTTTCAGGTTTCCATCAGATTATAATGACGATTACATGGACGGAAAGAGAACATGAAGAAAAATATATGATTTACTTGAATGATCCGGGTACTGTAAGAGCCCTAAGAGATTGTGGAATGCTTAAGTACTTCAAATTGTCCAAGATGAGGCAAAAAATAGAACTCTTGGAGTGCTTAGTTCGAGCATGGGATCCGGTGATAGAGGCATTTCATATTAAGAACCAAGTGGTTCCCATAACAGTTGAGGATGTGTATTTTCTCATAGGTTTGTCGAGGAGAGGTTTGCCCATTTCGCTCTCAGGTTCTATCGTTGGAGGAGAGACAGTGAGGGATTATATTCTGCAGTATTGCTATCTAGGGGCAGAACCTAGCAAGGATGGAAAAATAAAAATCCAAGATGTCAGATATTTGCCTTTGAGAACTATCCTTTTCAAAATCGCTAAACCTGCCGGCACCGTTACACTACATGTAGCGAATAGATCATATATGCAGTATGCGCTAGAGTGTATGGAGCCAACAGTGTTCAACTTGTCTGAAGATTTTCTATCTCAGATAAAGGAACAAATGAACAAAGTAAAGGGAGGAAGGAAGAAGAATTTTAGCTATGGTTCTATCATTATATCATTCGCCTTGGAACAAATTCCACTGATGCAGCCACATCATGTGACACTGGATATAGCTAGTCCTATAGATCCTCGGATGCAGAGATGGGTAGAACTCATGGGTTGGCATGCTGGCCAATCGACTGTTGTGTTCTCTACTGCATTCTTTGCCTGGTTCCGGTGACAGATCGTTTCCATCGATGAGTATGCATACACAGGCGTCAATTTTCGAGGAGATCCAGATTTAGCATTACCAGAAGGCGCTCAGTGGGGTGCAATAGGTAAGAATGTTTTGACCATGTTTTTTGATTTTCCTAAGGTTTATACAATTTTTTTGTGTTTTTATTTCTTTCCAATACTAAACTAAAATTTTGATGTAATGCAGATGTTGGTCGTGTTCAACCAGTAGCGGAACTAGAGCGCGAAGCAGATGTGCTAGCAGAGAGGGCTATCAGGAGAGCAGTCCTTTAGGATCTTGATCTGGCTGAGACTCTGACTGGCCTTCAACAGCACATAGAAGGCTTGACCTTCTAGATTTTGGATTGCTGGATCGAAGAGCTTCCTATGCGACTGCAACGACACACTATTGGGGTTCCTAACAGTTGGATGCAGTTACTTCGTAGGATTTATAGATCTATAGCATGTTATCACGAGCACCACTAGTTTACTTATGACATTTTGCATACATTTTGAGGTCAGATGACCAATGTGTCTTGGGCACAAATTTTGTAAAAACCTATAACTATCTATCTATATGATTTCAGATTTTTTGCTATGTTTATTATGCAATCCTATTCAATGATGTGAATGTTTTCTTTACATATGTTGCAAATGACTGTCTAAAAATTTATTAGCTAATGAATCAGTCAATGTGCTCAAATTTCTGGAAATGTGTTAATATTGAATAAAATCAAAATGTCTTTCCAAAAGTCAAATTCTTAGGAACAATCTAAGAAGTGTTGGATTTCTAACAGTATAAACACTAGTAAGTTGTAATACCACAAGTTGTGAGTCTAACCTTATGATTATACAGTTAATACCAAATGAAATGACATCATAGAGAAGTTCGATCAATGCACTATACTCAGCGATATTGTTTGTAGATCTACCAATACAAATCCCTTGAAAACTCACTAACTCACCATTCAGAGCGAAAATGACCCACGTTGCAGAGGATATATTCTGCGTACTACGACTAGCACCATCAGCATATCCAACAAATGGTTCTGAAGATTCAGACATCTGCGATGAAATGTAAAGCGGATTACTAATGTCAAGAAAACTCTAAAAAAAATTAAGGTAGTGAATGCAAATCAACAACATATATTTACAATATAATACAAAAAATTACTACGCTCATGATTAAGCATAGTAACGTTTCAAATACAACCCATTTCTAGGCTGTGCCAATGGATTTCATTGTAATCAACTAACTCATAGGCACCCTTAGCAAGAACTCTTTTTAAAATATAGGGGCCATGCCATAATGGCTCAATTTCCCTGTACTGATTACATCAGCTTCTTGATCGAAAAGAAGGACCGAGTCGCCCTCTAAGAAAATGTGAGGCTGGACATTTTTGTTGTATTGTGCCTTTATACGTCTCTTATGAGCTTCGTTGGCCAATTGGGCTTCATGATGCGTTTCATCAATATGGATGAGGTTAAGGAGACACGCTTCTTCTTATGAGGTGTCAAGTAACAGGTCTATTGCCAGTTTTAATGATGATATTTCGCATTGGATTGGTAAGATAGCTTCCAGAACATACACCAATTAAAAGGGAGTAAATTCGGTTGCATTTCTCACCGAGGTTCAATACACCCAAAAGGCAGAGTACATGATCAAATGCCAGTTTCTTTTATGAACACCTATCATTCGTTGAAGCATTCATTTAATAATTTTGTTAATAGCCTCAACTTGTCCATTTGATTGTGGATAATAAGGAGTAGAATTATCATGTGAAAATCCTAACTTGGCAGTTAATTCAGACATCATGTGGTTGCGAAAATGCTTCCCATGATCTATAGCTACAGCCTGTGGGACCCCAAACCGTGCAATAACGTGATTGAAGAAAAACAATGCAGCTGTTTGTCTTGTGTTGTTGAATGTAGGAATCGCTTTGCCCATTTGGTAAAATAGTCGACTGCGACAATAATATCACCATGCCCCCCAGACGAAGGAGGGTTAAAGGTCATGAAGTAAATACCCCATTTCGTAAATGGTCTAGCAGAGACAACAGGATGCATTGGCACAGGCGGTTTGCGGATTTTACAATAAAAAATCTGGCATGCATGAACACTTCTGACCGCAATGATGTAGTATTGAAAAATAGTAGGCCAAAAGTAACTGGCGTGGAGTATCTTTTGCGCGGTAGCATATCTAGATAAATTTCCACCACAATCCCCAACATGACAATCATTTAACATTTTTTTGGCCTCCTCATGAGTGAGGCACCTCCTTAAAATGGTATCGACACCACGAGGATAAAATGTATGGCCGACGATCAGATAATATTTAGCTTGGTATCGAATACGTCGCTATTCAAAACGAGAGGTATTAGGTCAAAAAGTTTGGGTTTGGAGATAAATGATGGAATCCCCATACCAAGGATCAGATGATTTGTTCAGAAATAGAGACTCGTTTGGAATTTATGGTTCTAATGTAGTTTCAGTACTATTAGAGGGAAGGTCACCGAGAAGCTTAGCCAAAACTAAAGACTTCTTTGACTTGGATTTGATAAATTCCAAATAAAATTCCTATAAAATGACAATCCATTTTGAATATTTTCCCCCCAGCAATTGACGTGATAAGATGTAAGTCATGGGGTTTCAATCTGAAAATATTGTTGTTTTTCAGAGCAGGATATAATGGCGAAATATTTGGATAACTTGAACAACTGCCAAGGCAAGCTTTTCTACGTATGAGTAATTAACTTCTGTATCATTGAGATTATGACTCAAATATAGATCGGATGTTCAATTCCGTCTTCTACTTGGACCAATACCATAGCAATGGTCGTTTCGGCCGTGATGATATATAGGAAATAATCATTTTGATAATTAGGAGGATACATTAATGATGCTCGAACAAGTGTCCTTGAAAGCATCAAAAGAAGCTTGCGCAACTTGGTCCCAATGGAAGGGAACCCCCTTTTTTAAGAGTTGAGTAAATCCTTTAGCCATTTCGGCATAATTTGGAATGAACCTCCTTAGGAAGTTAGCCTTTCCTTGAAGTTTCTGTATCTGAAGTAAGTTTGACGGTGCAGGAAAATCAAGAATGTCTTGAACCTTGAAAGGGTCGATTCGAATCCCTTCTTTTGAGACTATGAATCCAAGCAAACGACCAGAACCAACACAAAACACACATTTATGTGGATTGAGGCATATTTTGTAGTGTCGGCAGCGTAAGAAAATGGCTCTCAAATGCATCGGGTGATCAGTCTGATTTCGTGAATGCGTTGGTAAATCATCTAGATATGGTTGAACAATGTGCTTGATGTCGTTGAAAGAATAATCCATTGCTCTCTGAAAAGTTTCCCAGCATTCTTTAAACCAAACGAAAGTTTCCTATATGTGAATGTGCCCCAGGGACAGATGAATGCTGTCTTATTTTGATCATCTGGGCGGATATTGATTTGATTGTAATCAGAAAATCCATCCATGAACGAAAATATTTCACATCCAGCACAATCGTCAATAATCTGGTCGATAAAGGGAGTAGGATAGTTGTCTTTTGGACAAGCATGATTAACATCTCGATAATCGACACACACTCTAATGGTTCCATGATTTTTAAAGACAGGAACGATATTGGAAACCCACTCAGTTAGCGGAACAGGGTAAATGAAACCAACACGCAAAAGTTTTTCAACTTCTACTTCGATGGCAGCAGATTTATTTGGATGAACAGGACGAAGCTGTTGACGCACCAGTTTGACATTGGGATACATATTAATAATGTGTTCAACTATACTATTATATATGCCTGGCATTTCCTCGTAAGACCAAGCAAATACGTCACCAAATTCACGAAAAAGAGAGCGATATAATTCGAGTTTTGATGGAGAACAAGATACACCGACATGAATATTATCTACAACTCCAGGTTTGGTCGAAATATCGATAGAAATCGTTTCTTTGATATTTGAAAGATTTCGCTCGAAATCGATTGCATTAATGGGAAAAGAATTCGAAAATAAATTTTTGATGGATGGGTGATATAGTTCACTAAGATCATTTTCTTCATAATTAGGAAGATGGGAACAATGATGATAATCTTCCCATGGTTGTCATTCTGACATCATAGCTTCCAAAATATTCTCATATGTTAAGAACATTGAGGAAAATGGATCAGATGGAGTACCTAAATCTAAGGAATGATCAACCCAAACACTCGGCGACCCTGATTTCAGATTTTCCGCCCAAGCCAGATAGATTTATTGTTATGACAGCTCAATTGGGCTGGGTGGAAAAAACACATCCAACGTAGAAATATCAGAATCACATGTACTCTTCCTTAAGCCAGATAGAGTGGAAGAGATCATGTAGCAGGTCTCTATAATTGCGATTTCTGTTGACGTCACTGGCGGTGGTAATGCAAAGGTTCCCATAAGAGTAAAATCCTTTAAGAGTCATACACCAATGTTCTGAAGTTCTAGTTGGGGTATGTGAACGAATAGAACGCTTCCAGTTACCTGCGAAGTAGAGGCAAAGAAGGATAGTTGATTAATGACTGTAATTGTACCTTTATATGGAATGGAAATCATTCTAAAATATGTAGAAACAATAGTGGTCAACGCATATACCCATGGCCTTCCAAGTAAAATATTATAGTCAAGGGGTCCGTCAACAACCTCAACATCAATATTCATTGTTTTTCCCCCTAGTTCAACATGCAGGTTATTTATAATACCACAAGGTTTATATGTATGTCCATTGAATGCCTTCAATGTTGTTGATGATTGTGATAAGCGCGGTGAGAGTTTAGAGACATAATGCATGTAGATGCTCCCTCATAAATAATAGTGCGATGAACAAGGTGATTGAGAACATTTACCTGTATGGAGAATGCTAATTCTGCTGGTAATTGCGACACATAGCCCGTATTGTTAAAGACGACAAGATTATAATCAGTCGGATCAATTCCACCAATAGCCGACAATAAAGCTTGTTTTTGGGAGGGACAATTTTGTAATACCTCAAGAGCAGACATAGCTGAAGGGGATTGAGCCAAATCTTCAACTATATTATAATTTTGTGTAGCTATTGCTTGAGGATTATATGTCGATTTATGAATTACTCCCTTTTGTGGCTTGATTGTCAATTCAAGAATAACAGTAGGCGGTTTCATTGTCGAGCTAGTAGGTTGATCAGTGGCCAGAATACCATAATCTTTATTTCGCGTCGACACCAAAATATCTATGGAAGGTTTTGTGACAGATAACATTAAAACTTGGGAACTAGGAGCTGGATCTGTAGCAACCATATTTGTGTCCGGATTTGGAAATGGGTTTGTCGACACAGCTGACGCATTAGAAGTCTTGATGATTTTTGAGACTTCAACGCGGTGAGGAAAATCCCTAACAAAGTGTTCCTCATTACAAAATATGCATGGATAATAAGGTTTCCGAGGTCCAGACGGTTGATCAGATGATCTTTCATGCGGGTTAGAAGTTTGATTTTTCTTTGATTTCCACTTTTTCTTACTTCCTGGTTGCTTGTCACCTTTGCCTTTGTCAAATGACACAACATTAATTTCAGAAGTAGGATTAGGATCAGATGGAGTAGTGCGGTGTGTGTTTGCAGTGCCTATCAAACTGTCTCCGACACGAGAGTCCTTTAATTGAGGAGGAACATTGAAATTAGATCTTAGCGCATTAGGGATTTTTTCATAAAGCGTGCCATACTGAGTGTAAATCAAGTCTAAATATTGGGCATGAGCAATAAATTTCTCTTATGTGATGACGCCACCCTTAGCCACATCCTCAGTTATAGATGTAACAGGGACTTAATGAACCATTCATCAAGGAGATGATCCGGAATAAATGTCTTAACCATTCGTCGACGACGACGCCACTCATGAATATGATTAGAAATGTGAGTAGCATTAGTATGTTTGAAATTGGTCAAGAGTTCCATTCCAGTTTCATATCTAATGGGTAAATGGAAATGAGTCAAAAAGACAGTAGCTAGGGCTGTGAAATTATCAAAATAATCTCTAGGTAATTCAATGTACCATTTTGCAACCGGACCTGTGAGCGTACGCTGGAAAAGATGTAGTCAAACAGAATCATTATTCAGGGAATTTGATGAACACCATAAATGATAAGTCATAACATGAGTCGAAGGATATTCTCCAGGGTTTCCATTGAAATTAGGAATATCCGAGGGTAATTTATGAGGTATCACCGACCACCAAGGAGCATAGTTGATTGGATCATTGGTTAACCAATTTAAATCTGGTAAATCTAAAGTTGCAACGAAGGGAAACTATCTATTAAGGTCAGGTTGAGCATAGCCAGGGTAAGATGGAATTGCTTTAGCAACAGGCCTTTGAGCACCAGCATAAAGAATCTGATGCTGGTAATCCAGATAGGGGTTGTTTTGCATAGCAAACGCTTGAGGATTATGTTGACCAAAACCTGGATATGATACTTGTTGAAATGAAGTTTGAGGTATTTTTGCCTGTGGCTTCCAAGGGGTTTGACCACCAATGTTATAACCCAAATTAACATGATTGGATTCGGTTGATATGTATAACTCGATTGCGGTTGTGACATCCCATAAAATGGTAGACCAACTTGTGAATAAATAATTCCTGGTACAGGTTGTTGTAAATTAACCAAAGGATTTGGAGTCTGTGGACCCAACATTTGATGATATTGAGTTGAAGGACCTACTTGATAAGATTGATGATGTACAACATTTTGATTCTGTAACAAGGGTATATATGTATTAACAAGTGGTAATGAAGTGGGTGTAATAGGTTGAACCGATTGATACGATTTTACAACCATTTGTGATTGGATAGGCAGAGTGGGCTGCCATTGACAAACATTCGTTTCAACATTAGATTGACCAAAAAGTGATGGAGTACTGTCATATTGGGTGACCAAAGGTTGCCCCTAGCATGAGGAGGATAATAAGACAGAAAATATTGCTCTCCAAATGTTGGGAGTCCAGTTGATATGGTACTTGAAGGAATAGACCCAGATGGATCGGCCTGATATTGCCCTGATGTTGTGTATAATGAATCAAGTCATTTAGTACTTATGATAGGATTACCAGTTAAAATACCAGATGATGACATTGGTAAAGAGCATGGATTTGAAGATGCACCAGAGAAAATTCCAGATAATGATTTGTAACTTGATGGGACCATAGGGCCACCATGAAAATATGACTCTGGTGAAGTAGTAAATATTAACGAGATAGCTAGGGCAGGAGCTGACGTAATTGGAACAGAAGACCCAACCGAAGATGTTGCTTCAGACATGGTTGTTTGACCAAATTTATACCCTTTTGAATCGACGGGAATTTGAGAAGGAGGAAGATCAATAAAAGCAGAGGTTGTCGATTGAGAAAAAGAATCATACAGGTAAAGGTCCTCCCCAAAATGGGTTGGAGTTAAAGGTGTATTGTCTTGTGGGATTTCTTCAATCACAATTAAACCAGGTGTAAGAATTTCACCGTCAGGCCCAAAGTATATTTCAGGTGGTTGACTATGTGATATAGGAGTTTCAATAGCTACAGAAATTTGTGGGATGACCAAGGTAGGAACAACTTCTGGTCGTTTGACTTTAGGGTTCAGATGTTCTGGCAAAGAAGAGACAAGATTTGGATCAATTTGTGGTTGAACAACGTCGAGTCCAGGAGGTATGGTCTCACTGATTGGATGGATCATGACCACGAGTAACTGTGAAGACTTCGTTTCGACAACAGTAGACGAACCGGGATGTGTAGAAACAAATTGAGCTAACTCTGGTTTATTGGAAAATGATGTTTCAATAGAGGTACGAATTGTACTTTATTTGGCAGATCGTGATCACCTTCTCCTACTAGAAGTAACTTCTAGTGGTAAAGGTGGTTTTAAAGCTAATCTATGTGAATGACGGGGGAAAGGATTTTGTTCTTCCATGATTACTGACTAATTTTAACCAAAAAAAAAAAAAAACAAAATAAAAGGGTAATGCTAGGCAAAAGGGTTTACCAAGAAACTGTGAACTGTAGAATACCTCCTGGCGAACCAAGAAGTACAGGCAGGCAATCTCCCCGAATGATGTGTTCAGTGTATCACAATTTACAAGGCAGCCGACTTGGTTCACTATGGATGGCTAGCACCTAAAATTTGTCCTCCCAAATATACCCAAAGGTACATGGAGGCCTAAGTCCGTATTAGCACTGTCTGATGCGAAACCGCACAGCGAGAGCACCCCTTTATACTTATCGTACTAGAACACCGCCCGATAAACCCGAAAGTACGTGGATGAGCTACGATATACTTACGTACATGGAGTGAGGTATCACACTCGAAATGTATCGCAGACAAGTTAACGACAATTGCTATGTTTTATGACTCCTGAACACGTCTCTAGCCTAGACTTTCTAAATTTTATTGTTATGGTTCCAATTCTTTATTAGGAAAATTGAGATTAATTTTATGTTGATCTTGCTTACAATTTTCCTTTCAAAGGTTCACCACGATGATGTATTGGAAAATTCCTAAAATGCAACTAAAAATGATAAGCAATATTTCACTTTTAGTTTCTTCAATGAAAAACCTAGCTACTAAGGGAAGAGAGAAAATAATTTGTGAGCAAACTAATCAATGAGAAAAACAAATCAATGATTACAAACTAAATGCAGATTTCCTAATGTTCCTTTTTGCAAAAAACACAAAAATCCTACATGCAAATGCAAGTTTTTCTTTTCAGTTTCCTTAATGTTATGAATGCAGAAAAGAAAATAGGTGCACTAAATCAACAATTCAAATGCCTTTTACTTTCGAGAAATGAAGAATACAAACAAAAATTTATCTTTTGAAGGAAAAAGGAGGATTTCAACAACAATTTCTCCTATCAAGGAAATGAAGATTTTATGACAATTTCCTATTTTGAAAGCAAATGATTCTTAATGTGACCATAAAAAATACTTTGAAATCAACTTGTCAATGATAAAGAATTTTTTTTTTAAAACAAACATTGAACAAATTTTCAGTTAAAGGAGGAAGAAGTATATAGAGTTACTGGTCAATATGAGGATAAAAATTTTCAAAACACAACAGAAAAAAAACTGAAGCAAATTGCAAAGGAAAATTAAAAGGAATCTAGGTGGTTTCAGGAGTCAACGCAGTCTCCAATGGGAGACAGTGCTCTGCAACACAGGCCTGAAAGGGAGACAATGCTATGCAAAGCACTGTGTCCTGTCTAAAGGCGCGTTAGGCGCAATGTATAAGGAAAAATACTACTGTTTAACTCACTGTCTTTGCAAATTTGGCTTTGAAAAAGTTTAATATTTGTGTGTAACAACTACTGGGTGGATAAACAAAGCAAATCAGAGGCTAATTTACCTAGATCTAAGAGAAATTATCCCTAGTGGAGTCGTCAGTTTGTTGGGCCAGAATTGTGAATTACGGATAAAACACGCTTCCCTAGATAGATGAAAATCTAGAAAAATAGATTAAAGACTATACGACTACCTTTCCTAACTCAGATCAGACACACAGAAAAGATTAGAGGTTTAATTGTAATCCAAGCACTTCTAAATGGCTCCTTTTATCGCTTCCGTTGTAGCTTCAAATTCATGCGGTTTGTAGGTAAAATGATTCCTACAAGAAAGAACACTAAAACAACAGAAGATAGAAAAAATACAGATGTCAATTCATGTTAGTTAGCTAAATCAGTAAAGCATAAACCATATACATCAACTAAGATCTTACAATATGGAAAATCAAAGCCAATACAGATGCATATAGGGAAAAGTAAGATGTATTCTTTATTGATGATAGAAGGAGAGGTTACAACCAAATGACTGATTTGAAGTGACCCTTCCAGCAACTATCCTCAGCCTCACCATAGTATAAATCTCTTCAGTAGCTGTTACACAAATCTAACTCTCAATTGAAAATCCTCTAGTATTTCTCTACTCAAATTCTTCCTTCTCAAACACTCAGATCTGTGCTCAATTTATAGATGAACTGAAGGTATTTTTGTAATGAATGAATTTCCAATAATAGGTAAAACATGTTCCCAGTCATGTAGATGTCAAATGGACACTTGGATTCGAAGCTTGACACATGTGAACTCTTCTAGAGGGCACTTGCCAAGTGGAGATTCCAGAACAATGAGAATTTCGCTCCCAATGTGACCAACACACCCATAGATGTCAGGAAGTGCTTTGTAGAGTAGGCTTGCATGGGGCTACCTGCATATGCAATGCAATTAGTTCCCTTAGAGGCAACGTTGGTGAGCTCTCATATGCTATATAATAAACTTCAAACCTTGGAAAACTTTGCTTGATGAAAGTCATGCTTGATTTGTCTTATTCTTGCCTTAGGGCATGTAGTAGCTTGAAATGATAGGGAATGATAGATACTTATTCATTGGTCTTGGAGATGATGCCCATTTAGCTAGGTCATTGGGAATGATGCCCAAATTGACCTATAACACCTGGTATGGGACATGCCTTAAAATTATTGTAGATGTCACCAATTCATATTTTTTCCTAATTATTATACATTGAGGTGAAAGGGAGTGGAATAGGGAGGACTTTTGGGATAACGAATGACCAAAAATTAACTTATGTACATGAAAACAGGAGGGGCACATTTTGATGGAGGGGGGAGATAAATAATCCATGAACATTATTTAGGGGATGATAGTTTGACCAACCACACCATTAATTTATATTTTCCCTTCTACTAAAAGGTGTACCATATTCAACATCGCTATTGAGACTCTGAAGAATATGGAAAGAGGGATAGCTAGAAAAATATCCCATAGAGCTTGTGATGTGATGGAATAACAAGCTTATCATATTATATATTAGGGGATTTCTAGATGTTAGGTGGTGAATAATTAGGAAAGAGCCTCCCAGGCTAGTTAAATCTTGTATGACCTACTTTGGGTTATTTTTAGTCCCCAAAAAAGGCCATACATCTTGGCCTGATTGCTGGATTTTCTTCCAAGCCCCCGGAGATACACTATTATTCCTTTGGGATTCAGGAGAATCCCTTCCCCTCCTGCCACCCCTAACAAATGTGTGATGAAATTGTGCATAAAAAAGGATGCAAATAATTATTAGGAATTTAAATTCAAAAACTCCCTTATTAGAAAGGGGATTTGAGGCAATGATGGTGCCTTCATCCATTGAAATATCCCATGTAAAATGAAAAGAGAATAATTGTCAAGGATATCTACAGAAGGAGTCATGTTGAATCCTTGAAAATTATTAGTTGAGTATGCATATTTATTGCAGCCATGTGTTGATGGTGCTTGTTAACCATGGGGATCTCCCTGATATGAAGTCCCAATTAGACCTCAAACCATTTGGAATAGGACACCCAGCTAAAAATATGGTTGGTTTCCATATCTATGACCTTAAAGACGTGCCTTGGATGCAATAAAAACATAAGAAGATATACACATAGCTTTTGTGACAACAAGTAAGTAAACTTTGTGTAATATTAGTTGTAATGCATAATAGGTTCTTTCATGCAAAGAGAAAAGGGTGAGCCTCTAGAAGAAGAGTAATCGTACTATCATAAAATAGACACACAAACATATAAATAATCATTAGTTAGCTTGCAAACTTAGTTCACAATTTAACAACGATCATGAAAGAAAATACAATACACATCTAACTAGAAACATACTAAAGTTAAAAAAATAGTCCACTGACATTAGCATACATGAAATAACATATACCGTAAACATTTAAAGAATAGTCTTACAACATCCACAATATATTCATGAAAGTGTGTTGGCTTCGAAAAATTCTGATCGTTAAGTGAAAGTTCCAAGTATACAATACAATGGCATGACACTAGCCCCAATAGTAGAACATGAGGTTACTACTCTCTTCTCCAAAGAATGATACTCACTCCTATGCTAGAAAAGAGATCCAAGGTTGCCAATCTCCAGTTCAAAGCCCCTTGTTTGAGTTATGAGGGCTTATCTATAACAAATGGGATGACCTTTAATCTCCCCTTATGACTTTTGATTTTCTCTCATGAATCTTGGACTTATTTTGTCTTTGTTCTAACTAATGATTCTTCATTTTCCACATTTGACTCTTGGAATTCCACTTACATTTACAATTTTATTATTTTATAAATATAATATATAAGAAAATTTTTATACATAGGACAAAAATGTGGCTAGATCCTAATATGACAAAAATTTATACATTGTGATTGAGTTTGAGGATACTCTAGCTCGACAATTTCCACTTGTAGCTATGTTGTAACATATTGGTGCCAAGCTTTATACTGTGTTGTTATGTCCTCAAAATTGGATGGAGGATCTAGCTTATATATGACTCTTACCTCCATAACATCCAGATAGATGGTTTTGGAACCATATTGAGCTTCATTCCATAATAATAACAATTTCATTTTTACCTTGACAGGTCTGGCTACATATAATTGCATGTTCTACCTTGTGATCTCCAAATAATATTTAGTGGTAAATTGAATGAAATTGTTCAAGTATTCTTGGATTTCCTGATTGATAACATTTCTACCCTTTTTATCTACAAATGCACCAAAAGAAGGAGTCTTGTGCACTCTGACTAAGGAGTCCAAACTGTGACACAATATTGCATAGGAAGTTATAATGTTGGGCACATATGTACCAAGATGCTTGTTACTCCAAATAATATTTAGTAGTAACTTGAATCAAATTGTTCAAGTATTCTTGGATTTCCTCACTGATAACATATCTGCCCTTTGTCTCTACAAATGATCCAAAATAAGGAGTCTTGTGCACTCTGACCAAGGAGTCCAAACTGTGACATAGTCTTGTGTAGGAAGTTATAATGTTGGGCGCATATGTACCAAGATGCTTGTTAATTTTTTAAATCATTCTAACCTCAACCTTTTACAATTTTTCTTCCTGTCTTGTCTTTATGGCCAAATATGATGGTGAATTCTTGTACTTAGTGCCCTATTCTTGGATCTCATTGGTATTTTTATGAATCAACTTCAGAAATTTCACATTTTCTCGCGATTTCTTTTGCATGTCATGCAAGGGTACCACCCCCTTATGCAGAGTGATCATCTCTTCATAAATTTGTCTCGTGGTGTCTCCCAATGGTGAATTTCATTATGTATAACTTCTCGTAGCTCCTCCATGTACAAGTGATAATAAATAGAAGACAATATTTGGTTCTCAACTTGGAGATGATCAATCTGTTTTCTTGCAACAACTAGATCATTTTCCAATTTCTTATTCTCCTCTATCAATAAATATGCATTTACTTTTGTAGCTCCTGCAAAGTCAAAGTTTTCTTCTATGGATTTCCTTGGATTCCTCTTGGTATCATTCAAAATCACCCTCTTTGTATGAAAGGAAGCATGATGAACTAGGTCACTAGGAAAATACTTTTGCCTTTCATGTACTATTTTTCTCTTTAGCTAATCAAATGTTAGGTTGGAAAATATCCATGACCATATCATCATTTGGAGGAGATATTCCCATTTTTCTGAATGGGATGTGGCCACCAGTAAGAGAAGGTGAAGGTTGAGTGTTGATTTTTTTTTTATGATGGGAACAATGTCAGCCTCTTGGTTATCCTCATCCCACTCAACCTCCAGGTCTTAGGCCTATACGTGCTCCTCAATTTTTCTTACAAATTATTCATCTTGATTTTGTATGCTTTCTTCATCTTCCAATTGTTTTTGTTGTTCTTCCTCAAGTTGTTTTTGTCTCACTTATCATTCTTCCTTGTTTCTGAATTCTTCATGTGTTTGCATATCTTCTCTTTCTTTCCTTTCTTGATCATCTTTCTAAAGTTCTTCCTCCTCTTAATTTTATTCTTCCTCCCACCTCTTCTCTTATTCTTGCTGCTTCCACTTTAATTCTTTGGATTGCTTTATCCTCTTCTCTATTGCAATGGCCACTCATAAAATAACATGATATGATTTGGACTTTAGGCTTGTGATTCTTCTAGGTTATGTAAAAATTTCCTCATATACTTAATAGTAATTGGAGTGGGAATTTAATGTTGCTTTCCTTCCCGGATAACATCATGTTCATAAAATTGCACTAGAAGGGCCTACCTCTTTGCCTTGTGCATGTTGTAGGGAAACATTATAACAATTATTTATGTTCTCTTCCTTTGTATGACTATACGATTCATAAGACCAGGAAAAATGTAACTTAGCACAATGCATTTTGCATACTCCCCTGGGATCATACATGTGAAAGCTCATATCACCAAGATTAAAGCAGGTAAGTTATTCAACTTCTACTTCTGTGGCCTGTAAGCTGTTGAGCTCATAGGATCCCACTTGCATAGGGAAGGAATGCCAGGTGCCTTCTTCTTATTCTAAAGTAACTTAGATATAATTGTGCTAAGATGATAAGAAACCTCTTGGATGACCACTTTATTAGTCACATACCTTGGTAAAATATGTGGAGGTTTCTAAGAACCGAATACTCTAAGGTATGTGCCATCAGGTGAGGGAAACCAATATGCTATTTATTCCATTGCCTTCATTGCATCATGGGACATGCAAGGAGCTTCTTCCTCAAATATCATATAATAAAAAACCTTGAAAATGTGCTCAAAAAGTTTGTCATACATTCCCCTGTAGCTGAACTCTGACAACAATTTTCAACACACATGGATGAGGAGATATCTCGGGTCCACCTCTAATCTAGACTCAAGAATTCATGACAAGCACATATTCCATCTAGTAAGTAGACATACATGTAAAACTATAGTTTATTTCCTTGTGGTGGGTTTTTTGCCTTATTCAAATTGATTTGCAATTTCTGGAATATTAGATGTCACCAACTAAATATTTTCCCTTCTATGATGATCGGGTATAACATATAGGTCCATTCTTCGGGGAAAGATTCAATATTATTTCGTCCATAGATGTAGAAAAACATAGCCATCAAGTACTGGTAAACTATTCTGAGAGTCTTGGTCTTGTAAGTACTATTACACTTCTGGTGAAATTTAGTTGGTTCTCACCACCATGACTTGATTACTTATTTGGTATTCAGATAACTCCAAGCTACATAAAATTGAGAATCCATGTGTTGTTCAGGCTTGGGAAAGTTGTACTACAAGTGAATGTCTTGTTGCTTATAAGAGGTAAGCTACTTCCCACCAACACTTTTCAACACCATGTTCTTGGTGTTTAGGCCCTGTTATATCCAGTTAATGACATCGAAACATGATAACACAGGATACCTACAAGCGGCTTTGTGGAACCCTGATCCCTAGATGTTTTTACAGACTTCCCTATCCTCCAGATCTCTTGCAAACTCTATTGAAGTGCATACATATTTTATAGTGATCCATGTGACATTAGAATCCTTTTTAATGAAGCATTGGGTATCTAACACGATAGGAACTCCTATAAGGTATTGTTAATGGCCTCTTCAGTATTGGCCTCTGTGACCTCCTTTGATGATCCTTTCTTTCGAGGCATGGTGTTGTTTGATGACCGAATACTAAAGTGTTATGGATGTGCAGTACCTGTTGAACAAGATGGACTCATGGCGATACACATAATTTCTACAAAATATCAGCTATATAATCATCTTATAATAGAAAAAAATCATTGGGAAAAGGGATTGAATAGTGTTTGACACTAGAGGGGTAGACTGAGAACTAGAAATGAGAACTGCACATCTTATAAAGGAGGATTGTATGGTCCTTGTTTGCAGGGGAACTGAACTATGGACTAGATCTATACATTTTGTAGTTTCTATTGGGAGAGGTGCCTGGATTGCGCAATATGCAGTTGTAGATAGAAGGGATGCCTCACTGCTGCTTGTGATTGCACAATGTGCAAACAAAGAGGCCATTGATTGTGCAATGCACAATTTTAGCTAGCAAGGAGGAGCCTTTGCTGGAAGGGATTGCACAATGCATAGTTGAGGAGGGTAGACAAGCTTGAATATTGTGCATTCTCTGGGAGAAGAGTAGACATCGAATCTGTGACTGAAAAGAGGAAGGGTTTGGATCGACTATAGAATAATTCAAACTGGTCACAAACATTGAGCAAACAAGATAGTGAAAAGATAAGGACATGCATGCATAAATACACCCAATAAAAATAATGAATGGTAAGCGAAAATACAAGGAATGTGATGTGACACTTGAAAAAAAGTTTGAAAGAATGAAACTACACTTATAGAAGCTAATAATAGTATAAATGTCACTTGTTACAAGAAGAACGAGGAGAAAAGACACATGCAAAATAAAAAGAGACAAAAGCAAAAGAAAAATTTGCAAAAAATGACACTTGAGAAACTTACTCAGAAAAGCAGCACAAATGGAATCCAAAGTTTCTTATGCTAAGGAGAATGACTATAGCTCCAATGGTAAGTGTGAGAATGTGGTCAATGATATTAGGGTTATAGTTTCAGGATTGCATGCCTAAAATCAAGGAGCCACCTCTAGTTAACTAACACATGTCAAAAGATGAAATTAGAAACTTTTGCCACACTGCTTCATAAAAAGTGCACTTCCTATTTTCTAGGAGTATATATTTGAATGGTTCCGATAATTGCGCAGTTTACTGGATGAAGAGACTGCACAGTTTACTGAGACAAGGGATTGTGCAGTTAATTTTCTCAGTGGATTGCACAATTTTATCTCACATAAGGATTGTGCAGTTTTCTTTCACAATTGATTACACAACTGCCTAACTCATAGGATTGTGCAATTCACTTCGATAAGGAGTTACACAGTTCACCATGATAAAGGATTGCACAATTCCTCAAAGCAAGGCATGCAACAAGTGATGATAAGGCAAGACTTAAATTGTGTTCAAAAAGTGTTTTGCTTGTCTTCATAAGTTGAGAAACTATTGTCGACGAGACCTAACTATCATCAAGAAGCACAATCAAGACATCACAAGAATAACATGAAAGAATAATTCATTGTGGCTCTTAACAAACAAGAAGAACACTTAATTCCAATTAAAACATCATTTATTATGGTTAAAGGTAGGATCCAAAATCAAAGCGTATTAAAATTTTTGGAGGGGGGTTGTAGCTGCTACAACACCATATACGTATGGAAATCATCCAAGCTAAATAAAAAGGTAAATTGATGGAATTGGGAAAGAATTCCTTCATGCCAAGTTTGTATCTTTCTTATATGTTTTAAATTGAATGTATATCTTTCATGAATACCCAAGAGGGAGCACAAAAGATTCAGTAAAAAAATTAGAAATCTATGCATGTATGAGATGTCATGATGGAAAACAATGGATAAGTGAATAATACACTCACATGTCAATTTTTTTTATGTGTGATACATAAAGTGAATAAGGGATGCATTGGTCCAAGTTTCTAAAATTAAAGAAAATGATTTTAGCATATACTGATGAGTGATGTGAAATATTATGATAAACATGAATACTTGATTATTCTTTGTGGATATGAATAACCATGGAATGGATGATATGTGAATTCATGTTTGAAAAAATACTCAGAGGAGTATGATATAAGCATCAAGCTCTCAACATGTAAGACTGTGACATTTGGTGTGTGTGTGTGTGGTGTTAGGGTCCTATAATAATAGGATTCATAATTTTGAATTTGCTATGTTAAAATCTTGTAATATTGTACATAACTTTGCTTTCTACAAAATTTTCCCCATATTAAAACATGTAAAGAGGGTATGTCCTAAAAGAAAAATCAAAGGACCAAAAGAAACAAGAAAAAAAAATAATATCAAGTATGAACCCCACAAAAGATCATGAAAGTGTTGCACAATCAAATTCCACTACTATTAGTTTATTTTATGCAAATAAATTGTGTGCAACTTGTCCAAAATGCCATAATTCATGATAATCATACAGTTTAATCTTGACTCATTCATGCTTTAAATTTCATGTTGATAGTTAGTAAAAAAGATCTGGCCAAACAATTTAATGTTGGCAAATCAATAGTTAGGTAGAGAATAAAATGAGCTCATTAGTTTAATCTGAGCCATTAGAAGTTATAAGGTTAGAAGTATATTAGTTTTCTTATTAAAAATAAAATAAAAGGGTATGCAAGCTCAAATGCACCCAATAAAGGAAATAAAAATGTTAGGATAAAAGAAGGGTAGGTATATTACTTTAACAAGCATTGGAAAGCATCAAGTGGTTTGCTTCTTATCACTAATATATTACTAATTTCCCCTTGATAATTCCAGAAAACCCCTTTACCTAGTAAAAAAACCCATTCCCATTAATAATACCTTTTCCCTTTACTAAACTCCCTTTTTCCATTAAAAACCTGCAAAAAAACCTTTTTTGAATAGTTTTAAATGGTTAAAATATCATCGGGCCCCACTATAAAAAATTCCTCCTCGATATCCTTTTAACACCCATTCCTTAGGTATTATTAACCTCCTGAATTAATACCCATTTACCCCATATTATTTTAAACCTATAGTTTAATATATAATCCAAACCCGATTATTATAAAAATCCCCTCCACTTTATTATATTCCCAAAACCCCTTTATATTATTTTACCCTATATTTTGATTAACCCTCGTTATAATATTCCCAAAGTATATATTATATTAACTCCCGTGTTATAAATATCCTGATCCCGTTATATATATTTAACCCATTTCATTTAAAAAACCTTTCCCTCCGCTATATTACATTAATTCCTCGCTTATTATATATCCCTAACCCTTTGCTTATTATATTCCGCTTCACACATATAAACCAAGTCCCACTTATTTGAAACCCTAACAGTTCATCAACCATCTGATCTCAATTTTCAAATCCAACGGTCCTCACACCCTTTCGCATTCTCGCATGTTTGACAATTAACACGATGGAGGGATTGCAAAATAGGTGGTTTTGCCCATCCCCGCCCCTGCCACTTGGCGCTCCCACAATCCATCGCATCCCCCATCCTAAAACTGCCTAACCGTTGTTTGCGATGCAATAAACCATTGGTCTTTGGCGCCGAGAAGAAAATCACCCTGCACTCTATGATGAAACCACTTGTCAACCCTGCGTGCAAGAAACTCCCAACCGTTTCATTCAATTGCCTATATTTGTTTGAATTGCGAAAGAAGCCATTTTCCACCAGAATTTAAGCCTTCACAGTCCACAAACCTCTACATTCAAATCTATGCAAACCTGGGTTTTATTAACAATTTTTATTTTTATATTTGCAGGTTATTATCAGAATAGGAAATCAGAAAAACAATTTTGATAATAGTCACAAAAACTCTTCGCTCCAGATTCTCGGATTTTAATTCAAAGGCTTCATTCAACAACATTTTGTGTACAAAGAGAAAATCAAATCAAATCAGAGACAAAGCAGAATGAGGAAATTTACACAGTGATGGTTAAAAAGAGATAAAAACATTTACCTCAACAACAACATATTCACATTTTTACATAAAGTCAAATAGGTCTTTTAGTAAAATACAATTTTACTAAAGACATAAAAGAAAGATGAAAATAAAGATTCAGATGATGAAGTTTACTGTGGCAGGTAAAAGAATAGTCATGGTAAAAAACTAAACAGAACATACAGATAAAGTAAAGACCGAAGAAGGAAAATGTTTAAAGATCAAAAGCAGAGTTAAAAGACAAGTCAGAGGAAGAAGACATCGTGAGAGACAAGCCAACATGAGAGAAACAAACATATAACAACAATCAAGTAAAATAGGGACAACTTTTAGTTAGTTGAAAGGTGTCACTACCTTTTAGCATCCAGATATTTTATTTCTAGAATAAATCCCAATTAGTTAAACATGATATTTAGTATTAGTTTTTTTATAAATACTTCACTCATTCAAAGTATTAAGTGTGTGTGAATTTTTGAGCATTTCTATAGTTGTATTGACCTGAAACCTGAGGGTTTATTGTACCATTTTCAAGTCAACAATAGGACTGAGTAATAAAGGCATTGCATTACAAGATTCATGTGTTGAGCCACTTCAGTGAAGTATCTTTCTATTGTTCAAATTGTTATTTTCTTGAATTATTCCATAAACTTGTATGTTTTCCAATTTAAATGTTATAACAAGAATATTATTGCAGAAATTGTTTAATTACACTCTGTTCTGAACTGTTATTAATTTTGATGTTTTCTTTTGATATCCAGATTAAGGAATTCTTCATTGCTCCTTAGTTTTGATTGACCTCTTTCATTTCCTTCATTATCCGGTTTGAGGAACCCTTAATTTCTCCTTGATCCTGATTGAAACTACTTCACCATCTAGCCTAAAAGATCTGAATTTACTCAACTACCTTGCCCTGTGAACACTTCCTTTAGAACTTGATTCTATCTTGTTTCTTGATACATTGGCTCCATAGCCTAATGGAAAATAAACCTGCACCTATCCATCTGAATTAGTAATTCCACCACCAAAATAAAAACCAAAACCAAAACCCAATCAAGATTACATAACTAGCCTAAAGTCAAATAAAAACAACAAATTTAAATCATAAAGAGAGAGCCCTCTCTGAGTATTAGGAAGGCTAGATCTTGATCTCAAAAGTAGGTTTTTGGTTACCTCGGTGTTAGCGTTGAGAAATTACTGAGTGATAACATATTGGCAACCATATTGGGGAAAAAAATTTCTTCATAAAGATTATACAAAGATTAGATCTGATCTATGATGGTGGATAATGATCAAACACACAAAGGTTAAAATCATCCACCTGGCGACTCCAAATCAATTTCAAAATCAGGACTCCACTGGAGGAATGAACCTAAAAGAAAAGTATGAAAAAGATCAAGATTTTAACTTGGATTACAATCCAAGACATCATGTTATTTCTCATCAAGAAAGTTTTTTAATGTATATTGTCTTTTAGAGAAGATCTTAGATTAGTATTTGATTATTTTCCTTTGAAAATTGTAAATATAAACTCTCCTTATCCATTTGAGCAACTTTCTTCTAAAAATTATGATTATCATCTTCTGATTGAGAAGCCTCAAGCAATCAAGACTAATCTTACAACCCTTGTACATATTACCTCCTATACTCCATGATTTCCCTGTCAACTGTTACAAATATCTACCCAAGTTTGATGGAGAAAATGGTAACCTCACTGCCCAAAAACATATTCAAGGTTTTGAAAATTATCTGGACCTATTTGAGATTGATGAATATGATGTTAGAATCAGGCTTTTTGCTCTTTCTTTGCAAAGTAAAGTAAAAATTTGGTTCAAGAATCTACCTATTGCAAACATCTCAAATTTCAAACAGTTTGAAAATTTTTTCCTTGATAGATGGATAATCAAAGTTAATATTTTCATGATCATAAAGAATATAATCAGTTGAAAAGACAACCAAATGAAACAATACCACAATTTTATGAAAGATTTAATCAAGTTTATTATTCAATGCCATCAAATATCATACCTCCTCCTGATTCAACTCTCTTGAATGATCCAAAATTGTTTGATCCAGAAATAGAGTTTTAACTAAGAGAAAGAAAACCTGCAACACTTGAACAGATGCATAACATTGCAGTAGATGTAGATGTTATCTACTAATCATAAGGGAAAAGTTGAAACAGAAGAAGAGAAGAACAACATTGCAGAACACCTGGCATTTTCAGAGGTAAAACTCAACATTTTGGCAAGTAAAATTGAGGAAATGATACAAATAATCACCATGAAAGATGGATTTTTCATTCAATATCACCATGACCCACTTATTGCAGAAAAAAAGAGGTTGTTATTCATAAAAAAATTCCTTCTAATCCCAACCACCATAGATCAAAAAGTGGATTTATAGATAAATATGAGGAGGATAAATATACTGGTCTAATGTGTATGTTTGATGACATTCCTACTTTTAATGATTTTCCTAAATATGATCATTATGATAATAATTATTTACTCCAAACTCAAGCTAACTTTACAGAGAAATCAATAGCTAGTTTGTGGGATGAGGAAATTCAGTTTTAGCAGCTTGAATATAGTAATCAGTCTATACATATAAGCTATGAGAGTGAAGAAGAAAGTGCATAAAATTTTGAGAGAAGTGAAGGATCTTTGCCTCTTTGTTTTTCTTCATTTCAGTTCATCAGAGACAACTTTAATGTAATAAAAAATCAACAGTCTTTAGGTATTGTTATTTACAACCAAGAAGATAATGCAACTCTTGATCAAGATTCTTTAGTTTTACAATTACAATTATCAAATTCCATTGAAATACCTGATCAAATGACACAAGAAAGTTCTATACCACTATGTTTTGAGTCATTTTAGTTTTGAAAGGAAATTTTTTATAAAGAAAAGGATAAGAAACTTGCATAAATTGTTGGCGAGAAATCAGGTCTCGCAGACAAGACCCAGGTTCAAGAGTTGTGGCCAACAAAGGGGTCCGGTGTAGTCTAGGAACACGCCGGCATTTTCACCCTGCTCTGGGGAGCAGTGCATCTCACCCGAGGCAATGCAGAAGGGGATGAGATCAATGGCAAGGAAAAAACCCGCAACTAATGAAGGATAGCGCATCCATTACATATACAGAGTTATATACGCAAGATTACTTAATAAGCATTCAGACATTTGCAAATAAAATTTTAAACCAGCATAAACACATTACAAGCACATAGACATCTTATTGAGACAACAACCTTCCATTATATTAACCTTCGACTCTCAAACACATGTGATTACATGGCATTCTCTTCTCGATAGCGCACAAATCAAGTATGGCGGGCCCCCGCAATGCAAAAAAGGTAATAGAGAAGATAAGAAACCATATGAAGAACATGCGTGAACTTCCGCACCGGCCCGGGCATCTTTTTCCTCGTCCCCAGCCTCGGGCAGCCTCTTCGCATCTATTCAACATCTGTAGGCCTTCCTTTTTCGGCCGGGTGACTGTTATTTATTCACCCACTCTTGCGACTATCAGTTCCTCTGTGGCTTTACTTTGGCCTCTCCTAGCTTCTCTCCTATTATCTGCGTGTTCCACTTCCTGTCTTCTACTGTGTTTCCTTCATCTACACTTGTCCCTGTTCTATCTCCAACTATCGTATGCTTTCGCGCCGCCTTGGTAGCTCCGTGACTCCTGGTAGTTGCGGCGCGGTCGCGGTTGCCATGTGTATTCATATCGAAACTAAAAAAGGGTCAAAGTTCAAAATGTCTTAGCCAAGATTTCAAAACTAAACAAAAACAAGGGCCCCAACAGACCCCGACCACAATTCCTTGACTCGTCCACGAGTCAATCACAAATAACAGTTCCTACTTCCATTTCCCCGCTGGCTCCCGTGCTCTGTTCTGCTGTGCCTTTACCCTGCGCCCTTTCCTGCTGTGCTCTGCCACTTGGTTGTTCAAACAAGGGCCCCAACTCCGGGACCTGGCAGAGCGCTATATCTCTAAGCTCGGTGAAGTCCGCCACCGCTTGCTGCCATTCCTGCACAAGCAAGTCGGCTTCTTGAGAGATCCGGTTGGTGGCGACTTTGTCTATGGTCGTCGGGGCATCCCCGAATAGCATGGCAAGCTGGGCTTCGGCCTTGGCATCCAGCTGGTGCATGGCATCAGCATTGGCGCGAAGGGGTGGATGAATTTCCCGGAGAATGTGTTTGGCCGCAGCCAAGTCGGCCTTAATCTGTTGCAGTTGAAGTTTGAGCTCGTCCGCCTGAGTGTAGAGCTGATCTAACCTTGCTGGGTCCGTGGTCGCCTGAATGTCACGGGAAATTTGTTGCAGCTGGGCAGCGATAGGCTGCATCTTGACAGTTAGAGCGAGTGAGCACTCCTGCAGACTCCACAGAAGGGTAGAAGCCACGGCCGCAGTGGAATTGAGAGTTGCATGCATACTAACTACCTGATTCTGCTTGGCAGTCACCTATTCTGAATGGACGCTCGATGGATCTGGAAGGGTAGGCCGTGCGGCTAACGCCGCTTGGAGTTCCTCGTTCTCTCTGCAAACAACCTGGAAAACAGTCCTGAGATGGTGAGCCTAGAGTGCTATACTATCCTCCGCTATAGTGGCAGGAAGTGGGGCATAATGAGCCCTTGCAGCGGGCCATACGTTGGAGAATGCCTGAACAACAATGTTGACCTGCTCTTGCAGGCAGGTCTTCTCCCTAGTCAGCTGATTGCGCTGTTCAGTAAACGCCGCGATCTGATTATGCTGCTCGGTATACCGCTGCTGCAGCTCTGTGTGAATATGCTCGGCCTTGAGGGCCGCCCGCTGAATGAGTAGGTACAGTTGTGCTGGACTCCATGGTTCTGCGTTGGTCGTGCTGGGTGCGCCCTGCTCCGGCACCCGCTCCTGCGAAGGTTGGTTGCTGGCCACTGGTCGGCTTGAAGTCTCTGGAGGATGGACCGGCGTCTGCTGCTGCACTGAAGTGGCCATCTCGAACTCCGGCCGGTCTTGCTGCGTGGTCTGCTCTGGGGGAAGGGCAGTCGAATCAGTCCCACCATTCGTTAGCCTGGTAGATGTAGTAGAAGGAGGATCCTGGGCCGTGGCCACGGGGTCAACTGGTGGTACCACGGCTGCAGTACTGGAGGTGACTTCCACCCCGTGGTCACCTCCGAAAAGTTCCTGGATAAAAGAATCTGACATAGTGGCTGATGAATTGGATGGATTGGAGGAGGTGGAAGGTGGTCGGCCGGTGGGAGCGGTGGACGGAGTGAAAGAAGTGTGAGGGAGGCGAAGGTTGAGGAACTCTGACGGATCGATCAGAGGTTCCTCCAGAATCAAAGTCGCTGTGGGTGGAGTGGCTGGTGGATCATCATCAGTAAGATCCACCACTGGATCTGTGACAGTATTGCGGCCCCTCTTGGATGGAGGTGGGTCTGATGAATCGGGTTCGGGGCCCGGTTCGCCCATTGGGGTGATGATAGGGGTGGCAGAGGTGAACAGGTTAGTGGGAATGGGAGAAATGAGGGGGGCGGTATTGGAGGGAACACGAGACCGACTGATATGAAATTCAGCAAAGGATGGAAATATAGGGGCACCACTTGAAGCAACTTGGGTGGCCACGTTAAGTCGTCGTACCTGGTCGTTGAGGTGCTCGACGATCGGGACCAGCGATTCGGGCAGGTCCGGTGCGGTCTCAGCTGCATCTTGTGGAGGTTCCGCCGCAACCTGTGAGAACCCCGCTGCGCCAGTCGCGGCAGGCCGCTGTGCCGGCAGCATCCGATCAAAGTTATAGCGGGTGATCCCGTCCTGGACGTGCTTGACGATCCCCAGCCATGTAGAGACCTCACGGTGAAAGGTGTCGTCATTCAGCTGGAACCAGAGGGGCGCCATGTGAAAGGTGGTGTCTGGCACGCAAGTTGGCCGGAGGAAGGTGTGCCTGTGGCTGATCCCAAACCACACCTGCTCACTGTACTCGTCCAACAAGTGCCTGGGCACCCGTTGCTGGTTGGTCACCACATCTGTCATCATCTCGTACCACACTCGAAACGCCTCCGTGTTCACCTTTTTGGTGCTGGGATCCATGGACACCTGCCAGGGGGTGTATTTCATCGCAAAGAGGCTGGCTTACGGTCGTCTCCGTCGGCACCCGAATAGGAGGAAGGTGCCATTTCCACATGGCGAAGGCTAAGATCAAGTAGCCGTAAATGAAACTGGTGGTACGCTTGTAGTTTTCTTCGCAGGCCGCGAAGAGTTCCTTCAGCTTGAAAGAGCACCAATTCAACTTGGCGCCCCGGGTGCAGTGCTCTGCAATGGAAATTGTGTCCAGGGTGCATTCTCCCTTCGTGTAGTGGCGCATCGTCTTGCTAGCGATCAGGTAGCAAGCGAACCGGATTTCTGGTTTGTTGATCAAGTCAATTTTGGCACCTTTGCCACCCCGGCGAGTGCCATACTTGGTGTACAGGTCTGAGTCACCTGACTTTCGGGTGCGCTTGGAGGATGTCTGGCCAGCAGCGGAGACATCCGCACCATTTTGAGATAGCCCTGTAAGCCGATGAATGTCTCTGGCATGAATTGGAATCTCTTCATTTAGCCACAGGGACCCGTTCTGTATCCGACTGAGAAGGAACCGGGTGCATTGCAGAGCCGGTCCCGTAGTCCCAAAAAATGGAAGAGTCCTCAAATGCATCAAGGACGACTGCTGTAAGCCCTTGAATTCTGATCGCATCCGGCTGTTGGAGCTGCTACCTGGCGTGTAATGGTGCTCCATTTAGGTCTGCCAATGGAGGTGGGGGAATTCAGCTGGGTCGGACAGGTTGGCGTCCATGCATGCTGCATTGTCATACTTGCCCACTAGCGACTCTACGCGGTGAATTCGGCTGTCCAACACTGGTTCGGGGACGGAGATGAGAGCTCTCGGCATCTTGGTGCGGCGCTGGTAGACTTGGAGGATTCTGCTGGAGTTTCCTTCTGAGTGCGGTGTGCTTGAAGGCTGTAATCGCTCTGGAGTTGCTGCAACTTCCAAATTGAACTGGTCCGTCATTCTCGGTCTGGTAGCCTTAATGCAAATTATGTCATCCGCTGGCACGAGTGGAGCTGATGAGACTCCATAACGGCAATTAATTCTTGCTATCCTTCGAGGCTGCGATAATCGTGCGATCAATCGCGTGCCTGTATGTAATCTGACAGTTGCTAACGGCGTCATGGGAAGATGGGCGGACACGATGGCTGAGGGAACGGCGGGTGATGGAAAATGATTACGGTACAATTACTGTCTACTTATGGTAATTTATGAAGCAAATCTGAGAGATCCTATGGACTGACAAAAGGACTGACGGAAATGACCTGGACTGACACTGGCACGGGGATGGATCCTACGCGAACGACACGCTGGACTGGCGCGGCGACATGCTGGACTGGCGCTGTGACACGCTGGACTGGTCCGCCCCGACCATAGTCAGTTGCGGTGAGGTACCCGCAACTGACCAATTATTTGACAGACTGCCTATGAATGAAAAAGACTCCCTACTCTCATCCCGGTTGCGGGAGAGTTATTCGACTAAGCTACTCTACGGGTTCTCTCGGTTGCGAGAGTTATTGATGAAAAGTGAAAGGTACCTACTCCTGGTAGGGTTTCAGGCATGCGCCATTCACCCACCCAGGAAGGACTGTACCGTCCAGCTGTGCCAGCTGAACGGCTCCTGAGTCGCGGATCTCGATGACAAAATAGGGTCCCAACCAGTGCATCTGGAGCTTGCCTGGAAACTTCTGGAACCGGCTGTCATATAAGAGAACTTTGCCGCCAACTTGGAAGGCTTTGGTTTTGATGTGGCGGTCGTGCCACACTTTCTTCCTGGCCTTCTGAACCTTCTGGTGGAATTCCGCGAGGAATTGGGCCTCATCCAGCTCCTGTAGCTTCTGGAGGCGTTCCCGAAGTGACTCCTCTTCTGAGAATTGGAGGGACGTTGCGATCAAAAGATTGGGTACAGTGAATTCGGCAGGAATCACAGCTTCCCGGCCATACACCAACTGGAATGGTGTCTGGTTGGTCAAACGTTTCACTGTGGTCTGGTAGGCCCATAAGGCCGCTGGGAGGCGCTCGTCCCAATCGTCGCGCTGAGCATTGCAAATTTTAGTCAAGCTCTTCTCAAGAATCTTGTTGAAAGCTTCCACAGTACGATTGGCTTGCGGGTGGTATGGGCTGCTTTTATGATGCTGGATCATAAATGTGTCCAGTAGTGACTTGACCGTGGCATTAATGAAATGTGTACCCTGATCGCTGGTCAAGCTCCGTGGGCAGCCAAAGCGGCTGATGATGTGTTCAAAAATGAACCGGGCAGCGGTCTCTGCCGAGCAGTCGCGTACCGCTGCCGCCTCAGCCCACCGTGTGAGGTAATCCGTGGCGGTAATGATGTACCAGGCCTTGGAATGTCGAGCGATTGGTGTGATGGGACCTACGAAATCAACATCCCACTTCTCAAACGGCCGCAACACATGCACTGGGTGTAGCGGAAGCTCGTCCCGGTGCGAAGGCCTTCCCGTCCGCTGGCAAACATCGCAACGCTTCACATATGCCTTACAGTCTGCATGTACCATTGGCCACCATAGGCCAGCTTGGAGCACCTTCCTTGCGGTGGGTTTCGCACCCACATGCCCTCCCGCAACACCACTGTGACATTCCCACATCACTGCTTCCCATTCATGGTCGAGACCACACCTGCGCAACACCTCATCAAGGCCTAGTTTGTACAGCTGCCCCGCGATCAATTGGTAGTCGGCCGCCCGGACCACCAGGTGGCGTTTCTGAAGCGGGGTGTAATCCTGAGGGCACTGTCCCATGGTCAGATAAGTGGCAATGTCAGCCAGGTAATCTGGTACTGCTTCAACTCGGAAGAGGTCAGCGTCCGGTAGCTGATCGTCCAACGAGCCTTCATTCTCTCTCGTCTCCAACCTAGATAAATGATCGGGACCAACATTCAACCTGCCAGGCTTGAAAATCACCTCAAACGTAAATTCCTGGAAAAGTAGCAACCACCAACAGATTCTCCCTTCCAACACCGGCTTATTCACCAAATATTTCAATGCAGAATGGTTCGTGAAGAATGTAAATTTTCCGCCCAGAAGATAGTGGCGGAATTTCTGGAGAGAGTACACCATGACCAATGCCTCCCGCTCGGTCGTGGTATAATTCTTCTCCGCATTCGATAACCAACGGCTGGCGAAGTACACGGGGTGATCAACTGTCGTCTCCCCGGGTTGCGCCAATACAGCTCCAAGTGCAATTCCAGACGCATCAATATGGACATGGAACTGCTTCTCCCAGTCAGGATGAAAAAGTATGGGTGCCGTCGCCAAATTCTCCTTCAATGTGTCAAGTGCCTTCCCGCACTCCGCCGTCCACTCAAACGCTTCTGACTTTCACAACAGTTTCTCCAGAGGGGCCGTAATCCTTGCGTAGTTGTGAATAAACCGCCTGTAATATCCTGTGTGCCCGAGCAATGCCCGCAACTGCTTCACGATCTCGGGGGCCTCCATGTGGACGATGACCGCGACCTTGGCAGGATCAACGCAGACCCCTTGCTTGCACACCACGTGGCCCAACAGTGTGCCGAATGGAACTGCAAAAATACATTTCTTCAAGTTCAAGGAAATCTGCAGCTGGCGACATTGGTCAAACATAACACGCAACAGAGAGGCGTGTTTCTTCAACAGACTGTAGACAGTCCAATCGTCCATGTAGACCTCCAGGAACTTGTGAATGTACTCCCGGAAAGCAGCAATGACAATCCGGGAAAACACAGCCGGTGCGTTCTTCAGACCAAACGGCATAACGTGTTATGCGAATGATCCCCACTCAGTGGTGAATGTCGTCTTTGCTTTGTCTTCCTCGGCGATGCGCACCTGATGGTAGCCCGAGAACCCATCAGTGAAGGAATAAGCTTCGTTCCCCGCGACATGATCTAGAACTTCATCGCTGAAAGGAGTGGGAAACGGGTCGTGGATGCAGGCATTGTTCAGGCTCCGGTAGTCTACACAGACCCGGATCTCCGCTTTGTCCTTCTTGTTCTGGATGACAATGGGACTCACCCATTCTGCTTCTTCTACCGGGAAAATAAGACTTGCAGCCAGCATTTTGTCAATCTCCATCTTGACCTTCTCTTTGATACGTGGATTCAACCGGTAGGGTCGGTGCTTCACCGGTCTTGCTCCCGGTCTCAGCGCGATGCGCATTTTGCCCAGATCCCCCTTGATCCCCTTCAGGTCTGCAACTGAGGACGGAAACAAATATTCGTATTCCCGGAGGAGGTTGAAAATTTCTTTTGTTGTCTCCTCGTCCCAGTAATCTCCCACCGTTGCGAGCTTAGGTTTCTCGTCCATTCCAATGTTCAGTTTTTTTGTCTTTAGCGGCTGTAAATGGACTCCTTCAGTCATCAGCTCTTCACTGATTCTCCGCTCACCTTCCTTTTCGTCAAAATAGATATGCCTGAGGTCCTCCAAACTATCGTCCTCCGGATCCCCATCAATCCGGTGACAAACCAACTTGCGCCTGACCTCAGGTCGTGACACAGTCGGGCCCTCGTCCGGCTCGGGTTGGCGGAAAAACAAGACCTCCTTGATTGCCTGTAGGGCCTGAGACTCCTGCGCCGTCTCCCCTTCGAACAAGAAGCTCAAGATGAACTTGTCCGCAACTACCTGCCAAGAGCGAGTTTCCCGTTTCCTTTCTTCCTCCAGGTACCAGGCCTGGGGAATGGTACCTAGGGAGTGGATAAACCTGTGGACCCACAGCTCCTCAGGGTACCGTGTGCTACGCCACTGTTCCTCACAGGCCCGCAAATGGTGTCGCGGGTCGGAAGTTCCATGATACTTAAGCGTACTGCAGGGTCCTTCATCTTCTTTGAAGCGTGCCTGCAGAGCATCCGCCACGCACTCCCATCGCAACAGAGTGTTGTGGTGATTTTTCCACCACCGTGCCGACGTTGAATGCAAGGCCACATCCAAAAGTGGTATCCGGCTTTCAGCTGGGACCCGGTCTTCCACCTTGGCAATAAAAGTATTGACTGCTTGCATGTTCGACAATGTGGGATATCCGCGGATCTCAGTCCCTACCCACCAGACTTGAGCAATGGAGGCACATCTCCGCGTGGTGGTCTCATACCCCCCTTGCTGCCAGTCTTCCCAAGCGAGTTCGGATCCGAGCTCCGAGCTCTGCACACTCCGCCAACTGACAGAGCCAGTCGCGGTCGGGTTAATATAATCGTCCCGCTTTCCTGCAGTCATCTGATAGAGATGGTCCATCATCTGAGCATCCTCCCGATTGTCCACTGTTTCCGTATATCGCGGGCCTTGATACGGGTCGAGAGGCTGGGTGACCCATACCTCCCCATCCTCAAAGATCATCAGCTCCTTCTTAAGGTCGATGATGGTGTAATTCTCAAAAGCCCAATCAATGCCGAGTAAGGCTGGATAAGGATCCTTGTCGCCCATGATATCAATAACCTCAAAATCGGTGTATGTCTTCACCCCCGCAACGTCGACCTCGACTCCCTCGAGCCGGTCGATTGGCAAAATGCAGTACTGGTTCGCCATCCTGAGTTGGATTGGTGAGTAGGCTAGCCGTGGCCTTCCGAGAGCCTCCCATGTCTTTCGTGGCAGTATGTTGACGTCGGACCCCAAGTCCAACATGGTGTCGTTGATTTGGAACCCTGCGACCTGCGTGTTAAGCCGGAATTCTTTGCCTGTTCGTTGTTTGTTCTGCTTGACACATTGCACGTATTAAGGGCCAGCGTTCGCTGGATCTCCAAGTTCTGCGCGCCCCTGTAGTGCTCCGTCCAAAGCATGCTTGAGCTACTGCCGCAGCGCAGCGTTATCAACAATCCCGAGGAATAGTCGGAGCCAATCCTCGACCACAGTACCTGCGACGTTCTGCGCACCAGATTCCGGTAGCATGGGCTCCTCCAAACCTCCCTCATTCCACAACTGGGCGAATGCCTCAACTGCCTCCTGGAAATACTTCTTCTGGACTTCGGGCTTGATTAACTTCTTTGGGGATGCCGACCGAACCACTCAAGCTGGCTCCTTCCCGTGGGCATCCTCTCCAGTCTTCTTTCCACCTCTTGTCACGATTGCGACGTTCTGCATGTCTGGGGTTGCGGCCCCTCGCGGCTCTGAATTTATTAGATTTGCTCCCCTCTGCCTTGCCCGTTCTTCCCACTTCTTGATGAGCTCCGGACAGTCTTCTGTAGCATGAGTGTTGACCCGGCACTGGGAACACCAGGGTCGTCGCGGAAGGGGACACTCTCGAGCCACATGACCCTCCTGGTCACAGTTGTAACATTTCACCGGACCGCGTCCGCCAGTGCGGCCTCCCCGCATGCCTCGCCACCTCTTCCCCTTGGAGCCTCGTTCACCCGGTACGAGGGACGATCCAGTCGATCCGCAAGTGCGTCAAGCGCCCTGCACTGCTCAGTGTTGTGAGTCGTTGACACACAAAATTCGCAGTATACATTATTCGGGACTGTGGAGTACTTCTGTAATATCGGGCACATCCGAGGAGGATGCCCCATCGTCCGGCAGATCTCGCAGTACTCTGTGGTGGAGGACCCCGGTTGCAGTGGGAACCCCGCATAAGTCTGTTGCAGCTGGTAAACTCCTTGTGGGTTCATCGCGACGCCACCCCCTGGTGGTGGACCCCCCTGGATTGCCGCGACCGAGGGTCTTGCTCCTGCGCCGCGCAACCAAGGACCCTCGGTTGGGACGTGGCCCTCGACCAGGCAATGAGTACTCCAAACATTCGGTCGCGCTGGTCTCACTGGCTGAAGTTCCTTGAGATTTTCGATCAAGCTGGCGATCTGGTGTTGCAACCCTATCAAAGAAGGATCTTGCGGGGCCGCCCCCCCCGATATTCCTGGGGGTAGCCCGCCATGGCTTCAATCTTCATGGCCTGCTCCAAAGCGTCCTGCAGATTATCAATCTTCTGCTGAGTGAGAGGGGTTCATGTCAAGGGGAGCAGAGCCTTGATGAACCAGTCCCTCTGGTGGTTTGGATCGATCGGGTAGCTTAGTTTCCCGATCACGTCCTTGAATCGCCGCATCAACTCCCATGCGGTCTCACCTTCCTTCTGCTTAATTTCCCACAGCTCGGACAGGCCCTGCTGGTCTGTCTGGGGAAGCTTGAATTCGCGGACAAAATCCCGCTTCACGTCCGCAATTACGGGGTTAGGATGAGCCTCAGACCACTTGATAAACCATCGCAGAGCCCTCTCTCTGAGCGTGGTTTGGAATTCTATTAACTTCCCAGCATCTGGCGTCTGGTGAGCCCTCCAGATGGCTTCGCACAGGTACCAGTGCTGCTCTACATCATCATTGCCCCGGCCAGAAAACTCTGGATACCGGGTGAAAGATCCAGCCATGTGTACTTGCGGAGAATTGACCAGGATAAAGCCTCCTGATCCTGGTTGCGCAACGGTTCCACTAGGAAAAATACCACTACTAGTAACGCTGCTGTTACCGGACGTTACTGACACTGATGCACTATTGTATGACCGACTCAATGCTTGTAACTGAATAAAAATATTACTTAAAGGTTGATACAGTACCAGGGGAAGGTCGGGATCCTGGCCATGCAGAAGGTGAGAAGTAGGGCTGCCTGGAGGGGTGGGTGTCGTCTGATCTTGAAACATCCGCTGCATCACGCATTGCCATTCATCATCGGAACTTTCTTCGGGCCGCATCTTTCCGTTATCTTCGCTAGTCACGATCTCTCTTCCTCACGTCGCTGGGCTCCCATGCACCCACTGCACTTCTACTGCTGTCCCGTCTTCTTTCCGGGTATCCAAATCCATAACTCCCGTTCTCTGAGGCGCCTCCTTCTGATTTTTCCTCTCGATCTATCTTCTCTCCAAATCTCGCATTACCCTCCTTCGCCACCTATCGGTGATCTGTGCCCCCCGATGTGCACGTAGCTCCCGCAACTTGCATGCGGCCTCAGCATCCATTCCCCGCTCCCCACTTTCACATTCTACATCGCATCGGTCCCCTCAACCCTTTCCCCAGTACAAGTGGTTTACGCTTCCATACCCGCTTTGTGGAATTCAATCAACCCTTCGTCCACCATCAGGGCTTTGATCCATAGCGGAATCTCCTTCAACAGCTTCCCTCTCAATCCTGAGTGGAAAATAGCCTCGGCCTTCGAGAAGGACTGGTAGCACTCAGCAGCAAACTCCACAGCGTATCCTTCCAACGTGGTCCTTACCCAAAAATCCACTGCGCGGGTTAGGTCAGTATCTACCCGATGCAGTGCCACCAGGTCTTCGTGCATCCACCTGCGGTTTATCTTCCGCAAGCCTTCTTGGGGCAGCGTCGCTCGTAACCTCCGCAACCAATTGTAAAGGTCCGTAGGGAACCTTCCCCAGAAAATTTCATACGTATCACTGGCTGAGTCAGAGAAAAGAACAAGCTCCTTGATCGCCACCTCCTTTTTCTTGGTCAGCTCTGCTTGCTGAGCAATGAACTGGTCAAGATGATCATCCCACCATTGCCGTATTGCCCCTTCAAAGATCCTCGATACCATGATCTCTATCCCCTCAGAACATGCAGGTCCCAACAACGGAACCATTTGTTGGCGAGAAATCAGGTCTCGCGGACAAGACCCAGGTTCAAGAGTTGTGGCCAACAAAGGGGTCCGGTGTAGTCTAGGAACACGTCGGCATTTTCACCCTGCTCTGGGGAGCAATGCGTCTCACCCAAGGCGTGCCGCAACCACATGCAGAAGGGGATGAGATCAATGGAAAGGAACAAACCCGCAACTAATGAAGGACAGTGTATCCATTACATATACCGAGTTATATACGCAAGATCACTTAATAAGCATTCAGACATTCAAAAATAAAATTTTAAACCAGCGTAAACACATTACAAGCACATGAACATCTTATTGAGACAGCAACCTTCCATTGTATTAACCTCTTGACCAAACACATGATTACATGGCATTCTCTCTGATAGCGCACAAATCTGTTATAGATGGGTTTCAGAACAGAAAGGTAGAATAGAGAAGATAAGAAACCATATGAAGAACATGCGTGAATCCTCCGCAGCTGCTCTGGGCATCTTTTCCTGTCTCGAGCCTCGCAGCCTCTTCAGCATCTATTCAACATCTAGCCTCTCCTTTTCAGCCAGGTGACTGTTATTTATTCACCCGCGCTCGCGACTATTGGTTCCTCTGTGGCTTTACTTCGGCTTCTCTTGGCTTCTCTCCTGTTATCTGCGTGTTCCACTTCCTGTCTTCTGCTGTGTTTCCTTCATCTGCACTTGTCCCTGTTCTATCTCCAGCTATCGAGTGCTTCCGGGCCACCTTGGTAGCTCCGCGACTCCTGGTAGTTGCGGCGCAGTCGCGATTGCCATGTGTATTTATTCCGCAACTCAAAAAGGGTCAAAGTTCAAAATGTCTTAGCCAAGACTTCAAAACTAAACAAAAACAAGGGCCCCAACATAAATCCATGAAGTCCCATTGAAACCCATATGCAATAGGTTGCAACCATCCTTCCAAGTTTTTCATGATCCAATATTTGATATGTTGGATGATGAATGCAATCAAAATATCTCTCCATTAAGTAACTATGAGCTTCAGGATCAATATGATAGAAGTCTCATCAGACAAACATTTCCATTAGTAGAAATATCATCATAAAGCTTATTTGAAAATCAACATATAATTTTGCAAGGAAATAACAATTTAGTTTCATGGCTTGGAGGCTATCTAGAACAGATGTACAATTGCTTGGATCAGTTGAACATTAGTGTATATACCTTGGAAGATCCTTTTGAACAGTTTCTAGAGTGTGATTTCAATTTTATATTTTCAGTCACAGAGATTATATAACAAATCATGTGCAAGATTGGGATCAACCAAATGGATCAGGCTACTAGTCTACGGTGTTCTTGACATCTCATAAGGAGATGCCATCCCCAAGTGAAGCCACTGTTAGGGTCTTATAATAATAGGATTCATACTTTTGAATTTGCTATGTTAAAATCTTGTAATATTGTACATACCTCTGCTTTCTACAAATTTTTTCCCATATTAAAAAATGTAAAGAGGGTATGTCCTAAAAGAAAAATCGAAGGACCAAAAGAAATAAGAACAAAAAATAATATCAAGTATGAACCCCACAAAAGATCATGAAAGTGTTTCACATTCAAATGCCACTACTATTAGTTTATTTTATGCAAATAAAATTGTGTGCAGCTTGTCCAAAATGCCACAATTCATGAAAATAATTCAGTTTAATCTTGATTCATTCATGCTTTAAATTTCATGTGGATAGTTAGTAAATAAGATCTGGCCAAACAATTTAATCTTGGAAAATCAGTAGTTAGGTAGAGAATAAAATGAGCTCATTAGTTTAATTTGAGCCATTAGAAGTTATAAGGTTATAAGTAGATTAGTTTGCTTATTAAAAGAAAAATAAAAGGTTCTGCAAGCTCAAATGTACCCAATAAAGGAAATAAAAATGTTAGGATAAAAGAAGGGTAGGTAGATTAATTTCACAAGCATTGGAAAGCATCTAGTGGTTTGCTTCTTATCACTAATATATTACTAATTTCCCCTTCCTAATTCTAGAAACCCCCTTACCTAGTCAAAAAACCCATTCCCATTAATAATACCTTTTCCCTTTACTAAAATCCCCTTTTCCATTAAAAATCTGCAAAAAAACCCACTTTTCATAGTTTTAAATCGTTAAAATATCATCAGGCCCCACTATAAAAAATTCCTCCCCGATATCCTATTAACACCCAATCCTAAGGTATTATTTTTTTTTAACTGAAACGTTTATATGTTTTTTTTTATTTATCTGAAAACAAATGGGAATGTTCTGAACAATCCCCAAGTACAATGCAGATTTCTAAACTCTGCCGCTTTTCCTCTATTACAAGATTCAGGGCATTTGAACATAACTTTCGTTGTTAACAAAAATAATCCCTTTCAAGAGAACAATGCCTTTGTTTGCCATTTGATCCTCTTCACTGTTTAAATTTCTGAGAATATGATAAAATTTGCAGCTGTCAAAGTATTGGAGAGCTCTTTTCAGTCTATCCAAAGTTTTGTTGAGGCTAGGATTATTGAATCGAGCACCCATGTTTAAATTTTTTATTATTAGCTCTGAATCTCCGAATACTTGCAGATTTTTAACACCTTTGTCTCTTGCAATTTGGCAGGCTTTGAGAAGCCCAAGAAGCTCAGCTTGATTGTTGGACTTCTGACCTAATCCCCAGTACAAGATATCTTTAGAATAACCGTCCTTAGAGTAGATGACTCCCCCTGCACTAGCTGCCCATGGATTCCCTTTAGACGCCCCATCAAAGAAGATTGAGGATATTTTTTGAGACCTCCACCAGCTTTGAAAGAAATCCTCTTTATCTCTTAGGCGCCATCCCGGATTACCTCTTTGTGGTATAGGGGAGTTTCTGCTCGGATAAGGCACAAGAGCACCTAACCACATCTTTTCTTCTGGTAGAAGTAGAGGATCTTCTTTTATATACTGTTTTTGGGCCGCTTCCATCAGAAAAGCCTTGGCTTTTGCAACGATTCGTATCGGAGTGTGCCGAACCTCTTTGAAGATCTACTTGTTACGTGCCAACCACATCTGCCAACATACGTATTTGGGTAGCGCTGTCCAAATTCTGCTCCAGAGTGAATTTTGGGGGATATGATGGGGGTAGAGTTGCCTCCAAGATGCAAAGAGTTCAGCTGCAGAGTTAAAAGATGGGACAGGAATTTTCAAGTCCTTTAAGATGAGCCCCCAGACTTCTTTTGCAACGCTGCAACCCATAAAAAGATGCTGGACTGTTTCTGAATTGCTATTGCACATCACACACCTATGAGGCCCTACAATATTCCTTTTCTCCAGATTGTCTCCTGTAAGTATTTTGTTATGAATCAGTGTCCAACAAAAGAAGTTCACTTTTGGAGTGGCAAAAGAATCCCATACATTTTTCCAGAAAGCCGGCTTGTGACTACTATTTTTTGAAACCTGCAATGCTCTATAACCAACAACTGTGGTGTAAACGCCAGTTTGGCCCCAACCCCAACTGTCTTTTGTGGCTCTATGAACAGGGGCAGCGTCCACAAGATGATCTTCCAGCAAAGATTGTTGATACGCCAATCTGTCCGGAATTCCATGGAAATCCCAGCCCGCCCATTCCCCACGCTGGTTCCATTTTGACAGCTCGTAAAGACTTTTGACTCCAGCACGCTCCAGCCAAGTTCTAAGTTCTGATATATCCGTGTGATCTTCCAGAGGGGCGTTCCCCATGATGCTGTCCGTCCATAGATGGATGCGTTTGCCGCTGCCTGGGATTCTGTATATTTGTTTTATGAAATGTTTACTACTTTTTCAACATAAACTCCAGACTTGCGTGCTGTTGTCTGTGGACATACCTACCACGTTGCTGAGATCTTTATTGACGCCATACTTTGACCGTAGTGTGATGCTAACTGGGTGAGTGGGGTCGTGGATCAATTTCCACAAGATTTTACCTCCCAAGGCTAAGTTAACGAGCAGGGGATCTCTTATTTGCAGGCCCCCCTCCTCCATCGGTCTTTTGACAACATCCCAATTCACCAGATGCATTTTTTTTTCGTTACCTTTCCCTCCTTGCCACAAAAATTCTCTGAGAAGTTTGGAGATCTGCTCCATGACATTTCTAGGTGCCAAAAGGAAAGCAGCCTGGAATATTGGAAGCGCAGACAGCACTGATTTGATCAACATTACTTTGCCTCCCTTGGTCAACTAGAAACCCCCCCACGCTGCAATATTTGATTTAATTTTTGAAATTATTTCACTCCATAGTGCTCTTTTATTGATTCCAGATATAATGGGCTGGCCGAGGTAATTGAATCTATCCCAATTTGTTTGTCCTTTGAACCCAAGAAGTGTAGTTATGCCAGCAAGCTCTTGCTGATCAATATTCCAACTAAAAAATTCACTCTTACTTTCATTCACTGTTGCTCCAGAGACTCTGCAATAATTTCTGAGGACGGTGTCAAAAGCTCGGGCAATTCTAGTGGAGGATCCACCTAGGAGGAGAGAATCATCTGCAAAAAGTGCATGATTCGTGGGCTCAGCTCCTGTTGATGTTTTGAGGCCCGGAATGTTACCAACGACTTTTTCTGCATTGAGCTTTCGGCTTAAGGAGTCATCCATTAGAATGTACAGATAGGGGGAGAGAGGGCATCCCTGCCTTATGCCTCTCTTGGCTTGGAAAAATTTTGTTGGTCGACCGTTGACAAGGGGGGCAATCCACGGATTGTCAATGCAGGCTTTGATGAGATGCACAAAAGAGGGCGAAAAGCCAAAGGAAAGAAGAACTTTGCTGAGAAAAGTACGGTTAACTCTATCAAACGCATTTGCCATGTCTAATTTTATCACCATTCCTTTCTCTTTCCTCTGTCTGCTGGAGTGGATTGTCTCCTGGACCTGGATTAAATTATCCAGGATATGCCTACCTTCCACAAAACCACTTTGGGAACTGGAGATCACCCTTTTTAACAATGGTTTTATTCTATTTGCTAACAACTTAGCCAGAATTTTATAGGACGCATTGCACAACGAGATAGGTCTGAATCTAGAAAAAGTTTCAGGGTTGGTATCTTTGGGGATTAGAGCTAAGTAAGTGGAGTTGGTTCCTCCACCTAACTTGGCTTTTGTCATAAATCCACTTATCATTTTCTGTAGGTCTGCCTTTATTATATGCCAGCATGCTTTAAAGAAATGGATTGTGAATCCATCAGGCCCAGGTGCCTTGTCCGCCTCCATAGCCCATATTACATTTGTGATTTACTCCTCCGTTATGGGTCTGCAGAGGATTGCATTTTCTTCAGGGCTGATGAGGGTGGGAATGTTTGAGAGAAAATCAGCAGTTTCCTCATCATTACTTTGAACATCTGCACTGTATATATTCTTGAAGTGAGCTTCAGTAGCTGCTTTGACTTGGTTGTACCCTTTGCAGACTTGACCTTCTACTGTTTTGATTTCTGCTATATAATTCCTTGACAGTCTTGCTCTGTACTGCCTGTGGAAGAAATTTGTATTCCTATCCCCCGCCTTTAACCACAGACTTCTAGATTTGATTCTCCAATATTCTTCTTCCTTTCGGAAAGATTGATATGCTGTTCGTTGAACTTGTATTTCTGTTTCCAACAATTCTGTTGTGATTTCTTTATTTTCCATGTCAGTTTGCAGGGTTTGCAATGATTGAACTGCCTCTTTTCTTTGTTCAGGAGGAGCATAGACTGGTTTCTTAATCCAGTCTTTCAAGGCATGTTTTGTAGCTTTCAAATTTTGCTCCCATACATAACTTGTGGATCCCTTGATGGGTTTGGACCAAGCTTCTTTCACCGTGTCTAAGAAACCATCTCTTTCAATCCATAGGGGACTGAATCAAAAAGGTATGGGTCTAAGGTCTTCTTCCTCTTCCAGGAGGAGCTGAATTGGCTTGTGATCGGAAGTAAGTTTAGGTAAAATTTTTGTGATGATGATTTTTTTATTCATCATAATGGAGCTTTGCACCAGGAAGCGGTCTAGACGAGCAGAGATGTGATCCGATCCAGTCCGATTATTGGACCAGGTATATATGCCACGAACTGGGTTAAAATCCAATAGATCCCAGCTCTGAGAGAGCTCCTCCACCATGGGCAGCATGGGGTCTCTGCTGCTAATTCCCCCCCTCTTCTCTTTTTCTTCCATTACAATATTTAGATCACCTGCTATAATGATATTGATGGGGGAAGATAATTCTAAAAAGGCAGAGAGACTGTTCCAGCATTCTCTTTTTTCCGTATAAGAAACTGGCACATAAAGATTGAAGAGAGAGATAGTTAACTTACTTGCTTTGTGTTTCAACTCCGTGAAGATCCAATGCTGGGTTTCATGGAAGTTATTCAGCTGGAAAAGGTCTTCAGTCCAAAGAGTTGCCAACCCCCTGGATGTACCCCTTGCACTGACTGCTTTTCCTGTTCTTTTATTCCACTTTGATCTACTGATCTCTAGAAGGGCCTGCCCTTCTATTTTTGTCTCTTGGAGCATGAGAATGTCTGAGGGTTCAGCTTTCAAAAGGTCTTTAACAGCCTCGATTTTGGAGGGGTTCCCCAGTCCTCTACAGTTCCAAGAGACTAGCTTCATTATTTATTATTTTGATGGATGTGGCCTCCCTTGGAGGGCCTTGGTCTGGTGTTTCGCCCGATAGACATTTCTATTGTGGGCTGACTTCCTTGTGTTTTGAGTCTTTCTGCCTCCTCCTCCCTCTTTTCCTTTCGGGATTTCCTTCCCGATTTTTTTGATGGTCGCTCGTAGGTTTCATCCTCTGATGAATCCGAGCTCTCCATTGGTTTTTTCCTTGCTATATCTGCATATGATAGGTTGGTGGGGCTGCCTTGATTGGTGTCACTCTGAGTTGCTTCCACTTCCTCTTTGTTTGTAGGTGGAGTTTCTTCCTGCTCCTCATTCTCCTGTGTTGAGTTAACTTGATGGGTCTGTTGAGCACATTCTGTCCCATTTGGATTTGCTTCCTCTTCTTGGTTTATTTTGGATCTGCTAGTTTCTCCATTCTTGTTTCCTTTTCCTGTACCTCTTTTTGAATTTTCATTTTTCTGAACTAGGGTCCATTGATCCCCGTTTTGTTTGTCCACTTGTTCCTCCGCCTTCTTCTTGCAGTGCTTTGCAAAATGACCGTGTCCATGGCAGTGTCTACACTTAAACGGCAGCTGCTCATAGTCCAACTCTTGTACATACGTCCACCCAGCTACTGTAAGTTTGATTGCTTCCGGTAGCCCTTCTTCCAGATCCACTTCGACGCAGATGCGTGCACAGGAGTACTGGTCCTTCCTAGCAGCTTGATCTATGTATTTTCCCAAAGCATTCCCTATGATCTGGAGGGTTTTGTGATTCCAACAGTGGAGAGGCAAATGGGGAAGCCTAACCCAAACCGGGACAGCCGAGGGAACATCCTGAGTGGGGTCAAAATCAGGAGACCATTTGTTTAGGTAAAGGCCCTGGGGGCCCATGAAGTAAGGTCCATTTCTGAAAATTAATCCTTTATCGTCGGGGTTTTTGAAGACAAAAACAAAGAAGCCCTTACCTACGAAGTAACTTTTGACTCCTTCTTTAATGAGAGGCTTCCAGTTTCTTTGTGTCCACTCCTCGACCGATTTTGGCAAAGGCCAGAGGCCTGTGAACTGGCCTATGAGGCCTCTTTCAGCCAGATTCAGAGCAGCTTTGCAAGTATCTTCTTCGGGGAGAGCCACTGAAGGGATAGAGTCCATCTTCTTAACAAACCTCTGCAGAGACGCAGAAGGAGGGCGCTTTGGGCCAGAAGCAACTAATGTTTTGAAGGCCAGGACCTCCGGAGGCAGAGGAGGGGGATCAGACACCCCATCAGCATCCATGGTTCGATCACCCACTGGTCAGGCCGAGTAGAGGGGCGCAGGAGTCTCAGTCACGCTGGAGCAGCCATCAGTGCTCACAGCACGAGGAGGCAGAGAAGAGGGGGCGGAGAGACCACCCCTGGCCAGAGCAGCAGCGAATCAATCAGAGAACCAAGATCGATCCCTGAAGCTATGCGCCAAGCAGAGGAAAAAATACTCCTCCGGAACCGGGCCTGAGCACCGCTCCAGCAGCCCAGAACGCCGCGCCGAGCAACCAGTTTCAAACCTATCGCCTTCGATCAGGAAGTTGCAGAGCGCGCGAATCCCCAATCCTAAGGTATTATTAACCTCCCACATTCATACCCATTTACCCCATATTATTTTAAACCTATAGTTTAATATATAATCCAGACCCAATTATTATATAAATCCCCTCCACTTTATTATATTCCCAAAACCCCTTTATATTATTTTACCCTATATTTTTATTAACCCCCGTAATAATATTTCAAAAGTATATATTATATTAACTCTCGCGTTATAAATATCTTGGTCCCGTTATATATATTTAACCCATTTCATTTAAGAAACCTTTCCCTCCGCTATATTACATTAATTCCTTGCTTATTATATATCCCCAACCCTTTTCTTATTATATTCCCCTTCACATATATAAACTGGGTCCCACTTATTTGAAACCTCGAAAATTCATCAACCATCCGATCTCAGTTGTCAAATCCAATGGTCCTCACACCCTTTCTCACTCCCACATGTTCGACAATTAACACGATGGAGGGATTGCGAAATAGGTGATTTTTCCCATCCCCGCCCCTGCCACGCATCACTCCCACAATCCATTGCATCCCCCATCCTAAAACTACCTAATCGTTGTTTGTGATGCGATAAACCACCGATCTCCTGTGCCGAGAAGCAAATCACCCTGCACTCTATGATGAAACCACTTGTCAACCCTGTGTGCAAGAAACTCCCAACTGTTTTATTCAATTGCCTATCTTTTTTTTAATTACGAAAGAAACCAAAGCCATTTTCCACTAGAATTTAAGCCTCCATAGTCCACGGACCTCTACGTTCAAATCTCTACAAACCTGGGTTTTATTAACAAATTGTTTTATTTTTGCAGGTTATTATCAGAATAGGAAATCGGACAAATAGTTTTGATACTGGTCACAAAACTTGTTTGCTCTAGATTCTCGGATTTTAATTCAAGGGCTTCATTTAACAATAGTTTGTGTACAAAGAGAAAATCAAATAAAATCAAAGACAGAGCAGAATGAGGAAATTTACACAGTGATGGTTCAAAAGAGATAAAAACATTTACCTCAACAACATCATATTCGCATTTTTACATAAAGTCAAATAGGTCTTTTAGTAAAATCCAATTTTACTAAAGACATAAAAGCAGGATGAAAATAAAGATTCAGATGATGAAGTTTACTGTGGCAGGTAAAAGAACAGTCATGGTAAAAAACTAAACAGAACAAACAAATAAAGTAAAGACCGATGAAGGATAGAGTTTAGAGATCAAAAGCAGAGTTAAAAGACAAGTCAGAGGAAGAAGACATCGTGAGAGAAACAAACAGATAACAACAATCAAGTAAAATAAGGACAAATTTTAGTCAGTTGAAAGGTGTCACTACCTTTTAGCATCCAGATATTTTTTTTTCTAGAATAAATCATGATTAGTTAAACAGGATATTTAGTATTAGTTTTTGTATAAATACTTCAGTCATTCGAAGTATTAAGTGTGTGTGGATTTTTGAACATTTCTATAGTTGTATTGATCTGAAACTTGAGGGTTTATTGTACCATTTTCAAGTCAACAACAGGACTAAGTAATAAAGGCATTGCATTACAGGATTCATGTGTTGGGCCACTTCAGTGAAGTATCTTTCTATTCTTCAAATTGTTATTTTCTTTAAGTATTCCATAAACTTGTATGTTTTCCAATTTAAATGTTATAACAGGAATATTATTGCAGAAATTGTTTAAGTACACTCTGTTCTGAACTGTTATTCATTTTGATATTTTATTCTGATATCCAGATTAAGGAATTCTTCATTTCTCAATTTTGATTTACCTCTTTCATTTCCTTCATTATCCGATTTGAGGAACCCTTAATTGCTCCTTGATCCCGATTGAAACCACTTCACCATCCAGCCTAAAAGATCTGAATTTACTCAGCTACCTTGCCTTGCGAACACTTCCTTTAGAACTTGATTATGTCCTATTGCTTGATACATTGACTCCATAGCCCAATTTAAAATAGACCTACACCTATCGATCTGAATCAATAATTCCACCACCAAAATCAAAACCAAATCAAGCTTACATAACTAGCCTTAAATCAACTAAAAACAACAAAGTTAAATCATAAAGAGAGAGCCTTCTCTGGGTATTAGGAAGGCTAGATCCTGATCTCAAAAGTAGGTTTGTGGTTACCTTGGTGAGTTCTTTCTTTAACCTTGAGAAATTACCGAGTGATAACATGTGGTTGTGTGGGTGGTTGTGGGTGTGTGCATGTGAGAATGTGGGCAATCGATACATAAAATGAAAGCATGCTTATCCCATTCACACACACAAAAATTAAATTAGGAAAAAATAATTGCTAATAAATTTTGAGATGGATATCTGAATGGAGAGAATGAATATGAAACTATCATCCTTGAGCTTATTTGATTTTTTGGCATAAAAATTCTACTTTCCATATGAATTCTCACTACAAAGAAAAGACCCTCTAGTGGAGGTTATAACGAAGATTTTTAGTGTTATAAAATTGGCCAAAATTGTCAATTTTTTTTTGCTACAACATTTGTTTTTGGTAACAGAGGTTTTGGCGGAGCTTCTAACGAAATTTCAACACAACTAAAAACAACTTGGCGACTGGAGGTGTTGGCATATGTTGTCCTTGATGGCAACCTACTTGATGAAGTCGATGGTAACCTACTTGATGAAATGATATTGTTGGAAATATGATGCAGAGTGTTGTCCTTGATGGTAACCTACTTGATGAAATAATATTGTTGGAAATATGATGCAGAGTGTTGTCCTTGATGGCAACCTACTTGATAAAGTTGATGACAACCTTCTTGATGAGTTAAAGAGGAGATTGTTGGCAATGTGATACAATGTGTTGACTTTGATGGAACCCGCTTAATGAAGTTGTTCATGATGGAAACTGACTTGATGAGTTGTTAATAATGTAAATCTGATGTATCTACAGATCAGTTCAGAAGTAGCAGAAGAAAGGAATTCAGAAAGTGCCAGAATAATGATAAATAAGTTATGCTACAAATCATACGTGGGTTTGTTAAGGTGAAATAGCATATGCACGCGGAAAAGTACGTGCCAAGTCGCGGATGCCCTTTTGCGCTCCAAATTTAGAATACCAAGGGGTGTTACCATGGTATTGACCCATTTTATTGAGCGCTGGAATATGTATTTGATCCCGTCCAGGAATACCATTAGTAGTCGAGTGGTTTTGACTCATGGTATTGAAAAAGGCTAAATCTATATAAGGAGAAGAAGATCATGGTGCAAGTGTGTGCATGAGTAAGGGTTGTGAATTAATAAATCTCTCTAAGGAATATCTGCATGGAAGAACTCTGTTCTTGATTGATAGATCTGAATCTATGATGCGCCTATGAAGAAAATGATGAAGAGGGATCTATAGATCTGAAATGTATATGTATTTTCTAGATCTGTTTATGGAATGTTTAGATCTGAGATGAGGCGAAATAATTTCTGAAGTAAAGGATGAAATCTGAGTTGTTTATCTGATCTGAAGAGCTACATAGTCCTAAAAAGTTACAGATGTATACGCAGGTTCGCTTCAGAAAAAGCGCGTGTGTACGCGGGTCTGCTTAAGGAAAAGCGCGTATGGGAAGATATGGTTTTCTGAAGAATGCACAAAAGTTTAAGCGGGTTGGTCTGCATGAAAGCGCGTACATACGCAGGTTCGGTGACGTAAAAGCGCGTATGGAATCTAGGGTTTGCTGAAGTATGTGGAATGAAATGCCTGATCTGTTTTGCTGTTTTACTGCTATCTGTCAATAATGTATTCATACAGAACTGGGTTGTTTGAATGATGAATATGTTGCTGATTATATTAATTGAAGATCAAGTCGTTGGTTGATTGGTTGATGATTCAATGAATGAATTGATGGGGTTATAAGTTTCAGTTTGATGAATGTTGAGCTTAAATGTGTGGAGTGGGTCCAGTCTGAAAATATGATGAAAAGTGGCCTACAAGTTGTGTTGTATGGAAGCTGTTGGATCCAATTTGAAAATTGATGAAACGTGGTCCGCAATGGTGCTGAAGGTCGAAGCCTTCAGTGAGGGGGTTGTAGCTCCGTTCCAGTGGTAGCTGGTAAACGAGTGCAGGGGGTAGTAGCTCCCTTCCAGGAGAGGCTGGTAAATGAGTGCAGGGGGTAGTAGCTCCCTTCCAGGAGAGGCTGGTAAACGAGAGCAGGGGGTTGTAGCTCCCTTCCAGGAGAGGCTGGTAAACAAGAGAAGGTTGTAGCCTTCTACAGGTGGGTGCCTACGTGTTGATATGAGTCTGCACCAGTACAAGGTTGTACGATGTTTTCTTTATAATAAAATATTGAAGACTGAGACGACGATGGCAGTGGTTTTCTCCCGACTTGGGTTTCCACCTTAAATCCTGGTGTTCATGTGTGTTGCTTATGTGTGATGGTTTATTCTGTTATTACTGCACATGCTTACTACTTACTAAACATCTAATGAATGAATGATGCAATGATCTAAGCTAAGAATTATCAGCATAATGAACTCTCTGTTAATACGCGACTTTTATTAAGGATATCCGCGTGTATATGCGATTTGGATTCATTAAAGTAGCGTATGGGTTTTAGAGAAAGAAAAGTAAAAAGTTTTTAGTCTGCACTAAACACTGATTCACCCCCCCCTCTCAGTATTTTTCCCAACAATTGGTATCAGAGCAGGTTCTTCTGCAGAAGCTTGATCGCTTGAAGGAGATACGTCGAAATGGGAAGTCATGAAGGAGTATTGTCTCTAAGGCCACCTCTATTCAATGGAAGTAATCTGATATTCTGGAAGATACAAACAAAAGAATATTTGCAAAGTCTTGGTGCAGAAGTATGGGCAATCGTGGAAGAAGGTTATCAGTATCCGGCAATTATTCCTACTGATGCAGCAAAAAGAAAGAAATATGAAATCAATGCCAGAGCTGTCAATGTTTTATTAGGAAGCATGTTTGAACCAGAATTTGCTAAAGTGATGCAGCTAAATTCAGCAAAAGAAATATGGGACAAAATCATTCTAAGCTATGAAGGAGATGCAAAGGTAAAAAGTGCAAAACTCCAAACTCTTAGAATTGAATATGAAAATTTAAGGATGCATAGTGATGAGAGTATTGCCAGTTTATTTTTACGTCTAGATGATATTGTAAATCGAATGAGAAATTTGGGTGAAACCATAACCGATACTACTCTGGTGGAAAAAGTCTTAAGATCTTTGACTTCAAAATTTGAGTCAAAAGTAGCAGCTATTGAAGAAAGGCAAGATCTGCAATCTCTTACTATTGTTCAACTACATGGTATTCTAACTGCTTATGAAATGAGAAAAGAAGGTCCCTCTCAAATCAGAGAAGCTGCCTTTAAGGCTTGTGCAAAAGGAAAAGAAAAGGAAGTTGTCAAGGAATCAAGTTATATATCAGAAGAAGAAGAAGCAAACTTTGTGAGAAGACTCCAACCAGGTACTGGAAGATTCAAAGGTAAGCTTCCCTTCAAGTGTTTTACTTGTAGAAGAGTTGGTCATTATGCTGCTAAATGTCCTTATGAAGAAAATCATGATAAAGGGAAACAATTTAAAAAGAGCTATTATACAATTGAAGATAATGATGAAATGTCAAATGAGGATGAAAAGGATTCTGACCAAGATCTGCTAGTGCTCATGGCAAGGAAGCAAAAGAAGAAGGCTACTCAAAAGGAGATATCTCAGAAAACATGTGCAGCAGAAAATGAAGAAGATAAAACAGGTATTAAATGTTGTTCTTGTGATTCACTTTCTTGTGCAATCAATGGTAAAGATAGTGAAAGTAATGTTATGGATCTAGAAGAAGCTCTCAAGATTAAAGTTGAAGATCAACAAAGATCATTTAAAGAGAGAGAAGTTATCTACAATGAGATGATCTCTCAAATGAAAGGATAGATAGAAATACTGAATGGTCAGATGGACAAGTATCAAAGGTTGTACAATTATGCAACCAATCGAAATAAAAGACTTGAAGCAGAAATCATCGATCTAAATGAAGATCCGGAAAAATCAAATAAGAAGAATGAAGAAATTGAAGCAGAAATCATCTCTCTAAAAGCAGATCTTGAAGCATCAAATAAAAAGAATGAAGAACTTCTACAATCATTTGAAAAAGAAGGATGTGAAGCAGAAATCATCTCGCTCAAAACAAATCTGGAAAAATCAAATAAGAAGAATGAAGAACTTCTACAAATTTTTGAAGAACAAGAAAATGGGTTGAAAGAAGAGATTTAAAAACTGAATGATCAAGTAGAAGAAGGAAGAAGGTTCGAAGAAAGTATGAAGAAGAAATGCCAAAAATTGGAGGTTAAGGTAAACATTCTAAGAGGTAAATTAGAAGAAAAGGATAAACTCTTGAGGTTTCAAGATAGTACTAAGATTCTGGATAATATTCTTAGTAGTCAAAGGTCTCCTTCTATTAAATTTGGTCTTGGTTTTCATGAAACTGTTAAAGGAGAATCTAGTTCACAAGGAAGTGCTAAAGATTCAAAGGATAATGCAAAACCTGAAATATTGAAAGAAACAAAAGATCAACCGACAATCATGAACTCTCAAAAGAAATCATTCCCTCTTTTGTTCAATAATGTTGAATGCTTTAAATGTCACAATTATGGGCATGTTGCAGCCAATTGCAGAAGCAGATCATTTCAGTCACAAACAAACAGATTCTATATAGAAAGGTACTCTGGTTTCTTTAAGGGATATTGTTTTTCATGCAGCAAGTATGGTCATAAAGCAGCTGATTGCAATAGAAGAAAGAATAGAAAAACACATTATGATCCCTATGCTTATTTTTCTGGTCATGTAAGATGTTATGCTTGTAACAAGTATGGACATGCGAAAAAGGAGTGAAGGATGAACAGATTTGAGAAATTGGATAATTTCCAGCACACAATAAGAAGTTTCAAGCAAAGCTGGAAAAAGAAGGAGGACTGGTCAGAAACGTAGGGAATATTGACCCTACTGCAGTCATCCGCTTCTAAAGCTTACTTCTCATAATGATTGCAAGGATGATGTGAGATAAATTATAGAGATTAGTAATGTATCATCACAGGGGGAGCAATGTATGGTGATTCCCATGATTGGTTTGATAATTCTGGTTATGTTTATTTTTGACAGTGCATCTGATGTGAAGAAGACAGGTACAAGTGGTACAAATTCAGGGGGAGATGAAAGTGTGAAATTTTCAATATTTCACTTTCCATACGCGGGTTGAGTGAACAAAAGCTGTGTATACACGCGAGTTACGCTGAAGACAGAAGCGTATGCCTTTCTGATAAGAAAAAACTGTAAGATAGCTAAAGATCAGGAACACAGGTTCAGGGGGAGAATCAATCTAACAACTAATGTCTACATTGTTGGCATTGTATCTGATTATTCCTTAGATCTTGCTTAAAATGATGATGACATGATACATGGTTTCTTATGATAAGATTATGGATGAGCCCTGTTTTCTTTTTGCTGAAAAGTATCTTTTGTTTTCACACATGAATAAGTTGGAAGTCGTATGATTCAGAGATAAGAATAGATCATGCAGAGTTTGTTGCTATGGTTGAGACCTTTTTCCTACACATATTACATCATGATGAATCCTGAAGATCTTGGTGATATTAGATCACATGGATGATTGTTTGACACATATTGTTTATTGAAGAAGTTGTTCTAATATGATAATTCCTCTTGGGAAGAATATGTTGATGCTGCAAAGAGTCTGAAGGCTTGGTTACTGATGTGCTTATGCTACAACTATTGGATGACATTTGAAAACACAACTACATTGTCCTATCTATCTTTTCTCATATATTCCATGGAAGCATTCAAATTTCTCAGACAAAAGCTAGGATATGTTTCTACCTCTTAGAAGATCATATCTGATTAAATTTCAGAAGATTAAGTTGGATACGCGAATTTCCTGAAAGACAGTCGCGTATATACGCGAGTTCATACACATAAAACAATGTATGTGTATTTTCTGACAAAATTCTTCTGGGTCAGCATTCTTTCAGCACAACTGCTGTACTGTTTGGTATCTCTGGTGGTGTTCCATTTTTCATAATTATGTTTCATTCTCTGATATTGTTGATGAAGATGCCTTGATGATTTGCTGTTGAAAGTGTTCAGGATGCACAAGCTCAGGGGGAGCATGGTAACTTCAATGCACATCAGATCTATAGAGCTCTTCTTTCTACATGAGGAGAAAAACCTTGTTTTGGTTTTCATCCGCACTTTGCCCTTGATGACAAAGGGGGAGAGTAACATGGTGTTTGAATAAGGGGAGAGCATCATGGTGTTTGCATAATGGTTATATTCAATGTATCTATCTGTTGTGATGATCAAACACCATCATGGTTTCCATCAAGTCCAAAGGGGGAGATTGTTGGCATATGTTGTCCTTGATGGCAACCTACTTGATGAAGTTGATGGTAACCTACTTGATGAAATAATATTGTTGGCAATATGATGCAGAGTGTTGTCCTTGATGGAAACCTACTTGATAAAGTTGATGACAACCTTCTTGATGAGTTAAAGAGGAGATTGTTGGCAATGTGATACAATGTGTTGACTTTGATGGAACCTGCTTAATGAAGTTGTTCGTGATGGAAACTGACTTGATGAGTTTTTAATAATGTAAATCTGATGTATCTACAAATAAAGGAAAGCGGGTCTGCTTAAGGAAAAGCGCGTATGGGCAGATAGGGTTTTCTAAAGAATGCACAGAAGTATACGCGGGTTGGTCTGCATGAAAGCGTGTACATATGTAGGTTCGGTGACGTAAAAGCACGTATGGAATCTAGGGTTTTCTGAAGTAAGTGGAATGAAATGCTTGATCTGTTTTGCTGTTTTACTGCTATCTGTCAATAATGTATTCATACAGAACTGGGTTGTTTGAATGATGAATATGCTGCTGATTATATTAATTGAAGATCAAGTCATTGGTTGATTGGTTGATGATTCAATGAATGAATTGATGGGGTTATAAGTTTCAGTTTGATGAATTTTGAGCTTAAATGTGTGGAGTGGGTCCAGTCTGAAAATATGATGAAAAGTGGCCTACAAGTTGTGTTGTATGGAAGCTGTTGGATCCAATTTGAAAATTGATGAAACATGGTCCGCAATGGTGCTGAAGATCGAAGCCTTCAGTGAGGGGGTTGTAGCTCCGTTCCAGTGGTAGCTGGTAAACGAGTGCAGGGGCTAGTAGCTCCCTTCCAGGAGAGGCTGGTAAACGAGTGCAGGGGGTAGTAGCTCCCTTCCAGGAGAGGCTAGTAAACGAGAGCAGGGGGTTGTAGCTCCCTTCCAGGAGAGGCTGGTAAACGAGAGAAGGTTGTAGCCTTCTGCAGGTGGGTGCCTGCGTGCTGGTATGAGTCTGCGCCAGTACATGGTTGTACGATGTTTTCTTTATAATAAAATATTGAAGAGTGAGACGACGGCAGTGGTGGTTTTCTCCAGACTTGGGTTTCCACCTTAAATCCTGGTGTTCATGTGTGTTGATTATGTGTGATGGTTTATTCTGTTATTACTGCACATGATTACTGCTTAATAAACATCTAATGAATGAATGATGCAATGATCTAAGCTAAGAATTATCAGCATAATGAACTCTCTGTTAATACGCGAGTTTTATTAAGGATATCCGCGTGTATACGCGAGTTGGCTTCATTAAAGTAGCGTATGAGTTTTAGAGAAAGAAAAGTAAAAAGTTTTTAGTTTGCACTAAATACTGATTCACACCCTCCTCTCAGTATTTTTCCCAACAGGAGGTTGTTACAGATGTTTTTCTCATTGGTGCGCTAATCAGGTGTCAACACACCGGTGTGTTTTACTATGAATGCACCAGTACGATAAACCTACCAAGCACTGGGATGAAAAACAAATTTAGGATTCCCTAGGGCGTTTAGCAATGTCCCGGTGTGTGTCAGCGAGACATTCGCGCTAGGGCGATCGAAGGTGCATGCACCGGGCTGTTAAGATGTAAAACTGCACTGGGCACACTGTAGGTGATACAACACACCAGGGACATTGTAGGTGATACAATGCACCGGGCCGTTCTAATTGGTATTGGTATTTGTGTGGTGTCCATAGGTCATATCAATGCATTGGTGCGCAATATTATACAAACACACTGGCGCGCAGTATCACACAAATGCACCGAGAGTTCTAATTGGTATTGGTATTTTTGCGGTGCCCATAGGTCGTAGAAATGCACTGGTGTTGGAGAGGTAAATCCCTCTACGGATAGAGGCGATCGCTACTAGCCTAGATCGGGTCTAGCAACAACTGAGTCATGCTAAGACGCAAGTTCCTAATTGCAAAATACCAAGATGCAACAAGAGGCCTACCTTAAGTCCTACGTTGCTATTGCTTGTAGAGAAGATGGCGCTTCTGTCCTTCATTGTGGCAGATCACAATTCTCCTGCCTAGCACGTTTGAACACCTGCACGTACACGAAGAAACAACAAACACACAAGCGTAAAACCTAATACATGCAACTATGTATCAGTCAGAGAAGATACAACTCATAACACAAGACATGAACATATGAATGAAACCATAATCGAAGTCGTTTATTATTAATCAGAACAAAGAAAGATACAACCTGAGCTCTGACGTTGGATCTTCCTTCGGTGGGTCGACAGAGGAGTACGTCTCAATAAAGCTCGTTGGGAAAAGGACAAGTCTCTGTCTCTTCGGTTGTCTGACGATAATATCCTTACTATTGATTCAACTCTATTTAGGCTACTAAGACTACTAAGGCTCAACCATTCAGCCCCTTCATCAATGGAAGATGGCTATATTTATAGAGGAGAGGAGGAGGTTGGGATCCCTACAATAGTGGAAGTGAGGCCTTATCCCTTGGGAGGTTCCCCATAAGGTGGAAACAAGAGGCCAAAGGAGGAAGGTCGTGGTTATTCAGTCGAAACCACTCCTCATGACTCATCCACGAAGTTGTTGTAATTGAAACTTCGCCTCTTTTTAAAAAAAAAATTCCATAAGCAGATTGGTGTGGGTGCTTAACTGGGATAGAGCGCCAATTGGCACGATCTCAGTGTTAATTTTCCTCATTGGCGCGAGGAAATAACGGGCTACCAGTGCCAAGGAAAAAACAGGTGTTTTTAGGGGTCTGCTCAAGAAATGATCAACAGAAGGAATGTTGTCCTCATGGAAAGGGATGCAATGATGGTATTTGCAAGGCATGACACTTCTTATTGGTAACAGAAACGACCCTCCAATGGACGAGATGGGGATTGCAGGGACGGTGAAAAATTACTGTGTAACAGATGCCCCCTAAAGCATGAGGCCCGAGAGAGAGAGAAGGGTGAAATGCTTTACGAGAACACGCCCAACTGAAAACACTGCCGTCAGAAAAAATGCGTAGACAAGTACAACTGATATCTCAAATACATGATATATATGTGGTATGGGCGCAGCCATCCATAATGGAGTATACAATAATCAAGATCCAAGGCATGGACGCAACCATCCAGTAAGGATCGATAAATAGACTCAGGTATGGTCGCAGCCATCCAATCAATGAGTCATGTAACCAATCATAATAATCCACAAAATCGCAGCCTGGATTCTAGCAGACAAAACCCAGGGTCTTGCGCTCCATCTCGACCCAAACAAAGTACAAGTTCATGCATGTGAATAAGTGAGCTGAAGTTGAACATGCAAGAACATCATCTGATTACCAGCCAATGATGAAAGCTGTTAACATACATGAGAGGAACCACCAATAATGACAATGGCCCTCAGCGAACTATAGGTAAAATCCACAAAATGTGAATAGTGAGCTGGTGTCGAACACCCACAGAATCATCCGATCGAAGGTCAATGATGAAAACCTTGCGTCGAATGCGAAGAACCTGCCATTGAGGCATGCAGGCTCCAAGGTACCGGAAGGGAGTCTCTAGATCAGGTTCTTAAATAATGAGTTGAAGTAGACAGGAAGTGACCTTGATCGAAGGTGGGCCATAGTGTTTCCCACATCATCGACGTGAGACAGAGGAATATAATGCTTGTGAATCAGGATCAGATGAGAATCAGAGGAGGGTTAAACTTGCAGAGGTCAACTTCTCTTGAACATATCGGCGACACGACAGTGGATTTGGTAGTATTTGACATCAAAAGATCAGAGGTCATGATGACGAGGCAAAGAACAGATGAGAGGTCAAAAAGGATCACCTGAACCCATGGAGGCAAACAAAGAGTGAGATGAGATGTCCCCAACCTGACATGAATGCAGACAAGTGCCATGTTCAAGAGCGACATACTGCCAACATGACGACGATACTGGTTCCATTTTTCCCCACCATTTCTGGCGAGTACCCCAATTATTTTTGAGAACAAGCTTGAAGGCGATAGCATATGCTTGTAATATAAGTTCATCCTTCGGACGAATCCATCCTAGTACATTTAACGAGCCCTAGGAAGGAGAAACTCGAATATCGTCATTACGACTGGATCCGATGTCATCAGGGTTTAACGAGTCTGACAAAGGAAGAAGTTGATGTCTTTTCATGTTTAGAGAGTTTGCAAAGATAGCAGAAAAGTAAACTCCAGCAGTCCCTTTTCGTAAATAGTTCCTCAGATCCGAAAAGGTAGAAAATTATGTCTGAGAAAACCTCCTATTCGTGATAGGCTAGGGTATTCCTTTTTCGTAAATAATCTATCCCAGCTCGAAAAAGGGGTAAACGTATACTGGGTAGATTTCATTTCGTAGCCACTTTAACGAGATCAAAACGACAAGGGACTCGGCAATATTTTCATGTTTATAGAGTCAAAAAAGAGCTGAAATATGACTCCAGAAATGACTTTTTTTTCGTGTTTTTACCGAGTCCGAAAAAGTATAAAATACAAATCGTATCACCGTCCAAGCTGTGTAAAAACCCTGTTGCTACACATGAAAGCGAGCGTAAAATCCATTTTTCGACAAAATATATTAAAATATTGGGAAAAATGACTTTCAAAACCTATTCTGACTTTGAAAAGTTATAAATATGCCAAAAATAGTAAAACATATTCACTTTTACTTTTTACCTTATTTGGAGAGCAACAGTGAGCTTTTGGTGTGTGAACTTGTGGCGGTGATTGTGACCAATCCAGTACATCATCCAGATTCTCGTTCGTTCCAGGTAAGAGGCGCTCTCCTTAGCTTTGTTTTGATTCATTTTTTGCAAATTTCCATTGTGTATTTGACCTCTGGGGGAACCTTTTGCAAATTTAGGGCTCGGCCAATTGGCGCGGGTATCGGGCACGGACCCGCGCCAATTGGCTCCTTTTTGTAAAGGGGTCGCGCCAATTGGCATGACTGTTAGCAAAACAGTCGCGGCAATGGTGCAACTCAAATTTCCACCTTGAGTCATCAAAATGTAAGCCACTCAAATGAATTTTTAAGTGTTGCAGAGATATAATAAGGTATTTTTGACCATGTTGGTGCACATATCCAGCCAAAATGGTGATTGAATGGAAGGAGAGGGAACATAGGGAAGAGGAAGAAATGGCCATGCAAAATGAAGCTTGCATGAACGCCCTCCGGGACGGTGGTCTCAAGAAGTTTTTTCTCACACCATGTTTGAGAGCTCAACCTGAGATATTGCAATATTTGGTTAGCATATGGGACAAGAATGAAGAAGTGTTCAAGCTCCGAGACCAAATACTAGCACTTGAAGTCTCTGATGTTTATTTCATAACCGGATTGTCACGCAGAGGCCCAGTGCCAATCATGACAGGCAGTAGACCTTCTGGGGAGAAAATGGAGATGGTAATGGAGAGAGTGTGCCCAGGGGCACAAACAGGATCGGGCAGTGGGAAAGTAGACATCCACACTGTACGCGATCTAGCACTCCGAGTAGTGCTTCACACCATTACGTGAGCTGTAGGATCGCAGGCCCCGCACGAGGCAACCAAAGCATAGCTCCTACTAGCCTCCGAATGCATGAATCCTACACTTTTTGATTGGGTCACTGCTGTGACAAAAAACATCAAACGACAGCTGAAAAAGTGCAAGAAGGCCAAACTGAAATATTTTGGGTACGGTTCCATTTTGGTGTCATTCATTCTGGAACGATTACCAATTTTCCAGGGCCAAGGGGCGATAGTCCCCGAGCCGTCATTGAGGGAGCCGAGGATGGCTCGATGGGCAGCACTCATGCCCAGGTTAGGAGGGGGCCAACAGATGTCCTGGAGGCCAGAGTTTTTTGTATGGTTAAGACGTCAGCTGATTGTAGTTGAGGATTGGCCCTACGCAGGTACCGACTTCATGGGAGACCTAGATCTTCCACATTCGGAGGGGGAGGACTGGGACGGGGAGCTGGGTATGAATCTTTTTGATTTTTTATGTATTTATGATTTTTTTTGTGATACATGCCTATTCTAACAACAGTGGAGTCGCCAGTTTGTTGGAGAGGTAAATCCCCTCTGTGGACAGAGGTGATCCCTACTAGCCCAGATCAGGTCTAGAAACAACCGAGTCACACTAAGACACAAGTTCCTAATTGAAAAAGACCAAGATGCGACAAGAGGCCTACCTTAAGTCCTACGCTGCTGTTGCTTGCAGAGAAGATGGCACTTCTGTCCTTCGTTGTGGCAGATCACAATTCTCTTGCCTAGCACGTTCGAACACCTGCACGTACGCGAAGAAACAACAAAAAGACAAGCGTAAAACCTAATACATACAACTATGTATTAGTCAGAGAAGATACAACTCATAACAAAAGACATGAACATATGAATGGAACCATAATCGAAGTCATTTATTATTAATCAGAACAAAGAAAGATACAACCTGAGCTCTGACGCTAGATCTTCCTTCGGCAGGTCGACAGAGGAGTATGTCTCGGTAAAGCTCGTCGGGAAAAGGACAAGTCTCTCTCTCTTCGGTTGTTTGACGATAATCTCCTTACTATTTATTAAGCTCTATTCAGGCTACTAAGACTGCTAAGGCTCAACCATTCAGCCCCTTCATCAATGGAAGATGGCTATATTTATAGAGGAGAGGAGGAGGTTGGGATACCTACAATAGTGGAAGGGAGGCCTTATCCCTTGGGAGGTTCCCCATAAGGTGGAAACAAGAGGCCAAAGGAGGAAGGCCGTGGTTATTCAGTCGAAACCACTCCTCATGACTCATCCACGAAGTTGTTGTAATCGAAACTTCGCCTTGTTTTTAAAAAAACTTTCCATAAGCATATTGACGCGGGTGCTTAACTGGGACAGAGTGCCAACTGGCATGGGTTCAGTGTTAATTTTCCTCATTGGCACGAGGACATAACAGGCTACTAGCGCCAAGGCAAAAATAGGTGTTTTTAGGGGTCTGCTTAGGAAATGATCAACAGAAGGAATGTTGTCCTCATGGAAAGGGATGCAATGATGGTATTTGAAAGGCATGACACTTCTTATTGGTCACAGAAACGACCCTCCAATGGGCGAGATGGGGATTTCAGGGATGGTGAAAAATTACTGTGTAACAACTGGTGAGCAATCTCACATAAACGCACTGGTGTGCAGTATCACATAAACGCACTGAGTGTTCTAATTGGTATTGGTATTTGTGCGGTGCCCATAGGTCGTAGAAACACACCGATGTGTATTATCATACAAATGCATTGGGGCACAGTAACTAACACGCACCAATGTTCATTTTGTATTTTTTAGAAACATCGACCTATGATAGTACAATTATTGTGATTTTTATAAATTCATTATTCATCAAAAGTCGACACATATCTTATAACAATATTCATAACAATAAAATTTTTATTAGTGCATTTGAATGTGATGTTTGGATTAATTTGTTATATCATATCATCAGATTTTTCATCTCTTAATTATAATATTTAATCATCCATATATTTAATCAGTAGCATTACATTTCACAATGACAATGAAGAACGAAATAGAATAAATTAAAACATATTTTATTATATATATATGAATACGACACTCTTTTTCATAAAAAATGGGACAGTTATTGGTATCCCTCTGTCCTTCAATTAAGACACTATGTCCATTACATTAAACAAAATTTATGATTTAAAAAAGAAATATTTCAAAAAATACAACGCCTTGCTTTGATATCCAAACATATTGATCATCATTCTTCGCTTGAACTGCTGTAACTGCTCGAGCTAATTCCATGACTCAGGTTATTTTGAGGAATGTTTTGTTCACGATGTTGATTTTTTTCTTCTTCTTCACCTTCCATCTACAAACATAAAAATAAATTGTAATGGGCGTATATACATTGGTGAGAATAATGAAAATTGAAATATTAAATTATATAAATCAATGTAAATCGAAAAGAAATGATGTACCATAGCAAGGATTGACTCATGAACTATACACATTCTTTCAAAACCAAATTTCATGCCATCTTTCAACATTTCATTTGTTGGCACAGTCCCATACTTTGTTTCCTGCAAGTTTTATACCCCATAACACATCATATATTTAATATAAAAATATTTTTTTGTTCTATTAATTATAGATGGAGCTAAGTAAAACAAGATCGATAAATGCTTACAAATTCCACAATTAATTTCTGAGATGCCAACATATACTGACAACCCATATTTAACCCAATGTCAATCAATTCTTCTGATGGTTCTTCTTTGGATGTTAGCACCTGTTTGAAGAAATTCAATGATGATTGTTGTAAAACAACTTAAAATATACAAAAATGAAATCTAGTTAAGTTGTTATAAGGAAGTAACAATTACTCACAAACTTAGATATCAACCCTTTTCTTCCTTTTCGTCCCGTTTTATGTGCTGAATGGGTTCCATTTTCTTTTCTTTTCTGCAAGAAAATAATTGAAAATTAATATTTAATGCTAAATTTTTTATTTATTGTACCTAATCAAAAAATTCAATGATTCCATATTGCATTTGAAGCACGTTGTTTTTGAGATGGCTCCTCGCGCGACACAATTATGTCCATTTCTTTGACCATCTCCTTGTACAAATTTTTGGACATTCCTATTGGTATATTTCTAATATCAGTTCGTTCATCCTTTGAGATTTTCATAATCTTCTTGAAAATGTAACATGACAATAAACTATTTAATTTTTATATTGATATATGAAAAGTAAATATAACAAAAGTGATATTTATAAATGATTGCTTTCTAGTAATATATATATAGAAAAACATTTAAAGGAATATTACTTTTTCATTCCTTTTTTTTTTTTTTAACTGAAATGGGTATGGATTTTATTAGTAGAGAACTCCGAATGGCCGTAGCCTTACATCTTTCAGTGCAATTCTTTTACATTTTTTGTTTCCAGCAATTTTCGAATTTCATGGTATACAGATTGTTTCTGGATCTCCACCATTTGTGCTAAGGTCTCCTTGGGCCAAGAGGCATCCTTTGTTGGCATAGAAGTCTGCCTCTTTGTTTGATTCTCTGAGAATGTGATAGCATTTGAAGGAAGTGAAGTCTTGGAGAAGGTATCTCAGCCTTTGCAGATTCTTATTTAAATCAACTTCATTGAATTGGCCTTGCGTATGTATTATTTTGATCAGGATTTCTGAGTCTTCGAATGCTTGCAACTCCCGATGTCCTCTTTCTTTGGCTATTTGGAAAATTTTTAACAAGCTAAGGATTTCTGATTGATTGTTAGTTCGCTGTCCTATACCGCAACTGAAGGTTTCTTTGATGCCTCCATCAGAAGAGTATATGAGTCCTCCAACTCCTGCTGTCCCGGAGTTGCCTTTAGAGGCACCATAAAAAAAGCTGTTGTTATTCCTTGCTTCCTCCACCAATTCTGAAAAGCTTCATTCTTTTCTCTTAGCCTCCACTCAGGATTTCTGAGAGGTTTTTTTGTGCTGTGTATCCGTTGGATGAATGCTTGAGTGCCAAGCCAATTCTTTTCCTCTTGCTGCATCGAATTGTCCTCTTTGATTTTCTGAGAATTCAAAATTTCTAAAAAGAGTCCTTTTGCTTTTGCTGCTACCATGTTGGGGGTCCAAGTTACATTGTTAAATATCTGCTCATTTCTAGCTAGCCATAGCTTCCAACACACTAGCTTGGGGAGAGTGATCCAAATTCTGGCCCATGATGAGTTTAGGGAGAGCGACGGGTAGCACTCTTTCCATGAGAGGAATGAGTCCACAACTGAAGTTTTAGTGGGGATTACAACCTTTAATCCTTGAAGAGTGTGGTTCCAAACTCTGTTTTCATATGGACATTCAACAAATAAATGATCCATGGTTTCCATGGCTTCTTTGCAAAGTGTGCACCTATGCGGACCTGCAATGTTTCTTTTCATAAGGTTTTCACTGGTCAGGATCTTTCTATGCATTAGAGTCCAGAAGAAGAATTTTACCTTGGGCAGCGCCATTGGATCCCATACCTCTTTCCAAAATTTTGCTGGATGAATTCGGTCTTTGTGTGTTTGCATAAATTCATATCCTTTGAATGAGATGTATGCTCCTGTAGGTCCCCATCCCCATTTATCCTTTTCTGATTTATGCACCGAGGTAGCCTCACGAAGTTCCTGTTTGAGCATTTCTGATTGCTGCATTAGGTGAGCCGGGATATCTCTGAAATCCCAATCAATCCAGAGCCCAGAATCGTTCCACTTTGAGATATCGTAGAGTGTCTTGTCCCCTCTGTTTTCTAAAAACACACATATCTCATGCAGGATGTCTTGTGTGGCTAATGGCGAATGGCCCATTATACTATCAGTCAGTAGCTTGATGTGTTTCCCATTCCCTGGGATACGATATAAATTCCGGGTGAAAAAACGCTGCCCTTTAATACATAACTACCATAACAGCGAGCTCTTTTTGCTGTTTGCGTTCTGCAAGTTTCTTAGATTTTCATTTGGTAGGTATTTATGCCTTAGAGCTATGCTAACGGGATGATTGGGGTCACTGTGGAGTTTCCAGAGTATTTTTCATCCCAGAGATACGTTGGTAGAGTCCGGATCTCGAATTTGAAGGCCTCCTTCCTTCAAAGTTTGCTTTGCTATATCCCATTTCACCAGATGAAATTTTCTCTGGTTTCCTTTGCCTCCTTTCCACAAAAAATCCCTCGTGATTTTATTAATTTGTCTTGAGATCGACTTGGGTGCCATCAGGTATGATGCTTGATAAATTGGCAGAGATGACAACAATGATTTTATAAGGGTTAATTTTCCTCCATGAGTTAACCATTGGTCACCCCATGCAACGATTTTGCCTCTGATTTTTATAATTACTCCTTCCCAAAAATTGACTCTGTTTGTGCCCAGTGTTAGTGGAAATCCAAGATAGTTGATTTTTTCCCATTTTGCGTATCCATTAAACCCCAAGTTGCTTGCTATGATTTGAGTTTCTTCCTCCTTTGTATTCCAGCTATATACTGCACTTTTCTTTTCACTGATTAGAGCTCTAGATGCTTTGAAATATGCTTGAAGAGTATTTTTGTATGCAGACCCAATTCTAGTTGAAGCTCCTCCCAGCATGAGGGAGTCATATGCAAACATTGCATGGTTTATTGCTTTAAGGTCCTTTGTTATTTTTAAACCTGGGGCTGTTCCTGTTATCATATCAAGCTCCATCTTTCTACTCAACGTGTCTGCCATTATGATGTAGAGGAAAGGAGAAAGGGGACATCCTTGTCTCAACCCCCTCGTGGCTTGGAAGAAATCAGCTGGCCTCCCATTTACCAAAGGTGCTATCCATGGACTACTGGTGCATGCTTGGATCAGATTACAAAATCTTGATAAAAAACAAAGGAGATTAGAACTTGATATAGATAGGACAACTTGACTCTGTCGAAGGCATTATCCATGTCTAACTTGATCATCATACCTTTCTCCTTTCTCAGATTGCTAGAATGCATGGCTTCCTGGAATTGGATTACATTGTCTAGGATCTGTCTCCCATTGATGAAGCCCCCTTGCGAATATAATATGAGTTTGCTCAGCAGTGGCTTTATTCTATTTGCAAGAAGTTTTGTGATAATTTTATATGAGGCATTTCACAAAGAGATTGGTCTGAACCTATCAAAGGAGGAGGGGTTTGTCTCTTTCAGGATTAAAGCGAGGAATGTTGAGTTGGTGCTACCCCCAATTTTTTCTTTCTTCAAGAATCCTTTTAGCATTCTAATTAGATTTTTTTTTATTATATCCCAGCATATCCTGTAGAAGTGAATAGTGAACCCATCTGGCCTAGGGGCTTTGTCTAGATTCATGGACCAAATTATATTGCTGATTTCTTCTTCATTTGTTTGCTTCAATAATGCTGTATTGTCCTCTGTGGTGAGCAATGCCGGAATGTTCTTCAGGAATTATTTTTTATCTTATTCATAGTCCTCTTTCTCTTTGGTGTAAAGATGATGGAAATTTAATACTGCAGCAAATTTTATCTGTTCTATTCCTTTGCAGAGCCTCCCATCAGAGGAAGTGATCTCTTAGATGTGATTCCTGGAGAGTTTAGCTCTACATTTTCAATGAAAATATGATGTGTTCCTATCTCCAGCTTCCAGCCAGAGACTTCGGGACTTTAGTCTCCAATACTCCTCTTCATTTCTGAAGGAGAGGAATGTTTTGCATTGGGCTACTTGCTCCTTTTCTAATTATGTTTTGTTTATATCAATTGTGTCCATTTCACTTTGCAGTATTTCCAAATTTTGCACTACCTCGATTCTTTGGTCTTTGGGTGTATTTGATGGAAGTTTACTCCATTCCTTGAGTGCCTTTTTTGTTAATTTTAATTTTTGTTCCCATACATAATTGGGAGAGCCATTGACTGAGGTGTTCCATGCCATTCGAACCATCTCTTCAAAGCCGCTCTTTCCATTACACAGTGGGCTAAATCTGAATGGGATTGGCCCCAAATTGTCTTCCTCCTCAAGCAATAGCCAGATGGGCTTATGATCCGAGGTGAGCTTTGGAAGGATGACTGATGAGATAAGCTTCCGTTCCATCAACATTGTGCTTTGGACCAAGAACTTGTCCAGTCTGGCAGATATATGGTCTTCCCCTGTCCTGTTATTTGTCCAGGTATAGAGCCCTTTTCTTGGTTTAAAGTCCAATAGATCCCATTTTTGTATCATGTCTTATACTACCTGGATCATCTGATCCTTGCTGTTCCTGCCCCCTCTCTTTTATTTTTCATTCATTACTAAATTTAGATCTCCAGCTATGATTATATTGTTTGGAGAATTCAGTTGAAAAAACTCATTGAATGTTTTCCAACAGCCTTTCTTTTCAAAATACAATACCGATACATATAAATTGAATAGTGCAATGGTTAACTTACTTGATATATGATTCAGCTCTGTGAAACACCAGTGTTGTGTGTTGTGTGAATTGATGAGCTTGAAGTGATCTTCCTTCCACAAGGTTGCTATTCCACCCGAGGAGCCTCTTGTGCTTATTTCTTTTCCTGTGTTCTTCTGCCATTTATTTTTACTGATCTCAAGAAGGACTTCCCCTTCGATTTTTGTCTCTTGGAGCATTAGGATGTTTGCAGGTTCCGCTTTCATAAGATCTTTGACCACTTCTATTTTCATAGGGTTCCCGAGCCCTCTGCAATTCCAAGAGACGATTCTCATTACTTACTATTCAGGGAAGTTGGGCCTCCTCCTTTTGGCGGCCTTGTCCTTGTGTTTCTACCAATTGAAATTTCTATAGTAGTTTGACTACCTTGAGTCTTTTGTCTTTCCGCTTCTTCCTCCCTCACTTCTCTGCGAGTCTTTCTTCCTCCTCTTTTGGCAGGCCTTTCTATGATCTCATCCTCCAAGGAGCTTGGCGAATCATACATTTTCTTTCTTGCTGCATCGACATATGAGGGAGAGACTGCTGAATGATCATGGCCTTGCTGGACTTCGCATTTTGATCTCCTGATTTCGAGGTGGGGATGGAGGTCCCATATTTTTGTTCTTGTCCCGTTGGTTCTGGGTTATTTCCCTTTGGTATTCTTTTAGTTTTGGGTTTCGCTGTCCCTGCTTTCTACACTGTGGTCCATTGTTTTGCTTTTGCGTTCTCGCTCTCCTCTCCTTCCTTTTTTTTGCAGTGTCTTGCGAAGTGACCATAGCCATGACAGTGCCGGCATTTGAAGGATAACTGCTCATAATATAGCTCCTGGATGTGCGTCCATTTAGTTGCTGTAACTTTGATTGCCTCTGGTAACCCTTCCTCCAGATCAACCTCCACAGAGATCCGTGCGCAGGAGTATTGATCTTTTCGAACAGCTTGATTGATATACCTTCCAAGCGAGTTGTCGATAGCTTGTAGAGATTTTTGATTCCAGCAATGTAATGGGAGATGAGTTAGATGAACCCAGACTGGAATAGTAGACGGAACGTCCTGGGCTGGGTCAAAGTCAGGGGTCCATTTGTTCAAGTATAAACTCTGAGGCCCCATGAAGAAAGGACCGTTTCTGAAAATGAGGTTTTTGTCATCCGAGTTTTCAAACACGAACACATAGAATCCTTTTCCAACAAAATGGCTCTTGATTCCTTCAGATACGAGCGGCGTCCAATTTCTCTGCACCCATGCTTCAACGGATTTGGGAGAGGGCCAGAGCCTGGTAAATTGTCCGATGAGCCCTCTGTCTGCTAGATTGATTGCGGATATGCAAGAATATGCTATTGGCAATTATTCTATTGGGATGCAGTCCACCTTTTTAACGAACTTTTGTTGTGCCTCGGATATTGGTCTCTTGTGAGATCCAGCGATGAGCTTCTTGAATGAAATCATTTCGGGCAGGGGAGGGGCAGATTCAACACCCCCACTGGCCTCCATTGGAGCTGAACCCAAATATAAAAGAGCATAGGCAGCGCAGCTAGGTCACGTTCGCAGCGCAGCAGCGATATTCATTCCTTCTTTTTTGTTGTTGTATGTTTTTGCTATTAAAAGTCTCACATGTCTCATTGACCAATTCTTTGGAAACTCATCCTGTAGTTTAGATAAAATCTGGTTCTTGGAATCATTGGATTGATTTTTGTATTGTAAGTGGAAAGAATATCTATAAATTCGTTCCACTATATCCCTCAAATTTTTGTAAATTTTTTCCCCCTTTCGTTAACCTCCAACACCACTCTAGATGAGCTAAGGAGAAATTCATTTTCATTTGCATGTTCTACATTTTTTCTTTTCTTAGAACAACATTCCTTTTTTGAGCTGATGGTCCCTGTAGAACATCAAATATATGTGAATTAATAGATTGTTTGAAACATGTTATCTAATATTCTAAAGTAAATTATTAATGAAAATTAAAAAAAGAAACTCATATTGAATCAATAGTATTTTTTCATTCATTGATTCATCCTTCTGCAATTTTTCCATCAAGATTTTACACTCTTCTGGTCCTAGATCAGAAATAATCTTATCGAGCTTCATCATTTTTGTGGCTCTGCATGATACACAGTAAACAATACATATTAGTTAAACTTACATATAGTTCAAAAATAATAATTTTTGTAAAGAATTTACAAAGAACTTGCCATTTTTTCTTTTCTCGATGTGCTATTAGTATTTTTATTACTTGATCTCTTGTCAGCCATTTCTTTATCAATATGAAACCTGTACCAAACCTTTCATTAATATATTTTATAAATATATCACAAACTTTTCAGGTAAAAAAACAATCAAGAAAATGGTGCGTCTTTCAAGCAATATGCACCGACGTTGGTGCTGCGTGTTCTTATAAATGTACCGCAAAAATAGTAGAAACATCATACTGTGATCTCTGTCAACAAGGAGAACCAGTGCACTATATGTTAACCAGCACACCGATTAACACAGAAAAATTAATAAAAATCATCTAGTGTTAGCTTTTGTAGCATATGATGTCATGGAGAGGGCGGTACGACATGTTCTTATAAACACACCGAGAAAATAGAAGACCACCGTACGGTGCTCTCTATCAGCAAGGAGACCTGATGCGTTATATGTTAACCAATGCATCGATTAACACAGACATAATTTTTTTTTTGTTTTTGTCAAATAGTATGTGCGCGGTGCGCTATTTTACACAGGGCGCACAAATTAAAAAAAAATCCATTTTTAAATTATTTTTATCAAACAGTACGTGCTTGGTGTGCTATGATAAAATAGCACATTGGTGCACTATTTTACATAGGGTGCACCGATTAAAAATATTCTGTTTTTTAAAAATTCACGCAAGGGCCGACATTGTTTGGGATCCAACTCTACAAGTCGTCCCGTGGGTTGGATGTCTTAGGCCTATATATATAGCAATAAAAACCCTATAATATAAAATGAAAAGTGCTAATTCCGAAGACACAGAAGTAGGAAGAAGCAAGGGAAGAAACAAAAAGAATTAAGGGTTTAGCGTAAGAATGGATTTTTTTTTTGTTTTGTTCTTTTTTTTTTGAAAATGAATAGTAAATTTTTTTTTTTTCTTACCATGTATTAAATGAAACAGAAAATGTAAAAAAAACAATATTTATAGTAAAATTTAATCACCAAATGGTTTGAAATTCTATGCTACAGGGTTTGAATCACTAGAGGTTTGGAATTCTGATTGTCTGAATAGTTCTGTTCGAAAGTATTTCGCTGCTCCACAATGCTCTCATGCTCTCTTGCTCCAGGTATGTCTCTCGTGAAAATATCTCCCTGATTTTTTTTGCAAAAATAATGAAATCATGAAAAGTTTTTACTATTTAAAGAATTGTTTTATGAAATTAGATTTTCGAAAATAATTTTCTACCCATTTTTCAATTTACCGTTTTTTTTTTCACTTAAAAAAAATAAAGTTTCATTTTATTTATTTATTTGCGGCTATTCGGTACCGGTGCATCAATTAATAACACAACACCGGTGCACAGTAACTAAAACGCACCGGTGCGGTTAACTGTACATTAGCACCGATAACAATAAGTCCATTTTTAATGCACCAATATTACTTTTAGGTGTGTACACCAAAATTTATTGTTGATTTTTCTCAAATGTAGGGAGAAAATATCATAATTATATAGAATGGAAAATTTTTCAAAATCCACCTCGTTCCATAATATTTCTCAAAGTCCATTGTTATGTATATTTTATTAATTATTAGTTAAATATAGTTATCTTAGGTTTTATTAAGTGAAAGGGCATGATCAAAGATCATGCTTCTTCGCCAAGGGACACCATAAGGCTATATTTAAAGCCTTGGTGATTCCCCATTGTAATCATCTCTCATCTTTTATCAATAATAATATATACTTATTCAAGTTTACCAGAGTTCTTACACTCCATTGGTATCAGAGCCATCGCTCTTCGGGATCTGTGTGATCAGCCAAAATTAAGGAATTACAAGAAAATTCCAGAATTGCAGATTTTTTGTAAAAACCAAGTGCTTGTGGGTAGCAACATTTGTTTTTAAAAAGAAGAAGAAGGAAGAAATATATATATATATATATATATATATATAAAATCAAGAGAAAGAAGGAAAGTCAACACAAAGGGGGAAATAAATTAAAAGAAAATAAATAAATAAATATATATATATATATATATATTTAAAAGAAAATAGTTCCAAAAGAAAAAAAAAAGAAAAAGTAAAAAGATATATATATCTAAAGAAGTACATATACGTACATGTGAAGACAAAGTAAAATTAAAAAGGAAGAGTAATTGCTCGTGGTTTACAAGCTCGTGGTTTTTGGGCCCATGGTAATTTCCCATGGTATTAAAACCCATTTCCCCTTTTCAAAACAACGTGCCTTTTCAAAACAAAGTGACTTTTAAAAACAACATGACTTTTCAAGGTTAACAATTTTTTTCCCCATATATATATATATATTTATATAATTCAAATAATAAAATAATAATAATAATTATTATTATTTAAAATATATAATAATAATAATAATAATAATAATAATAATAATAGAAATTATTATTATTATTTCAAAAAAAATTAATTTAATTAATTAATTAAATATTAATTAATTAATTAATTTAAAAGAAAAAAAACGGAAAAACTGGCAGAAAAATATTCCCCACCTCATACATGTCAATGTCTTCATCGATGTCGATGGCCGAATTCTAGAAGAAATTGGTGGATCTTGAGAAACAAATCAATAATAATTCCGAAGAATTCAGAAAAAGATTAGTTGATCTTGAAGGTACGGTTGCAGGACACTCCGACGACATCAAAAAGGTTCATGACATGACAAATCGAATAGAAAGACAAATGTGGCTAAATCATCAAGAGACCACAGAAAAGATGACAGAACTCTTCAATAAGCTAAATGATAAGATAGATAAGTTAAGTCAGACACAACCTCCAATATTCCCAAATGTGGAACATAATCAACTGAACAATGTAGCTAATTCAAATCATAATCATGAATATGACATTTTTGAAAAAGAGCAATTGAATGAGGTTGAATTGGAAATCAGCTCACATGAAAGCTATATTGCTGAAATACCTAGAAGCAGAGACTCTGAAATCAACCATGAAAGTTATAGAGCTGAGAAGCCAATAGAAGAAAATGCAACTCAATCCACTAATAAAGCCAGAAATGCAACAACAGAAGTTATTGAGAACTTTTATATAAATGAAAATCCAATGTCAGAAAAAGAAATAATGTTGGTGAAGGAGCCACGTAAAGAATTCAACGTGACTACTATCACAGATGCAACTACGGACATAGTCATTTAAAATGAAAGAGACCATGAAAATATAGATGCTTATAAACAACAAAATGTTTCATCACTATAATTGAAAGAAAAATGTGAAGAGAAAAACACATCTGAAGCCACTGATACAGTGCCAGAAGCTGTTAAGGCCTTCGGTGATGAAGCAGATATAGTTGTTAGGAAGGAAGCATTTGATGATGAGGAGAAGTTACATCAGACAATAATTGTTGGTAACTTACCTCTAAATCTAAAAAGGAACAAAGAATAATCACCAGCAGTACCAGGAATAGGATCTGACCCTGTCAATATAAGATCTTGTCACTATCCACATCACCAAAATATTGAACTCGAGGAGATGCTCCATGATATTTTTAAAATGTGGGAAGCAAGAGCCCGCCGCTCAAGAAACCCAGGCGTTCGTCAGCATTGCCCATCATTACGTATGCTTTGAGGACAAAGCATATTTAAGAGAGGGGCAATGCTATGTATATTTTATTAATTATTAGTTAGATATAGTTATCTTAGGTTTTATTAAGTGAAAGGGCATGATCAAAGATCATGCCTCTTCGCCAAGGGACACCATAAGGCTATATTTAAAGCCTTGGTGATTCCCCATAGTAATCATCTCTCATATTTTATCAATAATAATATATACTTATTCAAGTTTACCAGAGTTTTTACACTCCATCCATCGCAGAGTTCTCCCTATCCATCTAGAGACATAATATTTACTTCAGATTTTGTTTATATTTTCATTATCTAATTGAATTTAATTTTTTTATCCATGTCAATCAGCTTAATAAAATTAGTGTATAAAAATTTGCAGGTTCATGGTGATTCAGAATCGAGTTCAGATGCACAAAATATTCAAACAACTCCAAAACGTCGGAAGCTCTTATCCGGAGCAGCATATCGCAAGGCGCATTTGGTAGATGAAAATGGACAACCGCTTCATCCTGCCAATTGTAACATTTCATCTTCTAGCCACAATCCTGGGACAATGATGGTAATAATAATTATTTTGTATATTAATGTAATTATTTCAACGTAAAACCAATTAATCATGCAATGTCAACGTGCTTACTAATTGATATCATAGATTTTGTACTAATCATGTTCAAATATATTTTTTGAAATTATTAGGATTCTAGTGATTATGAACGACATACCTACCATCTTCCGTTTCACCCCATAACATTGTCAAATCGAGAGAAGGCTGAATGAATAGAAAAAATCGAAGAGGAACGATACCAAATGGTTGAATCAACCACCTATTCAATTCCCACTGCGTCTAGATTCACCAATTAGGAATGACTACAGCAATAGTAGTTCTTCACAAGCTGTCAATGGAAGCAATCAAATAGAGGTTGGTATGGATGATTACTTAAGGGATATGACTGCCATGGAGACAATGTTTTAGATGCATTCCAGAATGATGATCAACTAGGGGATGATGCTCATATCACTGATACCTTTTTCGAAAGCCTTAAATTTTCTTCCACCACCCCTCTCTTTGGGCCCGTCAGTCAGTCAAAGTCTACCTAGTTGGGGACAACGATGTTACTTGAAAACTTGAAAGTAAAGTTTGTCTTGTCAAATTCATGTTTCTCGGAAATTTTGAGGTAATTGAACATCAAGTCCTCCCTTATAATTTGAGAAATATAATCACACAATGAACATTACAAATGGTCAATTTTATGAATGTTAATAATTATATCAAAATTAATGTTCATTTAATATTTTCCATGATCACCAAATACAAGTTATTCAAAGATAAGGTTCTTCCGCGTGATAATGTCTTTCCCAGTAGCTGTGAAGAGGCAAATAAATTGTTGAAAATTTTGGGTGTTGAGTATATATCATATCATGCATGTCCAAATGATTGTATTCTATATAGAGGAGAATATGCAGACAAAGAGATATATCCGAAATGTGGACATGACAGGTATGATAAATAAAAAAAGAAGGGTAAATCACATGGTCCTCCTTTTAATACATCGAGGCACATGCCTATAATCCCAAGGATCCAAAGGCTCTTTCATTGCAAATAATTAGCTATGTTGTAGGGATGGCATGCCTCACATAGAAGTGAGTTGGGAGTTATGCGAATCCCAACAGATTCAATAGCCATGAAGCATATAGAAGATACATGGCCCAAAAAATTCAAGGATGAAGTATGAAGTCTACGACTCAGCATAGCCATGGGTGGTGTCAAACCATATTCCCTCCAGAACACCAACTATTCTGTTTGGCTTGTAGTAGTGATCAATAACAATAGCCCCCCACTGTTTTCCATGAAGAATGAACATCTTATGTTGGCTCTCATAGTCCCTGGTAGAAGACAAGTGAAGAATATGGATGTCTACTTAAACCACTGGTAGATGAATTAAAGGAATAATGGGATGGGATAAATGTATATGATGTATCAAGACCCATCACAGTAGAGAGGAGTTTTACATTGTATGGCATATGTGCTTACACGACACATGATTATCCAGGCTTAGGATTTTTCTCTGGTAAATTACATGTTTATTGATTTGTTTATATACGTAACAATATTGTTTCGCATATTAGTTATTTAATTCGTTGTAATTGTTCTGATCTTCATGATATTCTTTAACATTCCATGCATATATATTGCATACAATAATATCGCAGGTCTTGTAACAAAAATGTATTTTGGATGTAAATGTTGTGGACCTTCTCTGAAAGCTAGATGGTCCAACGACCTACGAAAGCCAATGTATGATTGCTCCAGGGTATTCCTCCCAAAAGAACACCCTTACAGAAGAGTGACATCCACTTTTAATGGTAAATGAGAGAGACCCCAAAGGCCTCCAATAATGATGCCAACTAAATGGCTTAGAGCATATGAGAGACAGAAGGAGAAGGATTTTATAGAAATGTTCTATTCAAATGGGGAGCCTATGTTCGATGATCTAGAATTCTTCGACACCTATGTTAAGAAATTTCCCATTGGGATGAAAAGGAAATCTATCTTTTATAACCTCTCATATTAGGAGCATCTTAATATTACCCAGTTATTAGATCCCATGCATATATTTAAAAATGTTTCATCTTCTTTATGGAGGCACATGTCATCGAAAAAAAGTGACACATTGGGTGTTAGGAAAGATATTATTACTTCAAAAACTAAAAATAAACATTGGCCAAGATAATTAGAAAGTAAAGGATCAGAGGCAAGCACTGGTCCCTCTAATTCATGGTATTTCAAATAAGGTGATGTCCCATGGATTTAAAAAAAAGATGATCTTTTTTTGGCAAAGGAAGTTATAATGGTTGTGAGTGTACCATATTCATACAGGTCTTCACTACGACGCTGCTTCACCGTGGATGACCATTTGTCGGGGTTGAAATCACATGATCATTTGAATCTTCTAAGAGTATGTATAATGTCAAAATCATGATTTTATTATTTTTTATATTAATAAATTTTATCCCATGCAGGGATCATAAAACATAATTGATTTTTTATATTATTTCATGTGTTTATAACTTTGTAGTGTCATTATCCTTTGTTCATGCGTGGGTGTGTGAAACATGAATTCCCTTAAGACCTTGGACGTGCCATATCTAAATTATCTGCATTTGTACGTTGGATCACGTCAAAGGAGATTCATGTGGCTAGAATTCCACGTTGGTATCAAGACATAGTTGAGATTGTTTGTATGTTTGAGAATAATTTGCTGACAAGTTTCATGGACTTGGAGGTTCATCTTCTAATCCACCTAGTAGATGAGGTTGAATTAGTTGGGGTGGTTTCTTGTCATTGAATTTTCTTCTTAGAGAGGTACATCAAGAAATTGAAAGGTTTTGTTCGACAAAGGGAAAAACCCGAGGGGTCTATGACAGAGGGGTACATATCGTATGAGTATTTCTATTAAGACAATGAGTACATAAAGCATATAGACAACATACCGGTGCAGTGATTTGGGACGATGAAAGGGATGAAGAAAAAAGAGAAGGGGAGTTGCTCCAAATGAATGGAAAAAGGCGATTGATAAAGAGTATGTGACTTATAATTTTTCAAATTTACAAAAAGTAAATATTCATGTTGAACTTTGGTATAATGTATATTTTGATCTGATATGTATTATATGTCGGTTTTATTTCATTAGTGAATGCAGAAATTGACAATCAATAAATTCGTTCTTTACAATTCTGAAGCGACACAACCGTGGGTCGCATTGTATGAACAAAAGAGGATGAAATGGGATAGTGATAAGAAAGAATTCAGATGGTTGAATGGTAGAAGTATGCCTTATCTCAATCATTTAAAAGAAAATATGCCAAAAATATGCCCCAACAGTTGGGTTGCTGACCAAGTCAGAGAGAAATACGGTGCAACTGGTCGTTACCTGCGTACTGAAGAGGATGCGCTAAAAGTAGGGATTGGGTGCACCCACTTGGTAATAATATATTTATGTACATTTTAAAATTAATAATGCACCTTTGAAATGTAATTACATCTATATTTCATACTGTAACTGTTGGGTTATTATAAGACACATGACATTATGATTTTTTAACTTTTTTATAGGTGCATTCGTTCCCATCTATGTGGGCATATGGACACCATTTTTGCACAGAAAATGCCGATAATGGACACATGACACAAGACTGTGGAGTGGAATTTGAGTTCAATCAATCTAGTTGATCTAGCCACTGTGATCAAAACCTAGTACGAGGGACGTTAGGTCACATCAGAAAGATACAAGAGATCATTGAGGTGAAATTCTCTTCTTTCCAATGTGTTATTTTTAGGTGCAAGTGGTGGGACACCTTTGATCGGAATAATGTAAAGGAAGATCACGATAGTTGGCTGATATGTATCAACTTTATAAATATGTGGGATGAAGCTAAGGAGCCCTATGTTTACCCCAAACACTGCAACTAGGTGTTTTTTACCCAGATGTGTTGGATAGGGATTAGTGGTTCATATTGAGACATGACCCTAGATCAAAACATATTTTTGAGAACAATAATGTTATCATGCCAAGCGAGCTGGAAGATAATGAGGGTGATCATGATAACCGAGAGTGATATGGTACATGTGTTATTTCATCATTTATACTTGTTAAGATGGGTTTTTATAAAGAAGAGGACTTAATTACCTTATAACTAAGACTTTTTTCTTTTTCTTTTTTCGAAACATTATAATATGTATTTTGAATTAATCGGTAATTTGCATTGTGTTAATGTTAAAATCATTTCACTTGATAATTTGCAATTATGTTGATCTCGAAAACAATGACGTACTGTATAAAGTTCTTTTAAAAAAAAATGTCAATTCCTAAAATAATACAACTACTTGATTGCTTTAAATGTGTGTGAATGACATCTTCAAAATGTATACTGTTATTTTTGGTATGTAAGATCATAATAAAATAATGATAATTATAAAGTACATGAATTTATTTGCATTATTTTCTGAATTTTATTATGTTACAAAAATTCATATTATTCTAGATTTATTATTTTACAATTATTTATATTCATACAAATTTACAAATTTACAATTATGGTAATTTAACAATATTTACAGTATACATTTTACTTACGCTAGTTATGGCTCAAAATTGACAATTAAGTTACAATTTTACAAATTTATAAATTTAAAATTTTTGATAAAATTAAATAATAACAATACATACAATTACAATTACAATTTCACAATTTCACAATACAATTACAATTACAATTACAATTTTAGAATTTTACATACAATTACAATTAAAATTACAATTACAATCATTTCACATTAATACAATTAAAATTTTACAAATATTTTACATACAATTATCATTAGAATTAGAATTAGAATTACAATTTTACAATTTCACATACAATTACAATTTTACAATTTCACATACAATTACAATTACAATTACAATTTTAGAATTTTACATACAATTACAATTACAATTACAATTTTACAATTTTACATATATACGATTACAATTAAAATTACAATTACAATCATTTCGCATTAGTACAATTAAAATTTTACAAATATTTTACATACAAATAGAATTAGAATTAGAATTAGAATCAGAATTACAATTTTACATACAATTAAAATTAGAATTTCAATTACAATCACGACATAATATTGAATAAATATCATGATTTAATATTAAAAATAAACATCACGATGATTATAACCATCGTACAAACATCATATTCGACTAAAAAACACATTCAAATTCGCTAACATCATCTAATAATCGTGATCATGATCATTTAACAAAACACAAGCATTGTATAACATCATCACAACACAAACATCAAATATACATCTCATGTCAAATAACTGCTATCACATACACATTTATCTACAAGCTGCACATTAAATGAACATATCTAACATGACCTAACAATATACACATCATGATAAACACCAACATGTAAATTAAGTACATTTGCAACATGAACATAAAATACATGGACTATATATATATATATATATATATATATAAAGTCAAAAGTATACAACTGTAATATAATTGCTTATAAATGTCAAATATCAGCTGGTGGTACATCAATAGTAGTACTAGTCGAGGCCTTCTCAGTCGATGGTGCAACCTCGACATGCTCAGATAGATGTCGGTCACGTGCATGCTGATATGGAGGTGCCTCATGCTGATCAGGATCAACTGCCTGCTCATGATGACTCGTGGATGGTCTAGCCTGCTGATCAGTGGATGGTGCGACATCCTGCTCAGTCAATGGACCTGCCTCCTCAGATGGACTTGCACCCTCCTCAAGATCAGGTGCCGTCTCATGATCATGAATGTTGGATGCTGCATGCTGCTCATCATGATCATATTTGATGCGAGGTGCAGGAGCAGGTGGAGAACTAAAATGATGATCACTCCCCTCATGATCATCAGATGATGCGCTGCTCGACTGTCGACGTATTGCATCTCCACTATGCCTACATTGACCAACCCTCCTCACCCATGTCAGTAATTTGGTAGCTCCAATGATATGCCGCATTAGGGTCAAAATATCACGGGGCATGACTCTCCATATCTCTGTCAGCCTATCATCAACCTGTATCTCTCTGATAGTGACCGGCTTGAATCCCTCCTCCACTAGGAGTCGACAAAGATGGTCGCCCAACTCCATCCTAAATCGAGTGTTAGGACTATGCCTCACACCCGTCGGTACCTACGCATGATCATGAGGACCAGGTCTGTCATTAACATGATCCTCTGCATCTACCATCTCCTCGTGAGTAGAATCTACACCTGGATCATTTGGTGGTGATGGCATCTCATCGCCAACAAATGACCTAATATCTACAAAATATATATAAGTACACAACAATAATTAGACAATTTCATTAAAAAATTTAATAAATAAGTTAAAGAACATGTTAGAATAAATTTAAAGAAAATAATAATATTACCTCTCTCATTCGGTGGCTCATCATCTGTGAAGAGGATGTTGGCACACCCTCGCTAATCCAAACCATCATATGAACATGGCACGAGAACAAAGGCATGATCATCAACACTAGATAACAACTCCAATGCATCATGAGATATCCTGGTGGAAAAGTCAGATTCGCCCCTCTTGGGTATCATTGGGCCCCACATTTCCATTCGTATGTGAAAATCAACCTGCGAGGCTGCTGAACAAAGGTAGGCCTCATCTCTAGAAAGCTCTCAAAAAATAAACAAATAACGCTAAAACAAAAGGAAAGTTCACCCTCCCATGTGCCTAAGAATAGCATCTATCTAATGCTGTGCAAAATTGCCGCAAAAAAATTGCAGAACACCTCACAAGTTGTGGCGCATGTAATAAAGAATCAACATAAAATAAAAGTGGGCAACTAATTCATTTCTTGTCACTGGTATGGTGTACAATGGTCGCCAGTAGTAGTGAGAGGAACCTCAACTCCTCTGCACCAAACGAAGCAATACGTAACTGACCACTAGAGACTTGAAAATATGCATGAGAAAGTATATAAGCGCTAATGTATCTATGGGAGCACACCAACTGAATCCCTACTGCATAGGCCTCGGGGACCTCTAGGAACGAGGGAAAATCCCGCCCTCTCCTAGATAGGCCAATAATAAAATATATGTCCTCCTCAGTGGGCACGTGCCACTAGTTAGGACCAACCTGGAAATCCAGTCGGTGGGCATCCCACCTGAAGGTGAGCTGTCCCAATAACCCATTATGGCCCTTTAGGGATGTAGCCTCCTCATAGAACCTGAGGAGGCCTACCTCCCTTAGGAGCAACTAGGTGGCTACTGTAATAGGGCGAGGGTACATAAGTCTCTACCTCTCTAGTGAATCCCACAAATGAACCACGTTATACTGGTCCGCCATATGTTCTTGCCGTTCCCTTTCTTCTATCCTTTGACATTGTTGAATGATTCACATATTAAATACATTTTTTTTAATAAATGAGACATGTATTTACAAACATATATATATATATATATATATATATATAATTTTTTTATTTTTTATTTTTTTATTTTTTGAAAAAATAAACAGTCGGTGCACCCAAAAAAACAGTCATGCATCGGTACCGGTGCATATATTTTTATTGTGCACCGTCCTCGGCGCGCATGGAAATTTGCAGCGCACCAAAAAACATGAAATGTACTTTCTCCTGTGGTGCATTGATGAATATATCCACCCTGGGGTGGATAGTTAGGTCAACGCATTGCCCAAAATTAATTCGTGGTCAACGGTGCGGTCCTGTAAACGACCGCACCATTGACTATATACCAGTGTCGGGAGGGCAGTCCGATGTCCAAACTATTCACCCCGGGGCAGATAGTTTTTTCAGCGCACTACCCTCCTGACATCAATACATGGTCAACGGTGCAGTTGTTTACACGACTGCACTGTTAACTATGTACCAGTGTCGGGAGGGCGGTGCGCTGACCAAACTATGCGCCCCGGGGCAGATAGTTTAGTCAGCGCACTGCCCTCCTAACATCAGTACATGGTCAATGGTGCAGTCGTTTAAATGGCTGCTCCGTTGACTATGTATAAGTGTCTGTAGGCTGGTGTGCTAATTGAACTATCCGCTCCGAGGCGGATAGTTTAGTCAACACACCGCCCTCTCGACACTAGAACATAATCAACGGTGCGGTCATTTAAACGACTGCACCGCCATATTAGTTTAAAAAAAGTAGTGCATGTTTTTGATACTGCACCAGACCCAATGCTATTTCCATTAGCACCGTTCGCGGTGCAACCTATAAATTTACATGTAGCATCGCAAACAGCTTGAGCGCACCACGCAGGAATTTTTATTTTTATTTTTTTAAATGGTAAAATTTAAGTTTTTTGACAAATATAATCTGCTAAAAAGTTTAATTATTGAGAAACAAGTAAAATACATGTACATTTGGGTTTCAAGGAGGCATATTTTCTGAATAATGTGCAAAAATAAACTTTCCCACCGTTTTGCAAAATTGGAACTTGAGAAGGTGGGCAATGGACGACAACAGTGCGTGCAATGGGAGCACCGATGGTAGGGCACCTCACACAAGGAAAATTCGCACCAGTGCTTGAGAGCTCTGGAGCACTGAAGAAGTGAAAATGCAGAATTGATGGCTGGTAAATTTTTTTTTTTTTTTTTTAATTTAATCCTGTTTCGGTGTGCGAGTTTTTGAGGTGCATCGGGCGGTTTGTGCCTAGCGCATCGAGCCTTTTTCTATTTTTGCGCGGGTTTTTAAGATGCACCAGGCCTGTTTCTGAGTAGCACACTGGTGCGCTATAGTAATGAGATGCTTCGAGCGGGTTTGTACGGAGAGCACGGTGTCTCGGTGTGCCAATTTGTAGTACGCACCGGTGCTTTGTGAGTTAAACTCACTAGTGCGGTTTATGATTAGAAACACACCGGACATAAAACATCCGCAAAAACCTCAACCTGCCAACCTACTCTATATACCTCCATTAAAAACATATATTTGGGCTATTTTTATAAGGGATTCCTTAAAAAAATCCACTAGAGGTTATTTTCCTTGTAGTGTCTCTAGAATGATCTTGATAACATTATATGACTATATAATGCATTAGATGGTTTCCTTTCAATTTGTATTGTATGCAATTGAAATGATGGAATAGATTATGTGAATCTTGAAAATTTGTTGTGAATGTTGTATTGAAAGTAATATAGGCATGTGAAAACTAACATTGTTTGGCTAAGTGGAGATGTATATTGCAAGTAGGATGGCCTTAGGAATGGATTTGAGTGTAATCCATAATGAAGGTTGGGTATTAATACCTACAAGGAGAAAAGCATTACCAGAAGACTCCCATGTTTGTGATACCCAACTCCTATGATATTATATATCTATCTAGGGAGGATAGATAATGGTTGTGAAGCAAAAAACCTAGGAACAATTCCACTGTAGTGACATGGAAACTATAACATGCCTTGATAAACACAAGTAATTACATGTAAGTTATGTTGTGCCATGTTGGAGAAATCCATAGGGATAAATTAGCTATAAGAATCTATGAGCACCTTTGGTCTTCCTATAGAAGGAAGCCTTAATCAGGTAGATCACTAGAAGGACTGCGTAGAATAAAAGGGGATTACCTGAGCCTTGAAAGGTAGTGACTGCAAGGAAGAGGAGACTTGAATAAAATTGCTATGAAAAATTTATGTCATATTCTCATTGGGATCATGAGCGTGTTTGGGTGTGTTTAATGCAAGCAGTGAGTTGATCTTGTTTCATATGGAAACCTTATGAAGCAAGGGAAAACCATACAAAAAAACATTGAATTGAAATTTTACATACTGAAATGCATGTTTGCATTATGGAAATAGAGATTTCTTATGGAAAAGTTAATGGATGTATATGAAAATGGTTATGACACATATTTTATGTCAGTTTATAATGTAGGCATTAGATGGAATGCCATAAGTTTGAAAATGACAAGAATGTGAAGAAAATATGATTATTGAAGCAATGGAAAAGAAAAGGACATGAAATATGCTATCAATATACAAGAGAAATGATGCTAATGTAGTTGAAAAGAAGTAGGATGTGGAATATTGTAGTGAACAAAAGGGGTTTGGAATGGTGTATTATTGAAAATGACACCCATGACGGTGTAATGTTGTTGGAAATTGTAGTAACATATCCTAGTTACTCAATTACTATTTTATTTTTATTTTTTAAACAAATTAAAAAATTTGATAAATAACAAAAAATATTTATACACATGATACCATACATAGATATTTTTATGTGCATAATAAGTTATGCGTTCCAATTCACCGATTTAAAAGCATAATCGACAATGGGGGATTTTCATTTTACATTAAATCATCCTTGAATAGTGACAACCAATCATATGAAAATATACAAATAGTTCAAGATACATATATCCATAGCCAAGGAATTTGCAATTATACTTCACTTATTTATTATAAGCAATCATAATAATATCAGAGAAAATTTTCTAAAACCAAGATATCATGCACCAAAGAAATGGATCTTGATCTCAGATCCACTAATTCTTGTGCTCTATTGATGTAGTGCTCCTACACGTGTGGAAATTTATGTGTCTTGAGTGAACATTTACGATTCACTGGTTGATCTCCCAACCTACTCCTTGGGTACTCCTCCTCCCTGCAGATCATTGAGCTACAATGGGGTTGTAGACAAGAACAAAAACACTAGTAAGTGGAGGAGAGCACTCCAACTCAAAATTTTCCCACTCAAGAGCATCCACTTCCACAAAACTCACTATAAAAGTCAATAGTCACTCTAATTACACAATAGCATTAGGATATTCATCCAACCGTAGTGCCAAAAGAGGATCCCTTTCTCATAAATTGCTCCTTTTATAGAAGATTCCAGTGATGACACTTGTCACTTCATGTAGAAATAATTGTTTTCATTAATCCAAAAATTTGATTATTCATCAATCCATGTGTCAACCTATCATGAAAGCTCTCCTAAAATTATTTATTTAATTTATTAGTAACAATTTTACTTTCCTTCACCCACACATGCTTCCCTATTTCTTCTCCTAGATGTCCCTTGATCCCGATTTCTACTCCCTATTTTGTCTTCATTAGCTTAAGCCAATAGGTAGGTCTTAGATTTTGTTCCCCAACTACTCCCTAATTTTTCTCAAGTTGAAGTCTTAGTTGGAGATATTAGTATTATTCTCTTGCCACATGGAGTTTCTCTCATATATATATATATATATATATATATATATATATATATATATATATAGAGAGAGAGAGAGAGAGAGAGAGAGAGAGAGAGAGAGAGAATTTATTTAAATATACATTACATATTTAAGGTTTTCCAAGAGTGGGGAAGGTATGGTTAATTATTTGGTTCAACTTTTATATTCTACATATTCTCCCTTTTCTGCTTCCTATTTAATTATTTTTATTCCACCACTTATTACATTATGTGAATTAGTTCTTATCATGGCACGATCATCAACCCTCCATCGCACTTCGCCATCGCACTTTTGAATTCATTTCCGCTCCAAAGCCATTTCTGACATATTATAAGGTTTTATAAGGTTTTAACCCCTGTTTTCCATTTCTAAGCCCTATTTCATGCGCTAAGCCCTCAATTCGCCATTTTAGCCCTTTTCTTCCCTCCAAGCTGAAAATCATCCCATTTTTCAAGTAGAATTAAGTCATGGATAGTTTAGCTGCATGGATAGAAGCATGTTAGATATACTATAGGATAAGTAGAGTACATTTAGCTAATTTTCCAAGTTAAGTGTGGTTTAGAATTAGTTTCCTTTCTACCATTTATTTTCAGCAAGTTAGCTTAGTTTCTTTTTATTCATTTCCCTTTCTGCCAATTAAATTAGTTTCATTCTTTTCAACACTTTAGTTTAATTTTCTTTTTGTTATTTCCTTCAAGTAATTTTCTTCCCAGTTCTTATCATAGTTTAAGAAAAAACACCCTCTCGTAAATCAGAAGAGGATGACATGAGTAGAATGCATCTGCTATGCATATAGCACTGTCAACTCAAAGTTTGTATGAACCCAGGTTGATAAAGTAAAGTAGGGTAGTCCTTGGGAGTTGCAGCACTCTTGGTGCAATACCAGGGCTCACCAATTTTTGGCACCATTTCCAGGGAGGTGTCTAGTAGATGCTTTGATTCTGTTTTAGCATTGTTTTTTTCTTTCCTTTTTCATGTTGTTTCCGAAATATTGAAAAATACAAAAAAATTTGATTTTCATGCCTCATAGGAGTAGGGATACTCAGAATAATATTTTGTTTAAAATACTTCTCCAACAGCAACCCCCCCCCACTTGACCATGTGGTGCAGTAAGAACCAAATCACCGTACACTTTTGAAGGGAGAAGAGATGGATGGATATGATGACAATGAAGAAGATCTTATTTGGTTTCCCATTCAAGATATGGACATCAATGTGCCTATGAAAAGCATCCCTCCATCTTTCCTTCCCAACTTACATGGTACGAGGATAGAGGATTCATAAAAATTTCTCTTTGAATTTGAGATAATTTGTAGGTCTTATGGCTACTTATCACACACTCAAAAAATGATATTGTTTCCTGCAACATTGAAGGATATATCTCTTAAATGGTTCATGATTCTAGGTACTAATTCAATAAGATCATGGAATGATATGCAAAAGATATTTCTAGAAAAATATAAAGATCATGATCTTAGAGAAGATATTTTTAGAATGAACCAAGAAGAAGATGAGAGCCTTGAGGATCTAATAGACAAGTTCATGTATAATGTTAAGAGGGAAAAATTACATCATCTAGGATTTGACAAACTAAAAACCCTCTTACTTAGAAAAATTAGGGATGAGTGGATTGATCTCCTTAATCTCATGAGTAGAGGAGATGTATACCAATTTTCATTTGCAGAAATTTGTGAAACATGCAAGCACATATCAAGAGGAAGGGAAAGAGTAAGTAAGCCAACATCAACATTGGTAAGGCAAGATGAACTTGGAAATTTTCTTGACAACTTTAAAATAGAAATCCTTAGCAATCTAAGTGAACAAGTAGGAATGTTAAGAATGAAAAATGAAAAAAAAGAAGATGTTGATATTTTTGTTATCCATGCATAATCATATGCTACTAACTGTTTTTCATCATTCCCCAGGTTTAAATAATTTTACCAGGAGGACGATGGAGCAAGGAAATCACCAAAGAAGCTATGTTATGTAGCTCCAAGGATACCCTGGCATCCTAGTAAACTTGATATGATGCAAGGACCCACTTCACAATTTCAAGCTTATTCACATCCATCTCAAACTAATTGGGACACACTCCCCCCTTGGCAACCTTGGCCATCTCAACCCCAAAACCAATCTTGGCAACATGGTTGGCAAGGTCCTTTTTGGTAAAATCCTCAACATCCTCAATATTCCCCTCAATATCCTCCATACCCAACTCCATGCTATCCCTACCATCCACCTCCACCACAACCACAGCCTCAACCACATCCATCTCATATATCCACCCCCACTCAACTACCTGTACCACCATTTCCAAACCCACACCATGAAGTATCTCAGCCCACTTACAATGCTGAGGTACAAAACTACCAAACATATCCTCTTGATCTAAATGGTTTGCATCTTAGTTCAAGAAAGGTATTGCAAAGAAGAGATTTTCTCAATGTCATTGAAGGACAACATAAAGAAGAAGAAGATCCAAATGAGGAGATCAAAAGATCAAGGGCTGCACTTGATGAAGAGCCGACATTAGAATCAGATGTTGAGAAAATTCCCTCATGTTTACCAACATTTCCTCCATGTGTTCAAGAGAAAAATAAAAAAAAAGAGGAAGATTTGAATGTCATAATAGAAGAGGACATCCAAGGTGATCCAACTCAGCAAGTGGACCAGGGGCATCACAACTATATTTACATATGGTTCCAAACATCCATTAAGTTGAAACAACACACTCTTCTCCAATAGTGTTGGAAATACTGAGAGGGGGGGTGAATCAGTATTCCTTTCAATTAGAGAATTAGTTAATCTTCAATTATTATAAGTGTTTGTACAATGATAGAAGTAAACAAAAGGAACAAAAATGCACACAGTTTTTAAGGTGGAAACCCACTACGGGACAAAAAGCACCTAATGCTTTTCTAAGAATCTTTAATATTCAACTCCAGTTGAAAATAAAGCTTCAACTTCCTAGAATCTAAAAAAGCATTCTTCTCCAGCTCCCACTAGATAGACGCTCCAACGCCCGTGATTCTTCAGTAGTCAACTGAATGGATGCCCCAATACCCAATGAGATAAAACTCACCCTAGCACCACCCTACCACCCTGTAGAAGAATAAAAGAAGAATGGATTCCCGTACCAGGGAAAATGGTCCACTTTACAATGATATAGAATGATGTAGAAGAATAAGACACAATAGACCATAACCCCAACTATGACACAACCACCTAATGATGATCCTAGACCACTCGAAACTGCCTCTTCAACTCTTGGCAGATAGACACTAGTACAATTTGTCCAATAATGTATTAACAATGACTTAGTACAATGATACTTTTACAATGATTGTATGCAGTGCTACCCACTTAAAGAATTCATGTGATTAACTTATTGCTGCTACTATGCACCTTGGCTTCTGCTCTTTTCATGCTACCCTCTACTACACCTTGCTTTTCTTTTCTTCCCTAGAAAGTCTGGTCCTTTGCAGCCCTTGACAATACATGATTTAGCTTTTCTTTTCCTTCTAAGAGCTCCATATTGAATATGGTGTATCTCTGTAATTTCAGATCCCCAATATCTGATTTTTGGTCCTGTAGTAGTACTCTAAGTCATCTTTCCAATGCCACAGGTCTTACCCAATTTGGATTCTTCAAGGGATATTTATACCCAATATCTCACAATGCCCTAATTATGGACTGTTTCAGTAGAGCGAACTTGTACAGTGTGCCACATATTACTGTTTCTTCATTTGGCTCTGAACATGATAGAGAGAAAACTAAAGCCAGTTCACTATTTTCCACTTTTTACAGAATTCCAATCCGATACTCAGAGAGAGAGTTATGACGATTTTTCCAAGGTCACTTCTTTGAGATGAATTTCAGGAGCTTGCAAAAACACTGACTTCCACAAATCATATCTCCGAAAATATTGCAGACCTTGATCTGAAATTTTCACAGCAGCTTTCTAAGAATTTTTGCTTCGCCTCATAAAAATTTCAGCTTCTGAACCTTCATAGAAAAAAATTTAGAGCGAAAATTCCACGATGACCCGTTTCAGATGGCGAAATCCCTTTCATAAGGAGGAAATGAGGATCATAATTTATATAAATGCTTAGGTTGATAGGGGTTTCAACAAGTGAACGTCGGAGGGATTTTAGGAGCTTAGAAAATATTAATTATGACTTTTCAATGACCCATGCCACAACCCTATGGGGTTTTAGCCCACTAACTGGGGGTATAAACTTCAAACATGAATATCTCTCAAATCGTGAAGAATTACGTGGCATGCCATATATCAACGGAAACATATCGACAAGTAGAAACCAAAAAAAGAATTCTTGAACCAGAATATAGTAATTTGGTAGGTCAAAAATCATATTAGCCCCTGGTGTTGCTTGGGTTGACATCAATGACAACCGCTGATCAACAAATAGTACTTGATACAATCCCATTCAAAGAAATTCATCTCTCATATTCAGGTGCATGTCAAAGCATGTATTCCAAGCGTACACATGATTTTATCTGTCATCTTGATGTGTACATGGATCCATTGGAAGTATTCCTATAATTGAAAAAGGTTTTTTTTTTTTCAATTAGAGTAGGAAAGTGAAAAAAAAGGGAAAAAAAAGAAAAAAGAAGAAAAAAAGGGAGAGAATAAAATCTTAGGTGAAAACCTCCTTTAAGGCATCTGAGATTGGCTCACTGATTGAAAACCTCCATGATGTGGTCATTGGGTTGAAAAAAAAGAGAGGAAAATAAAATATCCTAGGTGAAAACCTCCCTTGAGGCGCTTAGGCAGATCTACTAGTGGAAGACCTCATTGAGGCAACTAGTAGGCCTTATATATATATATATATATATATATATATATATATATATATATATATATATATATATATTGTATTTCTCCATGTATCACTCTCTAATGAATATAGGTGCTCTCCAACCTTTGCAAGCAGTAAAACATCAAGTTGGCACAAAAAGAAAATTTGGTCAACACTTTAGTCAAAGGTAGTCAAACTTGGACTTCCTCCTCTTATGCTCAGAAGCTCCAAAAGGACCTCAAGCGGATTATCATATGTAGCTTAAGAACAACTTCAACAGCCATATCAACAACAACTTTGATATGACATACAAAAAAAATCAATGGTAAGGCTCAGGTATGCAATCATCTAACCCTTTCTTGGAATCTATTTTAGCTGAATAAAACATTAAAAAGTGTGAGAAGGAAAGTTTTTTTATATAGCCAAAATTAGTAGCAAAGAAACCTCAGCCTTATCTAGCAACTAGCCTCACTTTTTCCACCAAGAAAAGGAACAAGACAAAAGTAAAAAGGACTTGAGAAAGTGGGTAGTAAGCAGCTCATTGTAATAGAGGACAAGGAGTGCCAAGGGGTAACCAAGGGTGAACTAAATTCACATAAAAAAGAGCTATGAGTTTACTTTGCATGCAATAAAAAGAAAAAAAAAAAAAGAGAAAAAAATCAAATAAAAGGTGGATCCACCACCTCTTGGCATGCAAAACAGATTTACTTTAGGCATCTGAGGACCTCCATGAAGCACCTACAAGAAGAATTGCAACAAGAAGAATAGCAAGAAGATTAGCAAAAGAGTAGTGCATGGTTCAATAAAATAGAAAATGAAATAAGCCAGCATGCAGGAAAAACCATGAGGCTGAGAGGATGAATATGTTTCTCAGAGGATGAGCAACAATTTCAGTAGGGGGGTGATGATAGGCCTCTAAATTAGACATAAATTAAGGCCCATCTAACCTTTATTAGGCCCATCTACCTCTCTTATGCACATAAAAGGATATATTAAATCTCTGCTTTTACACTTAATAATGTTTTCTTATGCTTTAATATTTTCTATGAAGGTTTAAAGGTAATTGCATATTTGTGCCTAATATTGGTTATTTTTGTAGAATATTGTGAGAATATTGGGCAGATTCTGCAGATTTGGAGAAGGAGATGATTTAGGGACTTTCTCCCTGCCATTGGAAGATCAAGATTAGAGAATAAATGAGCACAATGTCAGGAAATTATGGAGAAATCTTGGAGAGATACAAGGGGGTTGTCCACCCTCCTTAACTATCAAAGGAAACCAAGCAAACTGAAGACGAAGTGCACTCAATCGATGGTTTACTTGGAGTCAAAGTGGACTCAACCACCATTTTCTAGGGAGTTTTTGGTAGCTACCTTGTAGAATAAATAGATCAGAGGTAGAGCTAGGAAGAGTTAGTCAGTTAGTCTATTCTAGTCTCCATTCCATTCAGAAATATTGTTGTGAGCTATTTAGCTTTTTGTTTTATTTAGGGATCAAAATTTTAGAGATGTATGTAGTTATTCTTTTATGAAATGATCAGATTGGTTTCATTCGAATAATTTAAGTTTCAGAGGGCTAGGCTCATGGGTTAGGGCCCAATCCATGTGCCTCAACTTCTCTGATGTTACTATCTTTTTCTTTCTGTCATTTAGCTAGTTTTGCTTCTACCATTTAAGTTAGATCTGCTTCTGATACGTTTCATTGCTGTTTAGTTTTTGTGTTGTTGTAGTTTTAATTGCTTATGCGTAGTAAAACAGAGGAAAAACCCCAAAATCTTTGGTCAATTCTCCCCCCTCTCATCTATGTCAATAGAGCTCGAGGAGGGTAGACCTTTCCCCACAGACCAAAAATGCTTTCTTGCTTATGATTTCTTGGAAATAGATTAGATCAGTGCCTGTATTTTCATGAATATATTGTCTATATTTCTTGCATAAATAGGCAGGTTGATTGCAGGTATGAGCAACATAGCCTAGGAGAAGTTTTCCAGCACCCCCAACTTCATCTTCCATCTTCCTTTCATCTCTGTGTTACGCTCCCGAACCTTGCCTTTACGCCTCCATTCCTCCTTTTTTTCTCTCATCGTAGCTACCACGCCCACCTTTTGATTCATAAAAACACTTAGAACCATTTAGCTTGCCTTATTCCCCTCTTTTTATTTGTCCCGACTACATTACCTTTTTAACGCTAAACTCTTGAAAAAACATTGAAACTCGTCTTTCGCCTTTTCTCCTCGAGTCTCCCACCACCGTATGTCGCACTACGCAGATCGTAACATTTACCTTTTACCTTTAACGCTTACTGCCCATTATTTTTGATTGCGATCTTGCGAAATCGCAAATCGCGCTTTGCACTGTTTACCTTTTACCCTTAAACACTTACTGCTGGTTCTTGCGATTGCGATATTGCGAAATCACATCCCGCAACTTTTCCATTTTTCTTTTCATCACCACATCATACCCACTGCAAATCACATCCCGCAGTTCTTATCCTATCGCAAATCGCATCTTGCAACTTTTCCCTTTTTCTTTTCACTGCCACATCATCCCCATCGCAAATTGCATCCCGCAAATCTTATCCTATCGTAAATCACATCCCGCAGAACTTACCACATGGCAGATGGCAGCCCACAACCTTTCTCGCATCGCAAACCACACTTTGCACAATTCAGTTCATTTCGTTAAGTCCTTAACGCTGTCCATTTAAACTTGCGATGTTGTGATTCACGACTTGCCACGTCACTCGTCACACTTCGCAGTTCACACAATTTAGTTTATTCCGTTAAGTCCTTACTGCTATCCATTTAAACTTTCAAAATGTAGAAATTATATAACTAATGCGTTATACATCCAAGATTCTCCCGATCACACACTATTTGACTTCATGCATAATACAAAATCTCTTCTACTATTGATCATTACTTGCGAAAATTAAATCAATTGCATGCACACATTGAAACCATAAAAATTCACACATATGAACACAGTGTTTTAACGGGAAAGCCTGAAGCTAAAAACCCCAGCTATATGTATATAATATATGTCATAGAGATCATGTAAAAATCCTCATACAAAGCTGATCATATCAAGTTCTCAGTACAATACAATCGCTACAAACTAATCAGGCCTGATCTAGCAAATCCATGCACCGATCTCTGCCACCTGCTACCCTGCCTCTACTGCGCAATCCCTGCTGAATAATGGCTCTGAATGAACTCGAATTGGTCTAGCCCTTCTCATGCAATCCTCATTGGCATCTCCAATCACTATGTGGTGCAAACTCATGCAACACTATAGTCACAACTGATAGTCAACCTGCTCTTTCACTTACCTCTCCACTGGTCTCCACTGAAACTGTCCATGCACTGTAGTTAACTGATGTATTCTTTAGTTGATTTATGAGTTAATAATTAGTGAATTAATTAATAATTAATTCACACCACTCATCACTAGTGTATTTATCAGTTAGACTAAATACAACTAGTTCAACTAAGTTAAACCGAACACAACTCCATCAACTGTCTCATCAACTCCACCAAACTCTGCCACATGAGTTCTAATAGAAGTCAACCATGCAATAGCTCAACTAACCCATAGGAATAGCGCAATTCCTTCTGTCAGCTGCATGTGCCACCTTGTGCATAGGCAGAAGTGCTCGAAGAATAAGATAATGTTTATAGTCCCAAATATTATTAAAGAGCTAATAATATTCGACATATCTATTTTTAGACTGGAAATCTAAAAATAGATTCCGCCCAATATGTCTAAAAATAGAAGTCCATCTATTTTTCCAACTTGACCAACCATCCACAAATAACATCCTGCAACTCATAGAATATGATCGACATGTCTAAAAATAGACTTGCGCCAAAAATACCCTGCGTGCTCACTTAGTGAAGGTGACTCTTTTCACTAAGCTCATCATCTTGTTGCAATCTCAACACAAAGTTGCGATTGCAACATTTCATATCATGGCTTTTGTCCTCCATCACACTTTTGAATTCATTTCCACTCCAAATCCATTTATGCTATATTATAAGGTTTTATAAGGTTTTAACACTCGCTTTCCATTTCTAAGCCCCGTTTCATGCGCTAAGCCCTCAATTCGCCATTTTAGCCCTTTTATTCCCTCCAAGATGCAAATCAATGCCTTTTTCAAGTTGAATTAAGTCATGGATAATTTAGCTGCATGGATAGAAGCATGTTAGATAGACTATAGGATAAGCAGAGTAAATTTAGCTAATTTTCCAAGTTAAGTGTGGTTTAGAATTAGTTTCCTTTCTGCCATTTATTTTCAACAAGGTAGCTTAGTTTCTTTTCAGTCATTTTCCTTTCTTCCAATTAAATTAGTTTCATTCTTGTTAGCACTTTAGTTTAATTTTCTTTATCTCATTTCCTTTCAATAATTTACTTCCCAGTTCTTATCATATTTTAAGAAACAACACCCTCTCGTAAAGCAGAAGAGGATGACATGAGCATAATGCATCTGCTGTGCATATAGCACTGTCACCTCAAAGTTTGTACGAACCCCAGGTTGTATAAAGTAAAGTAGGGCAGTCCTTGGGAGTTGCAACACTCTTGGTGCAATACTAGGGCTTACGAGTCACATTTGGCAATGATGAATAAAAAATAATTAGAGGAAATGGCACAATTAGTTTGAATAATGGAAGAGGAAAGGCTCAAGATGTATTGTTTGTATATGGTCTAAGACATCGTTTTTTGAGTGTAATTCAGATGTGTGACAAAGGTTGTGATGTTGTCTTCAGAGCTCAAGACTGTGAAATCAGGTTAGCCACTATTGGGAAGTTTCTAGCTAAAGGAGTTCAAACAAAGAATAAGGTATATATTTTGAAGGAAGAGAATGAAGAATGCTACATTAGAACACAATATGAATATTGGCTATGGCATAGGAGATTGGGGCATCTCAATTTTGATCACATCATCAAGCTTAGTAAGAAGAGAGCACTCAAAGATCTACCAACAATAAAGAAGCCTCAAACACTACTTGCAAGTCATGTCAAATGGGAAAACAAACACAAAGATCGATCAAAGTGAAAGATAATCTATCAAGTAGTAAGACTTTGCAACTATTTCATATGGATTTGTGTGGACCCTCTAGGTTAGAAGCACTACGGGAGAAAAATATTTTATGCTGATAATTGATGATTATTCTAGATTGACATGGATGAAATTTCTTAGAAATAAGTTACAAGCAGTTTAGAAGTTAAAAATATTCAAGGCACTAGTAGAAAATCAAACAAGGTGCAAGATAAAGTGCATAAGGTGAGACGAAGTAGGTGAATTTACTTCAGATGAGTTTGCAAACTTGTGCGATGAACTTGGCATAAAACGACAATACACTATTGGAGACACACCTCAACAAAATGGATTTTTGGAGAGACAAAACATACGTATTCAACAAATGGTGAGAGAGAGGATGCAAGAAAGAAACATTCCTCAAACTTAGTGGGATGAAGTGGTACATGCAATAATATATATTCTCAATAAGGCACATCTCAGACCAAACTTCTCAGAGAAAATTATATTCTATTCAAATATATACATGCAAGAAAAATCAAAGGTATTGCCATCAAACAGAGGAGAAGATTCTATATTTTTATGTTTGGTTTATATAAGCGCTCATCATGAAGCATCATGAGATCCACATCCGAACCAGATTACTCGCAACCTCTATGTGAAGATAGCTATCTCAACAACTAATCAAATACTTTATTAATGTAAAAGATAGTTACATGCATTTATCTTTTATGATTTCCATAGACTACTATAGATATGAAAATGGGTTTGCAATCAAAATGCCAACCAGTAATTAAGCTACAATGCTACATTCTATAGCATCACCTAGATTCCTCTAAATCCTTCAACTGTGTATCATGAAAGCAAAGATTCGTATGCTATGCTATATTAAAATGAATACAAAAGATGAATGCTCGAAGTATCAAAGCATAAATTCCTTGAAGCTCTTCTGCCATAGAGTTCATTTGAAAAAGAACAAAGAACATCGTATTTAGAGGGAATCCTTAATATCCGTGAAAAAAGACATAATAATACTCATCCATCACATAAGAAAGAAAATCCACTATCCATCATATAAGAAAACAAATCCACTATGTTACAGGCTATATTCTCTACAAACACTGAAATAAAATAGTCATGCTCACAATATTCTCAAATGGAAAAGCTAAATACATTTGGAAATAAAATAGTCATGCTCACAATATTCTCAAATGGAAAAGCTACATACATTTGGCAAGGGCATTCTATACTGAAGAGAACTTCAAAAACACCAAATAGTTGAATAATTGGAAGAAGCACCACCAGCATTGACTACTTGTATGCATTGAAAAACTTAAAAGATAAGAAAACTTGGAGAGTAAGCTCACATGTCAAGGAATTAAATGGCAGCCCAAAGATAATTGAGGGCTCAAAGTGATTCTGATATGTAATGGAAAGATTGAATTGTGAAAGGAAAGGTAGCCCAAGGAAGAAGTAACGACTATATGGTTAGGAATATAACGATGACAGGTACAGAATGGCAGGAGATAGAATGAGACAGAAGAATAATGAATATACCTAGACAGTCCCAACATAAATATGTTCAATCATAATATGGCACATGATAAGTATATTTGAATATATAATGAGCTATATTATAATTATGGTTGTGTACCCTAATTCTACACATTGCAAATGACATACACATTGCGGCCTCTTTAATACAACTGAAAATTCTTATGAATGATATTGATATATTCTTATGAACGTTGTAGCAACATTCAAAAAACATATTTATGAGTAACGGTGACATTCCTATGAATAACCATTGGCATATTCATGAATAAAGTTGGCATTGACTTTGAGTTGGTGCTCATATATTTATCAATACTTCCAACGCTATTTTTCATTTAATAAATCTATTTAATGTTATACTCCAACGCACAATGGCATATCTCCACTGGCATGGCTCAGTGTCATTATTATTTTCTGACACAAGCTCTGGCACAACTTACGGCAAAGTTAATATATGAATTAGTATCAACAACTTGGTATCTGATATGCTCATGCTCCAACGTTAATATCCAGGAAGATAATACAATAGTTCCCAACATTGTTGGTGGAAGATAAACATGTTACATATATCCAACGTCAATATTTCAATGCCAAGCATTAATGCCGAGCGTTATATTCTGCCAGCTCCAGCGTTACAGGGAAGCGTTATAAAGTTGGCAAAGTTATATTGAGGAAGGCAACGTTATTCTGCATATATTGTCTTCAACATTAATATATACCACAGACCACCTATCGCATTTTTTCCAACATTATTCTGGCATTGCCTTCAATGTTATTCTGACTAATTTCTACATTGAATTTGATATATATTAAAGCCTTGATATATATTAAAGTTTTTTTGTGTGGTGGAATTAATATTTGGTATGTGTGGGTGAGTTAAATATTGGACAACCTTATACATTGAACAACCTTCTAAATATAGTTGGAACATATACATGTTTTGGAATGTCACTTATTGGAGCAGCGTATGGAATATCACTGACTGGAGCAGCATACTCGCTCTTCCTCCACTGACTTGGCTGTGTCACTATGCTCCATAGCCAAGAACAACTTGTAAGCTCTCTCATCATCAATTTGGCAGCTATGCAATTGCAAAGACAAGACCAGACCATATTTTCTTTCAATAATTCAAGAGCATCAGTGTATCTTTTACATGAAATATCCTTTGGTATCATACTCTCGTTAGGCCACTTTACCATCCTTTCTTATGTCATATTCATCCCTTATTTGTTGGTAATATGATGCCCCATTGTTGGGTCTCGATTATGAGCATCATACCACTGTAATGTCAACGGATTTTGGAAAATATGTCGATAGGTTATACATGGTAGCGTTCATTTGTGTCAAGGTCACCGTTCGGTTACTGAGTACATCTGAAGCAATGCATTGAATGGAATACAACAACGTTTATTACAAGAGTTAGGGTTTTGTGCCCTAACTATTTGTTCAGTTTTTGGTTATTGTCTTCGGAGAAGAGAACTTAGAGAAGTACCACAAATGCTCATATTTTAGTTCTTTGACAACTCTTTAATGCCTATTCAAAGCCTATGCATAATTGCGGTTTAGTATACTTTAATACAATGTGCGCGTAAACATTACAGGCGCAATCTACAGTTCAGTATGACCTTGATGTTAAGCATGTTATGTTCTCAAAAAATAATAAATTTATTTTGCTAATATGGGCCAAAGTATTAACCTAATTTTTAATTTTATATAACATGAATGGATAGTAAATTATCTCACCCCTTTAGTAATTGCTTTATTATATACTAATTTGAATGGATCATAAATTTACCTTTAACAAAAAAAAATTACCACATTGAATTTCCAAAATTAAGTAAAATTTTAAACATCTTTACTCTTTACTAAAGTCAATACCATTTCCTTAATCAAAAGAAAAGAGTTAATTCAACTCAAACAATCAAAATCCAAAATATTTTAATATGTTTTTCAAATAAATATTTGTAAAATGAATTTTTAAAAAGAAAACCCATGTTCTATAGATAAATTACCAGCCTAGATCCATCTTAACTCCGGATCTATCAAGTGCCGAGAGGGATCAAATCTCTCCACGTGAATACCTCTTTTTTGAGTGCAAAACTTGAGGAAAAGTTTGCACCTCGAGATTTAATCCCTCTAGACGCTTGATAGATCCAGAGTTAAGATGGATCTAGACTGGTATAGAAGAATTTGCACACTCTCTTGCATAGTGTCAGTATTGTTTGTAGTTATTACAAAGCTAAACATGCCTAGGAAATCTGATGTATAAGTGGAATGCTCAAATGTGGCCAAATAAATGATTCACAAATTTGGAGAATGGGTTTCTTTGCTTTTAAAAAAGAGAGGATACCTATACATAAATTTGTGCATATGCAACCTCAAAAAAAATGTTTTCGCAATGGTGTAATGAGCAGAGTCATTCAAATAAGAAACCACGTTGCACGTGAAATATAGTAGCATGCTTGGCTAATGGATTCGACAAGGAAAAGAGACCTAGAGCCTTAACAAAATCAGGTAGTAATGGGAGTGGCTTCAATCCTTTCATATATATTCATTGCTAACTACTACACATATGCCTCTGTAAAACCCTTGCTGGACTACAAGTTTCAATTGGAAATGGTAGATGGGTAAGCAAATGGGCATCCTCACATTTATCAGGCGTTGCCAATGTTCACAAGGATAATATATGGTTATTATGGTGAAGAATTCCTTCAAGCATCGAACATGACGAGAGCGTTCCGTTATTTATTTTCAAATTGTTTGCCCTAGTTGACCATCTTTATTCGATTTAATACTCCAACATTCAACGTTGGCACATGTGAGTGGAGTGTTGGCACAAGACTAACGTATTTGGAATGGTATACCTTATTCAATAAATCATGGGAAGCTTATGGCACTCTTTGCGTAACGCTATATATATAAAAGATTATGGCACTCGAGAAGCATTTGAAATACATTAATGCTTCATGCAAAGACTGCTTCCACTTCCATTATTGGAGTACTTTCATTAATAATAATAATAAACGAAGGATTATTTTCTCTACAAATCTTTTGAATATCACTTGACAAAATCATATTTTTAAAGTTCTATTTTTTATAACAATTTTCAAGGTAAAGAATTTTTCTTTTGAAACCCCTTGTTATTGATCTTAAGGAAGAGGTAATAGTGGTATTTTTTTTATGAAAGCAAACAAAATCATTCCGTTTCCATTAATGCCAAAGGGGGAGAATGTTGGTAATATTGGCATTGATGCCAACTCATCATGTTGATGATATTGTGTTAAGGTTGATTTATGTTGAATGTTAGATGGCTATTTTTGTAAGGTTGATTGAAGTGAAAACGTTGAAAGTGATGTGAAGTGCAAAGGCTATGATGATAATTAATGTGAAGGTTGAACATTGTTGATTGGTTGTCATTGATAAAAATGAGACATGATATATTGAGATACAAGCTGGAAAACATATGCTGTCATTAAGAAAGAAAATTATATGGTACAAATTTGGAAAATGTAGCCAATACAAATCTAATTTGTCTCTTGCAATCATTACTATTGAGCTATATTATTTCAGCTTTGTTTAATATTACAAAATTCAGTTTTTTACAATGGAAAATAAAGAGACAGATAGTGAACAGTTTTAGAATACCAAGAGACAATGCCTCATTTCATATTCCTACAGAGAATACAATAACCAATAATCAATACTTATAAAATATACATTGTTGAATGGAAAGAGGACTTTTGGAGTTAAGCAGTTTGTATGAGAGAGTTCATGAGTAACAATAGAAGAGGAAAAAAATTGACGAGGATAAGTAGAGAAGATATGCAGTAAACTTGACAACAAAAATTTATGTCAAGTAACCAAAACTATTGACTTGGTATTATGATTGTGATATTGTAGTTTCTTTTCAGGTTGTCGCTTGATCAAGAACATGTTGTAGCCTGTCGAGGTGGGAGCCTCTTGTGGGTTGTATCTTGCAGAAAATTGGTGGGAGTTGGAGCTTCCTTTGAAGTAGGACCCTCTTGTAGGTTGGAGCCTACAAAAATTCTGATGTAATGGGGGAGTAGGAGCTTGCCTTCACATCACTTTCAACCAAAAACTTGTGGTTTTCTCCCTTATGGGTTTCCATTTATATTTGGTGTTTTCATGTGTTGTTTCTTGAATATTGAGTGAATGCCCTTGAATTCTAAATAAGTATATCTACAAATATCTCTTTCTAGTAACTGCAAAAGGAAACCATTAATATTTGAGTATATACATAAATCATTAGTTGAATAAGAGGCAATTTAAGCTCAGTAAATATTGGGGATTTAAAATTACTGATTCACCCCTCTCTCAGTAATTTCCAAATATAAATATCACATAGACACCCTCTTAACTATAGACTTTGTTGGTAAACCTAAGAGAATGGAAACTTTAGTTGGATGGTGAAACCCTAGTTGCACACTAGCGACAATGGCAGATAGGATGGGCGGTTTTTTCCTCGTCAGGGGCGCTATGACGAGTATGGTCTGTTTTGGGATTGGATTTTTTGGTGTAGGTGTTCATGGTTAACATGAGACCCAACATATCAACATATGGGTGATTATTAAAGGTGCAGGTGACCTTTGGACCCCAGCTGGGTAGGCAGGCAGTTATAGTCGATAGTTCACGTTTTCCTTGGAACCCTCCAAAACAGTTATAGGCGGTTGGGGTTGATAATAGGAAAAGGCCTGCGAATATCCCAGAACTCCATTTATGGAAGAGGAACAAGTCAACTATTCCTCTGATAAGTTGGATCCCTCACAAATTTTGGTTTATTACCCACAACAACAGCCAGTCAGGCCGTCCTTGGACGACATGAAATGTTCGAATGTACAGGTGGAACAAGGGTTTACTAGCATGGAGATTGGCGAGTCCTCACATGGTCAACTAGGGTTTATGGTTCCTAACCCTGCTATTATGGAGAGCTTCAAAGACATTAAATCAGAGGCACATGAACCACCCTCTTTCACTATTCCGTTTCCATTCGTATTAAGATTATGGGAACACCAACTTATTCTTCCTGAGGAGCGGGGCACTACAACTGTGGCGACTGGGGGTTGCAGTGGTACTGTTGAAGACACCTTCAGTTTTGAACAACTCGGTATACATACATCTAGAGGTGTCAACAAAACAAACAACATATTGCGGCAATCAACCATCGAAAAAACATCTGGTTGTTTCAAGGGTATTACCTAGCAAATACCTCCGCTTGAGGACAATAGGGCTTCAGACTCGGACGATACCCTACCAAAGGGTGCTGGACATAAACAACCTCATCATCCCCATATGACTGGAAGGAAGAAAACCAAGTGCACCAAGGTTCGGGAGCAGGGAAGACTATTGGTATTTGGGGAAGGCATCAATATGGCATAGGCAGAAGAAACAGAGCAAATTGTGGTCATTGACCGTGTTAGAGGAAGAAACTATTCCACTGCTAGACTGAAAAAATGGACGACAGAGATATGGCGGAATGTATTGGATCAACTACTTGCAGTACTCACCATGAATCGTGGTTGGTTTGCATTCATATTCCCACACTCGGAACATGAAAATTGGGTCCTTTATAAATTCTGGCACATTGAGATGATCTCGGTATTGCTCAATCATTGGAAACCCCTTTTCGACCTAGATAAGGAAAAATGGGGGCTGGTTCCATTTGGATATGTTTACCAAGTTTACCACTCCAATTCTAGACAGATCATACATGGAGACCGGGAATATCTCCATGGCCAGAATAGTGGTGCATCTAGATACACAAGAGGGGCTGGTGGAAATCCACTGACTATAATACTGAGATGTTATTAGATGGAAAAAGCTGGATTATGAGGGGGTGCCATTCCGATTCTAGAGATGCCATGAAGTGGGCCATTTATACAAGGAGTGCCCTCTGATTAATGCTGCTAACAAGGATAACACCAGTGCAGAAGAGCATGTTGTTAATTTTGGACAACTAGGCCCAAACTCCATGTTGTGATGCTCAAATGAAGATATCAATAATTTTATTGGGTTCCTCTTTCGGAGAGGTACAAGATCGATCTAAAGATCATCTTGATCCGATGAGCAGAAAATTTATTTTGAATTTATTTTTAGTCCACTCAAAATATGTGCAGGTCGGCTTTAAGGTTTTGTACCCTAGCAAATGTGTCACACACCCTCATTGATGGATATAAATAAGGTCAACGTTGGAGGACATTTCACTCATCTCATCCTCACACATCTCTCTCTCCTCATCTGATTGGTTCGATCACATGGAGTCTCTTCTCTCTCCACACGAGGGAAATCTGGCAGCAACAATTTTCTAAATTTGGTCTATTGTTTCTGCAGCAAGTTTGACCAGTGTTTACTTTGGTCAATGCAAGGTCAATTAAACTTGAAACTCTCCCAGAACTTCGATTTCCCTAATCTGCATTTTTTGGCACTATTTTTGAGGCAAGACATTGACTTTGACTTTTCAACATTGACCTAGCTGTTGCTGCTGTTTTCATTGACCATTGACTGACAACACTGAATTTTCTGGGGTTGACTTTTGAGTTGACCGTTTCCCTGTCATGAGGGTTGTGCGACATTTCTGGTTAGTTGACCATACTGAGACTTTCTTGGTTGAAGCATCATGTTGACTGCCGTAATGCACCAACACACACACACACACACACACACACACACACACACATATATATATTTCTGGCTTGTCTTCTATCGATCTACTAGGTTCAAAGAAGAACTTTCTGACATGGTTGAGAAGGATACTAATCTGGAAATTATCCTTGGAGATAATGGCACATATCCTGTGAAAGGGACAAGGACTGTGACCCTCCACTTGTCTCAAGGTCAAGTCCTCTGCTTGCAGGATGTACTCTATGTACCTAATTTGAAGAAGAACCTTGTGTCTATATCGACCATGGAAGACAAAGGTTTCAATGTGGTATTCACTGATGGAAATGTGCGCATGTGGAAGAAGAGCTTCAAGGAAGCTATCACGATTGGGTTTAGAGTTGATACACTCTACCAGGTTGGAGGAAGTCCACTGGGAGCGATGACATGTGATACTATCCGAGAAACTAAACTATGGCACCAGAGGTTTGGACACCTTCACTACAAGGCTCTTCCGAAAGCAAGGAAGGTGGTGACGGGGATGCTCAAGTTCTCAAATAATCATGAAGGTGTATGTCAGGGTTGTGCCAAAGGAAAGCATACAAGGGGACCTTTCCCCTCAAAGACAAAGACAAATGATGTCTTGCAATTAGTACATTATGATCTATCTTGTATGCTGCCCGTGAAATCCTTGGGAGGATGTTCTTATTATATGACGTTCATAGATGAATTCTCTCACAAAACCTAGATATACTTCTTGAAGAAGAAGGATGAGGCTTTCATGTGGTTCTGTACCTTCAAATCCTTGGTGGAAAATATGACAAGGAAGAAGATCAAGATATTGAGGACTGATAATGACACTGAATATGAGACGAACGAGTTCAAGAAATTTTGCATAGAAGCTGGCATTAAGAGGGAGACCACAACTGTCTACACTCCTGAGCAGAATGGCTTTGCTGAACGAAAGAACATGACCATTGTGGAAGCTGCCCGTGCCATGCTATGTGACTAGGGTCTACCGAAGTTTCTGTGGGGAGAAGCTGTGAACATTGTTGTGTACATACAAAATCGATGCCCACATTCCGCCTTGGACTCCAAAACTCCTGAAGAGGTTTTCACTGGTAAGAAACCTGACGTCTCACATTTTAGAGTTTTTGGATGTCCTGTTTATTTTCATGTGCCGAAAGAGAAGAGGATAAAGTGGGATGCTTTTGGGAAGAAGGGAATGTTTGTGGGCTACAACGAAACTTCGAAGGCCTATAGAGTCAATGTGCCTGGTCAAAGGGAAGTGGAGATATGCCACAATGTCACTTTTAACGAAGATGCTTCCCTGAGGAAAGTAGTCAATCTTTCGAGATCTGAGGAAGATCATGAAGCAAGGCCTGGAAATCAAGAAGAACTAAAGGATGAGATGATGCCTGATGCTGAAGGACTGATGGACCTGATTGATCCACCTCCTTCACTGGGGAAGAGACCATCATGGCTCAAGGACACTCTCGAGGATACTGAGGAACATATGGCCCCAAGGGGGACATTCTGTGAAAGCAAGAAGCCGAGTAGATACCAAGGGCATCTAGCAGCCATGAGTACAATTGTACAATATGAGCCTATATCTTTTGAGGAAGTCGTAAAGCATCAAGACTGGAAGGATGCTATGCAAGAAGAGTATGAGTCCATAACTAAGAATGATGTTTGGGATGTGGTCCCAAGACCAGAGGACAAAGCAGTTGTCACCTCGAAATGGCTCTACAAGATCAAGCATGGATTTGATGGAAGTGCTCAAAAGTTCAAGGCAAGATTCATTGCCCGTGGCTTCTCTCAGAAGGAAGGCATAGACTATGATGACATATTTGCACGTGTGGCCCAATATACCACCATCCGACCTATCATAGCCCTTTCTGCTATGCAAGGATGGAGTCTTCATCAGATGGATGTGAAGACCACATTTCTACATGGTGCGATAAAGGAAGAGGTGTGTGTGGAGCAACCTCTGGGGTTCGAAATCTAGGATCGGGACACCCATGTCTTTAGGTTGAAGAAAGCCCTCTATGGGCTCAAGCAAGCACCTAGAGCTTGGCACGAGAGGATAGATAGCTACTTGATGAAGCTGGGCTTCACACGTATTAATGCCGATCCGAACCTTTACTTCAAGGTTGATAGAGAGAAGCCTCTCATTCTGGTGCTGTATGTGGACGACCTCTTCCTGATAGGTGCTGATCCTCTCATTCATCAGTGCAAGAGGGAGCTCACTGTTGAGTTTGAGATGAAGGACCTAGGATTGATACACTACTTCCTAGGCCTGGAGGTCTGGCAGAGACTTGACGAGATTTTCCTTTCTCAAGGAAAATACATTGTGAAGCTTCTGGAAAGATTTGGTATGGTGGACTGTAAGTCTGTGTCGACACCGATGGAGCTCAAATTTAAGAAGTTGAGTGGTAGCGCTGCCGAGCCTGTGTTAGAAAATCCTACTAAGTATCGTCAACATGTAGGGGCCCTGACGTTCTTAGTGAACATCCGTCTGGACGTATGTTGTGTAGTGAACACTTTGAGTCAACACATGGTTGATCATAACATTCACTCGGTTGGTGCCAAGAAACTCTTGAGATATCTCTGGGGCATGATAAACCATGGGCTGAGATACATTGCTGGGAGCATGACACTCCATGGATATACTGATGTCGATTGAGCTGGAAGTGTGGTGGATTGCAAAAGCACATCTGGATGCTGCTTCACATGTAGATCTGCTTCGGGCAGGAAACAGAAGTTGGTAGCCTTAAGCATCGTTAAGGCCGAATACATTTCAACATGCATGGCTGGTTGTGAAGTCACTTGGTTGCGAAAGCTCTTCGGTGAGATATTCGAGCATGTGCTAGATGCCACCATTATCCTTTGTGATAACCAAAGGGGGGTTCGTTTATCATATAATCCTGGGTTTCATGATCAATCCAAGCATGATGATGGCTGATACCACTTTATTCAGGAAATGGTACAACGAGGCACCATAAGGCTCGATCATATAGAAACTGATGAGTAGGTCACAGATATTCTCACAATGCCCTTAGGGAAGGTCATGTTCCTAACCTTCCATGAGAATCTTGGAATCGTGGAACGACCCTATTCTGAGGGTCCTGTTGGACGATGAGCTCTTGGAGCTCCGGGGGGCTTTGGGGATAGCTTCTCGGACCTATAAGCAACCACAGGGCTAGGCTTGCCAAACCTTGTTGGTGTGATTCTACCCCATCGTTGTGATGATTGAGTTGGTTCGCCTCTCATTATCTATGCCCCATATGCATCCTACCCATTTGAGTTCCAGACTCATGGGAAGTACCTCTCATTTGGCTAGTGAGGTGGGAAAATCTAGAGACTAGTAGCAAAGAATGATGGACACACCAGAGATTTCCATACTCTCTATCCAGGATGACATGGTCCAACCACTTGATCTGGGATCAAGTCTAGAGAGGTTTTGAACCTCCAACTGACTTCGGGTCAGTGAAACTAACTTCGGGCTAGTATATGACTCTCTTGAGTCCAAGTGAGGTTTTAGACCGCCTACTGACTTCAGGTTAGGTAAGCCAACTTCGGGTTGGTATGAGACTCTTTGTGAGTCCTATAGAGGTTACAGACCTCTGGGCTGAATATTTTAGCTGGGAATGATGTCTTTGTGACTGACCCACTTCTGTTCTGAAATAAAGAAGCCAACAAAGCAAGTTACGACAGGATGACGCATGATGTTTGGATTGCACAGGTGGATGGAGTTCTCCCTAGTTGAGAGGGAGTGTTAATTTTGGACAACTAGGTCCAAACTCCATGTTGTGATGCTCAGATGAAGATATCAATATTTTTAGTGGGTTCCTTTTTGGGAGACCTGCAAGATAAATCTAAAGATCATCTTGATCCGATGAGCAGAACATTTATTTTGAATTTATTTTTAATCTATTCAAAATGTGTGCAAGTTGGCTTTAAAATTTTGTACCTCAGCAAATGTGTCACACACCCTCACTGATGGATATAAATAAGGTCAAAATTGGAGGAAATTTCACTCATCTCATCCTCACACATCTCTCTCTCCTCATCTGATTGGTTCGATCACTTGGAGTCTCTTCTCTCTCCACACGAGGGAAATCTGGTAGTAACAATTTTCTGAATTCGGTCTAGGGTTTCTGCAGCAAGTTTGACCAAAGTTTACTTTGATCAACGCAAGGTCAATTTGACCCGAAACTCTCCCAGAATTTTGATTTCCCTAATCTGAATTTTTTGGCACTATTTTCGAGGCAAGACGTTGAATTTGACTTTTCAGCGTTGACCTAGATGTTGCTGTTGTTTGCGTTGATCATTGACTGACATCGTTGACTTTTCTGGGGTTGACTTTTGAGTTGACCGTTTGACTATCCTGATGGTTGTGTGACATTGCTGGTTACCTGACCATACTGAGACTTTTCTGGTTGAAGCATCCTGTTGACCACCGTAACGCATTTCTGGCTTGTCTTCTATCGATCTACAGGTATGTTCTATCAACATTTTAATTTATTGTGTATGTGATTGCTATTTGAAATATAAGAGAAAGTAAAGTTGCACAAGCATAGAACATGTTAGACTCCTATACCAATAGGTGTCATATTTCATGATTGACTTGATGGGCTATGTAATATGTTCATACCTTTTTCTCGTTGCAAAGGATTTCCATATTATCAAAAATCAAAAAATTTAAAAAATGTAAAGAGGGTATACCATAAAAGAAAAATCAAAGGGTGAAAAGAATAAAATGGTCAAAAAAGTGAAAGAAATGAACCCTAAACAAAAATAGACAAGGAAAGTGTGCAAGTCTAAATGCCACTACTATTTCATTTTCTGTAATAAACAATTGTGTGCAGCTTGTCAAACTTTTGCCTCAATTTATGAAGAGTCAAACTGTTTAAACTTGACTCATTCATTTTTCAATTTCATGTTGTAGAATAGAGAATAAAATCTGACCAAACTGTTTAATATTGGCAGATAAGTAGATAGGTAGAGTGAATAAAAGGAGCTCAACAGTTTAATCTGAGCCCTTGGATGTAATAAGGTTAGAATTAGATAGGTTTCCATATGCAAAAGAAAAAGTGTGTGATAAGGGTTTCCCAGTCTAAGTGCACCCTAATAAAGAAGAAAAAATGGTAGAGTAAAGTAGGTAGGGTAGGTAGATGTTGTTGCAGAATTACATGTGATGAATGATGGTTCTAAATGTGTTCAATTGTACTTTCATCACAAGTGCAAAGGCAGATACTACATTGGAAAAAATTCACAGCAAGGCAAAGTTAAATTATTAACTTCCCTTCTCATTTTTCCCTAAAAATTTTACTAATTTCCCATAAGTGTTAAGGTATTTAAAAATTAAAGGGGCTCAAGGCATTTCCTTGACTTTTGGAGGGACCGGACCCTCGGCCCAAAAATTGGAAAAAACCTAAGTACTTAAAATCATTCATCATCACACTCATTTACTTCAAAAAATTCTTTCCTAAGTAAAATCCCATTTTTCTTAGGAAAATCATGAGATATTTCATAAAAAACCCTCAAAATCACATTTTATCCTAAGTTTAAGTGATGAAGTGATTATAATGCAATTTGCTTCTAAAAAACTTCACTTTCTTAGTTATATTAATGTATTTTTAAGTTTACCTTGTCCCCTTGTCATATTAACATTGATTTTATTTATTAACTCCTTATAGAAATGACCTTCTCCTATTATATATAATTCCTTTTATATAATATCCCAAAAACCCATGTATTATGATTTTAACCAAAGTATTTATTCCTCACTCGTTCAAATAAAAAACCCACTTTATACCCCCTTTGGTTAAAATATATCATTATATGTTAATCCCGCCCCCTATGGTAATTGGATTAATCTAATTTAATTTTCATATAATAGAAATACATTAAAAATGATTTAAAACATGTTTTATTACGTGTTTTAAAACAAAAAAAACCATCCCTTGCGTATTTTTCCTCCCCGACCCTTCATCGTACGCAGGAATTAATTAATCCCCACGATTAATTAAGAACCTAACACGCCAATCAAATCGCTCCCGATGCGATTAATCAATAATAAATTACGTCGGGCCCTCCTATTAACTCCCCGTCAACTTCACACCCCGATCACCGTTCGATCACCTGCTCTAAGATCAACGACTGTTGATAATTCCGCTGGCCATCCCCGATTCAAACAATAACGTGCAAAGAGCCGGTGGTTTTCAAACAGTACCATGTCACGCGTCAATCTCTGTATGGAATCGCTGCCCATCCGCTCAATACTCCCCTCCCTCAAAAGCGGTGCGGCAAAAACTGCTTACCGCCTACCCTCTGTGACGAATCCACCGTACTTGCTGACATCATCATCAAAAACCCGCCTACCTTTTGACTTTATGAATAAAACAAATGTGCCCGCGTCGTTTTCATTATCTCGTGCACTCACCAGTCTTCCATGCAACCAATTTCAAAAATCAACTGTCGAAGCCTGTCGACCATTACCTTGCTGAAGAGAATTGAAGTCAAGTATTCCAGTGTTCTTCCGCCATAACCAGTACCTGTTCAAATCACTGTTCATTCAAAGCTTACCCGCCAATATCAACCGTTTACCTATTTAAACACAAACACCCTAGCGTTGCTCATTTTCACTTGATTGTGCAGTAAAACCCTTTGTAACCTAGCTGCGCCACCTGAAGCATCTGTTAACCAATTCGAGCATGGTTTACCTCCCAAAAATCATTCTAGATTCACTCCACAGACCTCTCAACATCAAATGAAACCTTTTCGACCTCCCCTGCAAACCAATGCTTTCTTAACAATTTGTTTTGTTTTACAGGTGATCAAAAGACCACATCCTTGGATAAACAGTCTTAATACTAGTCATAAGACTTGTTTACTCCAAGAGTGTTATCAAATCTATTCAAACAGAGATGGACAATAAAACATACAGTTGAAAGACAAGCAAAGGAAACAAGATATTAAACGATTTACTGTTGAAACAGACAGTAAAAACCTAAACTACACATTGAAGGTAAAAGGACACAGTAAAGAACAGTCAAAGAGTATCAGGATTAAAGAGTATCATATTGAAGACCAAGTCAAGTAAATCAGCTAGCATGAAGATAAATAGCAGGGAAGACAATTACAAAACAGAACATACAAGTTCATGACAAAGTGAAGACAGATAAAAAAAATAGAGTGGTAAAAAGTAAAAGGTAAACAGTAAAAATGAAGTTAGAGAGGTAGTAAAATGGTAAAAAGAAATGAAAATACTTTCACCAACATTGAATTTTGTCTAAAGTGAAAGTGAAACAGTCAAAAGAACAAAAAAGTGAAAAGTTGAAAAACACAACAAGAAGGAACATTTTTGCAGAAATTTCATGCTTTAGTCATTATTTTACAGAAACTATTGTGATCAATCTAAGATGAATTTTGCAAAACTGAAGGAGGTTTATGTTCTTAAGAGGACCATATACAAAATACTCTCTCACTTTTCTAACAGCTATTATGGTTTTGGAAATATTAAACAATGTTGGAAAACATTTTTTGCAGAAAATTCCAGTTAAGTCATAATTTTGCAAAGAATATTGTGGCCAATCCAAAATACATCATACAAAACTGAAGGAGGTTTTTGTTCCTAAGAGAAATATCTACAAAAACCTATCTCACTGTTTGCACAGTGATTTCAGAATGAGATATACATGCACATCTTTACAAGCTATTTTTCAGACTCTGTAAAACTCTGTTTTACACATATTTGTGCAGAGCCTATTGTGCACAGCGGGAGAGGAATTTTGGGAAACTGAAAGAGGTTTATCTCACCAAAATATTAATCTACAATAACCTCTTTCACTTTTTACATTTTTATTACTGATTGAGAAATAAAAAGATATCATTGGACCCCAAGTTTGCAGAATTGTTGGAGCAGAATGCACAAAGAAAGGAAGCAGTTAGTGACTTGGATGCCTCATCATCAACTAAGAGTTGGATCAAATTCGAATTCTACTCTTTGTCATCACCTATCCATAAGAAATAGTTCCAAATAGATGCATTAGTTTGAGTTTCCTTTACTTAAGTTCTATTTATGTAAAATAGTTGGAGAGATTTGTGAACCAATCTTGATATTTTTTTTCAAGATATTTTAGTTTAGAATTTGTATAAATACTCCATCAATTGGAGTAGTAAGGTTGGATTCTTAGACTCTGATGTAACATTGAATATTTTAGAATAAAGAGCTTTGGAGAAATTTTTCGTGGCAAAACTGGACAAGGAATTGAGGCAGAAGACTTTTCTCAGGATTCATGTGTCAAATGAAGGATCAATAAGTCATCTCTATCTCATGTTTTGAAGTTTAATATTTGTTTACAATATCATCTGTGTTTCATTATCTTAATATTTAACAAAAAGGATTAAATCAGAAAGTACTTAGGTGTAATCTGATTTCATTCGTTATTATTCTAAATGTTTTCCTCTACACTAGTTTAAACAACGAATTCTCAATTGCTCCTGTTTGTCTAGTTTATACATCTTTGGTTATTTAGTAAAGAATAATTAGCTGCTCTTTATTGATAATCAATCTATTTCTTTTCTCTTGAATGTGTTGAAAGATTCTTCGTTGCCTTTCATCCATTTGAATTCCATTCCATTCACTTTAGATCTATAAATTGTTTCTAGTTTGATTATCTTGCCCTGATAAACCATCTTTTGTTAAAAAACTTAAGCCAGTGCAGCCAATCCTTTGAATCTATTAGCCCAATGGACTGAAACTACTTGATCTTAATCTCAGCTAAAGAATTCCATCAACCCAAACAAAATCAAAACCCCTGGACTTTATAACTAGCCTAATATTCTAAAAAAAAAAGCTAAATTTTATAGAGAGAGCCCTCTCTGGGTACAGATTGGCTAGATTCTGTACCTGAAGGTTGGTTTGTGGTTACCTCGGACCCCTTTCCTCTTCCAACAAATTCAAGGAAAATCTGAGTGATAACATAGTGGCGACCATACTGGGGACTTGAACAAATTTATTGTTACTATTGTTTTCCTTATAAACTACAGACGAAGCCTGAAGTTAGCCAGGTAGCCTTTTAAATTGCTCTTGCTTTGCAATTGCAAAAGTAAATAAATGCTGTTTCAGTCTATCTCCGGTCTAGTTTATGAACTGAACTTTGGTTTCAAATACTTGATCAGTTCCTTTTGTCAAATAAGTCTTTAAGAAAGTTTAAATCTCATATCTAAAGCCTCTTAAAGAAATCATAGAAGTTGTTTTGAAAATTCATAGAAAAACAAAATAATCATAAAATACTCAAAATTTGGTTTCCTGAAGAACTAACTTTTTCTTCAAAATTGTTTTACAGGTTTAGATCTCATCTATGATGGTGGACAAGGATCAGACACACAAAGGTTAAAATCATACACCTGGCGACTCCAAATCCATTTCACAATCAAGACTCCACTGGAGGAATGAACCTGGAAGAACAATATGGAAAGATCAGGCTTTCAACTTGGATCTTAATCCAAGACATTATGTTATTTCTCATTAAGAAGGTTTTTCAATATGTATTGTATTTTATATAAGGATCTAACTTGATTGTACAGATACTGTGGCCTTTCATTATGGCTGATTTTCAACATGATCCAAGAATAAAACGAAGATATGCTCCCATGAGCAGAGATCACATACCTGGATTTCCGCACAAACTACCGAAGGTAAATTGGGGTGAAAATCTGCCCATGTTTCAAGATGAGAATATTGATGATCCTTTACTACATCTCATTAAATTTCATATACACTCATCAAGATTGAAGGGTTATTGGCATGAGGATTGCCTCATGAAGATATTCATGGGAACCTTAGAAGGAAAAGCAAGGGAATGGTATGAAGCTCTCAAACCTGCTAGTTTATTTTCTTTAAAAGATTTTCATAAGGTATTTTATGAGAATTACAAAGAAGATTTTCCATATTTATCATTAGCTGAAAATTGTTGTGATCAAGCTGAAGATCTTATACATTACCTTGAAAATATTGATGAAGATTTTGGAAATTGGTTTCCTGAATATTTATTAGAAGAGGTCCAAAACTTTCATTCTCAAGTTAAAAGTCATATTAATCAAGAGGAGTTAAACAAAGATGAAATAAATCAGGAGATAAATCAAGATCCACAAAACCCCTTTGTATTAACAAATGATGTTTCATTTAATGTTTTGAATGGAGTTAAAGACAATAATCAACCTCATGATCAACTTTTAGATAAGGGAAAAAACAATTGTCATTTCAATCTAAGAATTCAGAGATTCCCACCCCCCCTCACCGAAGAAGAAATCAATTTGCTTCTAAACATGCAACCATCCTCAAAATATTTACATAATGAAGAAATTGTTTCTACTTCTTCTAATGTTGATGAATGTAAAATTTTTTTTATCCATGAAGGGACAGAAGAACAAGTTGATGCCCATGTTATTCTACCTTTCCAAAAAGGCGCATTGCTTGATATCACGCCTATTGAACAAAACAATGATTTCAAATAGAATGCAGCCAGTCTAATCAAGATATATTGGGATTGTTGGAAGAGAAATCTGCTGATTCAATGTTTATAATTGATGACATTCCTTATGCTGAGGATTTGCCTAAATATGATCAGTATGATTTCCCATTTCAAGATAATTTCACAGAACAATCACTAGTTATTTTGAGGGATGAGATATTAGAACTTCAGCTTGATGAGGATTTTCTAAGAGCTTTCTTTCTTCTTTTAAAATCAAGAAAATATTCTCCTAAACTAAAAATATGTGTTCTCCAGATAATTTCTGAAAATTATGAAAATGAAATAAAACTTTTGCATTCTCAAATTCAGTCATACAATTTCCGAAATCCTAAAGAATTCTTTGAAAATCTTCCTTCTCCAAAGAAAGAGGAAATTGTACTATCTTTTGACCTGCATATTGAGGATGATTATTCTTTCAAACACAAGACTGAGGAAATAGTTTCAAGGATTAATATTCAGAATACAACTGAGAAAATAGTCATTGAAGGCCTAGAAACACAAATCATACATTATACTTTTACTGATCATATAACAAATTATATGGAGAATATTTTTACCTCAAATCTGCAAACATGTTTTATCTATGAGGATCAAATGTATCAGCAATTTCCATTTCACATCTCATTGTTGATTATAAAGGCACATGATCATAATATACTTCCAATTTTGATCACAAGCAATCAAGTTATCCATTTATTTTTACAACTACTTGATTGGCTTCATTGGCATTTTTGTATTACCTGATTCAATAAGATTTTTAGTAGATTGAGTAGGTAGATGAGTGCTAATAAGCTCAGAATTTTGAGCATTTTTTTTTAGTTTTCAATTTTCAGCTATTTTTTCATTAAGTTGGTTTGAAAATTTTTGTGTGTTGTTTTAGTTTCAGATCAGATTTCAGCTTGCAGAAAAAGGACTATATTCAATTCAAGATTTTCAACCACAACAAATGCATGTTTGGGATTGAAACAAGGCAGAAGATTTCCAATTGGGAAATAAATTTTTAAGTTTTGAGTGGATAGTAACTTAATGGAGTTGAAGCCCGAAGAGAAGGCCCTAAGCTTTCGAAGTATTACTGTCATACATACAATAAAGCAATAAGCAGGAGAAAATTCCATGGTTCAGTCAAAATCATTCTGCGGGCAACTGATCTGCTGTTCTTGACTTTTCACAAGGAAAAGCCATCCCCAAGTGGAGCCAGTGTTAGACTCCTATACCAATAGCTGTCATATTTCATGATTGACTTGATGGGCTATGTAATATGTTCATAGCTTTTTCTTGTTGCAAAGGTTTTCCATATTATCAAAAATCAAAAAATTTTAAAAATGTAAAGAGGGTATACCGTAAAAGAAAAATCAAAGGGTGAAAATAATAAAATGGTCAAAAAAGTGAAAGAAATGAACCCCAAACAAAAATAGACAAGGAAAGTGTGCAAGTCTAAACGCCACTACTATTTCATTTTCTGTAATAAACAATTGTGTGCAGCTTGTCAAACTTTTGCCTCAATTTATGAAGAGTCAAACTATTTAAACTTGACTCATTCATTTTTCAATTTCATGTTGTAGAATAGAGAATAAAATCTGACCAAACTGTTTAATATTGGCAGATAAGTGGATAGGTAGAGTGAATAAAAGGAGCTCAACAGTTTAAATTGAGCCCTTGGATGTAATAAGGTTAGAATTAGATAGGTTTCCATATGTAAAAGAAAAAGTGTGTGATAAGGGTTTGCCAGTCTAAGTGCACCCTAATAAAGAAGAAAAAATGGTAGAGTAAAGTAGGTAGGGTAGGTAGATGTTGTTGCAGAATTACATGTGATGAATGATGGTTCTAAATGTGTTCAATTTTACTTTCATCACAAGTGCAAAGGCAGATACTACATTGGAAAAAGTTCACAGCAGAGCAAAGTCAAATTATTAACTTCCCTTCTCATTTTTCCCTAAACATTTCACTAATTTCCCCTAAGTGCTAAGGTATTTGAAAATTAAAGGGGCTCAAGGCATTTCCTTGACTTTTGGAGGGACCGGACCCTCAGCCCAATAATTGGAAAAAACCTAAGTACTTAAAATCATTCATCATCACACTCATTTACTTCAAAAAAAACCCTCAAAATCCCATTTTACTTAGGAAAATCATGAGATATTTCATAAAAAACCCTCAAAATCACATTTTATCCTAAGTTTAAGTGATGAAGTGATTATAATGCAATTTGCTTCTAAAAACTTCACTTTCTTAGTTATATTAATGTATTTTGAAATTTACCTTGTCCCCTTGTCATATTAACATTGATTTTATTTATTAACTCCTTATAGAAATGACCTTCTCCTATTATATATAATTCCTTTTATATAATATCCCAAAAACCCATGTATTATGATTTTAACCAAAGTATTTATTCCTCACTCTTTCAAATAAAAACCCACTTTATACCCCCTTTGGTTAAAATATATCATTATATGTTAATCCCACCCCCTATGGTAATTGGATTAATCTATTTTAATTATCATATAATAAAAATACATTAAAAATGATTTAAAACATGTTTTATTACGTGTTTTAAAACAAAAAATAAACCATCCCTTGCGTATTTTTCCTCCCCGACCCTTCATCGTACGCAGGAATTAATTAATCCCCATGATTAATTAAGAACCTAACACGCCAATCAAATCGCTCCCGATGCGATTAATCAATAATAAATTACGTCGGGCCCTCCTATTAACTCCCCGTCAACTTCACTCCCCGATCACCGTTCGATCACCCGCTCCAAGATCAACGGCTGTTGATAATTCCGTTGGCCATCCCCAATTCGAACAATAACGCGTGAAGAGCCGGTGGTTTTCAAATAGTACCATGTCACGCGTCAATCTCTGTATGGAATCGCTGCCCATCCGCTCAATACTGCCCTCCCTCAAAAGTGGTGCGGGGAAAACTGCTTACCGCCTACCCTCTGTGACGAATCCATCGTACTTGCTGACGTCATCATCAAAAACCTGCCAACCTTTTGACTTTATGAATAAAACAAATGTGCCTGCGTCATTTTCATTATCTCGTGCACTCACCAGTCTTCCATGCAACCAATTTCAAAAATCAATTGTCGAAGCCTGCCGACCGTTACCTTGCTGAAGAGAATTGAAGTCAAGTATTCCAATGTTCTTCCGCCATAACCAGTACCTGTTCAAATCACTGTTCATTCAAAGCTTACCCGCCAATATCAACCGTTTACCTATTTAAACACAAACACCCTAGCGTTGCTCATTTTCACCTGATTGTGCAGTAAAACCCTTTGTAACCTAGCTGCGCCACCTGAAGCATCTGTTAACCAATTCGAGCATGGTTTACCTCCCAAAAATCATTCTAGATTCACTCCACAGACCTCTCGACATCAAATGAAACCTTTTCGACCTCCCCTGCAAACCAATTCTTTCTTAACAATTTGTTTTGTTTTACAGGTGATCAGAAGACCACAACCTTGGATAAACAGTCTTAATACTAGTCATAAGACTTGTTTACTCCAAGAGTGTTATCAAATCTATTCAAACATAGATGGACAATAAAACATACAGTTGAAAGACAAGCAAAGGAAACAGGATATTAAACGATTTACTGTTGAAACAGACAGTAAAAACCTAAACTACATATTGAAGGTAAAAGGACACAGTAAATAACAGTCAAAGAGTATCAGGATTAAAGAGTATCATATTGAATACCAAGTCAAGTAAATCAGCTAGCATGAAGATAAACAACAGGGAAGACAGTTACAAAACAGAACATAAGTTCATGACAAAGTGAAGACAGATAAAAAAATAGAGCGGTAAAAAGTAAAAGGTAAAGAGTAAAAATGAAGTTACAGAGGTAGTAAAATGGTAAAAAGAAATGAAAATACTTTCACCAACATTTAATTTTGTCTAAAGTGAAAGTGAAACAGTCAAAAGAACAAAAAAGTGAAAAGTTGAAAAACACAACAAGAAGGAACATTTTTGCAGAAATTTCATGCTTTAGTGATTATTTTACAGAAACTATTGTGATCAATATAAGATGAATTTTGCAAAACTGAAGGAGGTTTATGTTCTTAAGAGGACCATCTACAAAAAAATCTCTCACTTTTCTAACAGCTATTATGATTTTGGAAATATTAAACAATGTTGGAAAGCATTTTTTGCAGAAAATTCCAGTTAAGTCATCATTTTGCAGAGAATTTTGTGGCCAATCCGAAATACATCATACAAAACTGAAGGAGGCTTTTGTTCCCAAGAGACATATCTACAAAAACCTATCTCACTTTTTTTACAGTTATTTCAGAATGAGATATACATGCACATCGTTACAGACTATTTTTCAGACTCTGTAAAACTCTGTTTTACACATATTTTTGAAGAGCCTATTGTGCACAGCTAGAGAGGAATTTTGGGAAATGGAAAGAGGTTTATCTCAAAAACATATTAATCCACAATAACCTCTTTCAATTTTTACATTTAGATTACTTATTGAGAAATAAAAAGATATCTTTGGACCCCAAGTTTGCAGAATTGTTGGAGCAGAATGCACAAAGAAAGGAAGCAGTTAGTGACTTGGATGCCTCATCATCAACTAAGAGTTGGATCAAATTCGAATTCTACTCTTTTTCATCACCTATCCATAAGAAATAGTTCCAAATAGATGCATTAGTTTGAGTGTCCTTTACTTAAGTTCTATTTATGTAAAATAGTTGGAGAGATTTGTGAACCAATCTTGTTATTTTTTTTCAAGATATTTTAGTTTAGAATTTGTATAAATACTCCATCAATTGGAGTAGTAAGGGTGGATTCTTAGAATCTAATGTAACATTGAATATTTTGGAATAAAGAGCTTTGGAGAAATTTTTCGTGGCAAAACTGGACAAGGAATTGAGGCAGAAGACTTTTCTCAGGATTCATGTGTCAAATGAAGGATCAATAAGTCATCTCTATCTCATGTTTTGAAGTTTAATATTTGTTTACAATATCATCTGTGTTTCATTATCTTAATATTTAACGAAAATGATTAAATCAGAAAGTACTTAGGTGTAATCTGATTTCAGTCGATATTATTCTAAATGTTTTCCTCTAAACTAGTTTAAACATCGAATTCTCAATTGCTCCTGTTTGTCTAGTTTATACATCTTTGTTTATTTAGTAAAGAATACTTAACTTCTCTTTATTGATAATCAATCTATTTCTTTTCTCTTGAATGTGTTGAAAGATTCTTCGTTGCCTTTCATCCGTTTGAATTCTATTCCATTCTCTTTAGATCTATAAATTGTTTCTAGTTTGATTATCTTGCCCTGATAAACCATATTTTGTTAAAAAAATTAAGCCGGTGCAGCCAATCCTTTGAATACATTAGCCCAATGGAATGAAACTACTTGATCTTAAACTTAGCTAAAGAATTCCATCAACCCAAACAAAATCAAAACCCCTGGACTTTATAACTAGCCTAATATTCTAAAAAACAAAGCTAAATTTTATAGAGAGAGCCCTCTCTGGGTACAGTGTAATTAGATCACACACTATTGGATCCGACCCGATCCCAAGTATTACTATATCTACCTCTTCACCCATTATTTCAACTGTTTACAATTATTTAGCTCCTATTATGGCACTGAATGCATCTAGATCCGATTTGAATGCATGCAATAGTGACCCCATTATTTTCCCTGCTACATCAGCTCCACCCTCCTCCTCAGTACCTGACCCTATCACTCTAGTGGGAGCCCCTAGCATTCACTCTGAACAAACAGATTCCTTAGGTAATATTTTCACCCACCGATACAATCTAAGATACCCTACTCTAACTAAATCCACTCCTTTATTCAGTATGGTGGATGATCCCTCCTCTAAGCGTCATAAATCATCCAAGGTCAGAACATTCTCGTTATCCAAATCCATACTTCGAGCTGGGCTTAAGGTGGATTCCGGTAAAAAATATTCCATAAATTAGGCTATTAGAGAAAAGGTCACCCCTGACTTGGTTTCCCCATGATTTGTCTATCCTTCAATTACATAGGGTCAGCTATCCCTGACAAAAAAGTGGCTCTTAGGCGACTGTTGGCTTTAGAGAGAATTGATGTTGTTTCTATACAAGAGACATTAGGGGAATGGGAGGCCATACACACTATGATATCCTCCTTTATACCTGGCTGGACCTTTCAGACCCTAAATGTGAGAGGGAGTTCAGGTGGATGTGCCATTGGCTTCAACAACAGAACCATTAAAGTGAAGAACATGTGGGGTTGGGATGGAGGATTAGAGGCAGACATTATATCCTTTTAACATGACATTCCCATTCATATGATCAATATATATGGTCCATGCCACAATCGGGTTGAATTCTGGGATAAATTGATGGCATGATCATTTATGAAAGGGGATCACATCATTATTGGAGGGGACTTAAATTTTTTTATGGGGCATGCAGAAACCTAGGGACCCAATACAAAATCAGACCCTATGACTGCATAATTTGAGCAATTTCTGGATAATGCCGAGCTACTGGATATTGACATGACTAAAAATATATCTACCTAGCGTAATAGAAGGATTGGGGAGGCATCCCTTGCTCGTAGGTTGGACCATTTTCTCATCAAAGCCAAAATGGTGGACATGATGAGATAATGGGTGGGAGCGGGGGGAATCTCTAATCTCTTTCCCATTTTCCTTGAAGTTATCAATGTGAATTGTAGACCTAAATCACCCTTCAAGTTCAATTACACTTGGCTTGCTGAACTTGATTTCCACAAAATTGTTAAGGAATCCTGGATCCATTGCTACCAAGACCCCAACACCATGCTGGCTCGAGTCATATCCAAAAATTTGATCTAGATAAAAAATAGGACAATTACATGGGAAAGGGAGAAAAATATCCAAGATGATGCATCCCTTGTGAGGATTGAAAAGAAATTGCAGGAATGACTGGCTCAGAAAATATGGGATTTCAATCCAGTGACATGAAAAATAAACTAATAGTGCTGGAAGTAGAAAAAATCAAACTCTTAAGACAAAGAGAGGAAACATGGAGACTTAAAAGCAGGGCCACCTAGCTAAAAGCGGGGGACGATAACACAAAGTTCTTTCAGCAATGTGCCAAGGGAAGGAAGATCACCAAAACCATATGGGAATTGCAGGATTAGGATGGCAGGGTGGCCAAAACACACAATCAACTTGCAGATATGGTATTAGAAATTTCTCTCAATTGGACAGAGACCCCCGAGTGGAAAATATTGCAGAAGTACTTTGTGTAGCTAGGTCAATGTCTAGGTTTGTGGATGAGGACAATACTGACAACCTCAATTCTCCAGTAAACTTGGGGGAAATTGAAGCTATCTATAAATGGTTCAAAAGAGATAAGAGCCTAGGACATGATGGCCGGCCAATTGAATTTTATATTACTTTATTTGAAGAGATTGGTATGGTTCTCCTTCTAGTCATTTAAGAATGCAGAATCTCAGGAAGAATGTATGATGGTTTCAACTCCACTTTCATTGCTCTCATCCCTAAAGATGATAACAACAAGACTTTCAATGATTACAGATCTATCTCCTTATGTAATTGTATATATAATATCATCGCCAAGATTGTTTCTAACTGCATCAAGCCGATATTATCTCAGCACATATCAAAGGAACAATTTTCCTTTCTACACCATAGACAAATTCATGAGGCCATGGGAACCACAAAAGAAGGACTGCATTCTATCAAGCTCAAAAAACTTAAAAGTATCATTCTCAAGATTGACATGGCTAAGGAATTTGATCTCACTTGTTTGAGTTATCTACAACTCATTCTCACTCACATTGGATTTCCACACTCTTTCATAAAATGGATCATGTGCTGCATCACATCTGCATCCTACAACATACTTATTAATAGAGACGTGTCTAGATTTTTCCATGCTGAAAGGGGGCTCAGACAAGGCTTCACATTATCCCACCTACTCCTCCTATTGATCATGGAAGGTTTGAGAAAACTAATATCCTTTGCTAGGAAATCCAGAACATTAATTGGGGTCAAAGTGATTGATATAATTAATCTCTCTCATTCTATTTTTTGATGATGTTCAAATATTTTTAGATGGGACCATGCAGGACTCCAATTACTTCAAGAGGCTTATGTCTATTTTCTCTAAAGCCACAGGTATGCAACCCAACCTCAAAAAATCTTCCATCATGACGGTCAGGTGATCCATCGAAGAACACAGGAACACACTACAACAGTTTCATTTCAACCCTCTGGACATTGAGGATGGCCACAAATATTTGGGATTCAGACTCAAACCAAATGACTACCGAATTACAGACTCGAATTGGCTAATTGCAAAAGTCAAAATATGCATAAACATCTGGCAACATAGATGGTTATGAAGAGAAGACATATTAGTCTTTATCAATTCAGTACTAGAGGCTATACCGGTCTATTGGATGACACTAGCATGGATCTCCAAAGGAGTTACTGCTAGAATCCAACAGATCTACTGAAGGTTCCTTTGGAGGGGGAATCTAGAGGGAAACACATTTGCATGGGTGAAATAGGACAAGATTTCCAAACCAAAAAAATGGGGAGGTTGGGGCTTAAAGGATTGAAATTTATTTGCCACTGCAATAGATGCAAAAATAGGTTGGAAATTATTTACTACAACTAGTCTATGGAAAGAGGTTACATATCACAAATATATCACTCCTTTGAACACATTAGAATGGATCAGAGGACCCTATAGAAGCAGAATTGGTTCTTCCACTATCTGGAGAGCCATTACAAACTCTATCGATTTTATCAAAGGGGGTCTAGCCTGGTGTATCAGTTTAAGAGCACAGGTTAGAATTGGTATAGATGTTTGGTCTGGTTGTGGACATGATCATTTATTACCTTTGTCACTAAGACATGCTCTCAGTGATACTGGGATCTCATTCTTATCTCAAATTTATGATGAGGCTAATACTAGCTGGTTCACACATGCGTGGAAATCTACACAGGCACTGGGGATCCCTGATATATGGTAGGATGTATGGAAAAACTACATCAGAGCGCTCGAGGCATCCCATGTCAGAATCTCAAAACATGTGAATAAAATTATATGGGTTGTGTCTCCTCGTGGCAGATACACACCGAAAGAAGGTTATGCCTTCCTTATATCGGAACAGGAACCCAATGTCCCGGGGTGGTGGTGGCGACATATCTAGAAATTGAAGGCACCTCCAAAAACTAGATTATTTATGTGGTGTTTTCTCACTAATCGTGCCCCTATGGAGGACAATCTAGCCAAGAGATCCTTTCACGACCCATATAGATGCAGTTTATGCAAAGAGAAAGCTAAAGATATTGATCATATTTTATTAACATGCCCTACTAATATGTTGAATTGGCAACAAATCTACATTACATTGGTAATTTCTATTAGATGGAATGGAGACACACTCACTTCGGCACGACATAACTGGTGGCAGGCGACAACTACTCAGAAAATGAGGAACCTCCCACTACTGGTCTGTTGGGGAATTTGGTTGGCCCATAAAAAAATGATTTTCCAGAATACCCTTATAAACTTGCACATCATATGCAATAAAATTGTCGCCCTATACCTCATGATCCTTGAGGAAGATACCAAGACTCGGACTAGGCTCATCATTCCTGAATCTATTGAAAAATATTGTCCATGGGCATACTTTGATAGGGCTGCAAGAATTGCAGGTTGTGGTGGTGGCGCTATCTTACACATCAATGATAGTCATTTTTACAAGATAAAAATGGGCTTAGGCTAGGGCACCAACAACTATTCAGAATTAAATAGCTTCAGACTCCTCATATTTTCCCTTGAAAAAAACTGCAACAAAATTCAGACCATTGGGGACTCTAAAATTGTCATAAACTGGATCAAAAATGTTGCTCGCTGTCACGTGCACACACTCATAGGTTTAATGGATGAGGTTATTACTCTAAATCACTATTTGATTTTATTACTTGCTCTCACATTTACAAGGAAATGAACCAGGTTTCTGATGGCCTTTCCAAAGAAGCCATGCAATTACCATGGGGCCAATAGTTGATTTTTGAATAGAAAGAACAAGAGTTGTACCAGTATTACCACAGGCCTTTTATTGATGATGCTGGTGCTGATAGGTTGTATGATAAAACTATCTGATCATCGAAGGGACTTTTGTATACATTTTTGAATATTAGCTGGCTACTTAGGATGGACTATTTATTTATTTTGACAAGCTCATTACCATGTAAATATTTTTATTTTTCCAGTGCTTTATTACGAGAATATATAGACTGATGGTTGGACCATAGTAGATACTCTATATGAAGATGATACAACATGTAATTTTCCTTCTATCAATGAAAATTTGATTTTTTCCTAGGAAATTTTTTTTATAGAATTTGTCCCAAAGTCCTCAAAATAGGAAAGGAAAATGATGATGCATCTCCTCAATGTCCTCCAAGTAGTTGAACTGAGAATTTAACTATCCCAATGGAACTTCACTTGGTCCACAAATATTCGCCTAAGTTGTGGATTTTGATGGTCCAATATGCGAATTGGCTCACCCATCACTATTCCCTCATATGAGTCCAACAAATAATTCAATTCAACAACATGCAAAGGATTTGAAATGTAGTGGAATAATACAAACACATGGAGTACATCATGCATATGTGCCAATGATGCATGTAAAGCAAGCATATATGCCATAGAACCTTTCTTCTTTACGACTTCAAATGGTCTTGTTACTGTCCAATATTCACAGTGATCAAAATTGACTCTTTTCACTATAATTAGAGTCTTATGGTCAAATTGTTATATTTTCAAATAAAATTTGACACCTCTCTTGGTTTTCAAATGGTAAATTCATTGTCTAAGTGTGATTTCTACTCTCATATCATGGTCATCAAGGTCAATTCATAATCAATATCATGAGTCATTTAGTTACCATAGGTCATTTTTTCTTCATTAAGTGTCATTATTTAAAATCTGAAAAGGAAGAGTCATGGTGTCATAAGGTTGATCATGAGAGTGTCATGAATGTCATCATATTTCCATTTGGATTCATGTCATCCTCATCCAAAAATAGTAAAGTGTCATGAGAGTTAGCACTTAGAGAGTAAATCACATCATAAAGTCATTTGGTTGAAGTACATGATGTCACTCCACTAACAAGCCAAAATCAAGTTTTTGAGTTATAAAGGGACATAAAAGTGTTTTAAAACTTCATTCCATCCTTCCAAAAGTTTCAAGAGCTCATCTTCATCACTTTGAAGAGCTGCTATATCTATTAAGATTTTGAATTTCACCATCACTATCATCCTTGATCAGTATGCTGCATTTCTGGAGGGTGTTTATGCACTTTTGATTTGGAGGTCAAAGGGATAAAGAAAGGGACCTTTCATCATCTCAGTGATTCAAGAGTTATTTAAAAAAGTAATTATAACCTTGAAACTCCTCTGTGCAATTATTTCTTCACAAAATTGGTCAAATTCCATCCTTAGGGTTTGCTGTGTTTTCTTGCTACATTTTCCCTTTACAATGGTGTTTTGCTTTTTTTGAGAGGGATTCTCCTTGTTTTTAGGTTCACACATCCTTCAATATCCTCACTAAACATTCCCCATCATTCCCCTCATCAAATTTCCTTCATTTAGCCATTTACCTTATCAAACCCAACTTGTTGCTGTGTTTTTGGCACAATTTTGTGTTTTCTCTCCCGCTCCCTCATTTATCACTCATTTTGAGAAATTTAAATTTAACTGTGTTCCTAACACCTATCCATATATTCCATAATTTTTTCATATTTTTTCCTACCCCCCATCCCCTCCATTCCCTTCCATAAAGTTGTTGAGTTTTTAGCCCTGTTTTTCAACTCAAAATACCTCACACTCTCTTTTTTGAAACTAGGGTTTCCTATCAAAAGTGAAACCAAAAATATGGCAAAGACCAGTGAAAGGAGGAGGTATAATGGAGGAGAGATCTCAAGGTATGATCCAACCCATATGCAAGAGGTCAATGCATCAGAATTTGTCAGAAGATAATTTGAGGAGGTAGGCTGCCTAGGGTTTTGTCTAAAATTGTAAGAGGTACACTATCAACATGATTTAACAAGCCTCTTTGCCATCAATTTCAAGAATGATTAGTCAACTATAGCAGAGATCAATTTCCAGTGTTAGAAGAGGTCATAGCTTCAACAACTACTATCCCTAATCAAGGTGAAATTTGGTTCAAGGGAATGGATTTATACCTAGAGCACTACAAGATGTTCTTAAAACCATAGTATAAGGAGTATCCTACTCATGTTTTTCCTAGCAAGAAATTTTTGGACAAGTACAACCCTTTGATGAAGGTTATTATGAAATATTTCACTTCAGAGGGCATGTTTAACAGGCTATACTAGTATCATATAAGATTATTGATGCATTTCACTTCTGAGAAGACCATAAACTTACCTAGCTATCTGTTTATAAGTTTGGTGAATATGACAGAGAAGGTGCAGTCTAAGAGAAAATATCCTCAAGCAAGCCTCTTTCATCATGCTTTAGTCAAGGTAATAGTCCCTCACTAGCAGACGTAAATCAAAATTTCATGGGAATATTTCTTGGAGGAAAATTTTCTCTTACCTGTCTCCAAACAGTCAAAGAGTCAAATTTCTACTTCATGACCATTCAGACAATAGGGAGCTGAAAAATCAAGCATGCCATCAGTGACAAAAAACTTAGCCTAGAATAGAGATTTCAAGGACAGATAAAAAAGGTAAGAAGCTGGTCTTTGTTCCTGAAGCAAAAGAGGAGATGCCTAGGTCTAGGCCTAAAACTATATCTCAAAAAAAAATGATACCTAAGGAGGTTGTAGGTGAAGAGGCAGTTCAGTTGGAAACCATGAGAGAGGAACCACCTCTGAGCATACATGATTCACCATTGCATAATGAAGAAGAGGTACCTACAGAAGTTGAGATGGATGACCTAGGAGAACAACACAGAGATAAGGGAGTAGAATATATCATCAAGGAGAAGGAAGTACAAATTAAAGAGCTGAAAGATGACCTATCCAAATCCAATTTCATGGTGGATTTCCTACAACAAGAGAATAAACAATTGAGATAGGCTCTAATGCAGTAGAGAAAGCCACAATAAGACCCTCCATCAACAAGTAAAACATGTGTTTTGACGATAAAGGATAAAGGTAAGGCCATTATTGATGTTGATCAACTGGAAGACAATAATATTTAAACATAGCCTAGGAGACCTAAGACACGAGCAATGTCTAGGAAGGAACATAATCTATAAGATCCATCTCCTCCTCAAGCTCAAGACACCATAACTGCTGCTCAAGCTCAAGATACTATATTTGATTCCATAAGTGTTGAGATTGAGAAAAATAGGGAGTATTGACTTGAAAAAGTGAATGTACACTTGGAGAAGCTACTGGAAAAAGCAAACAAGGATACTATCATGCAAAAAAATATGGCAGGGCACTACTATGCTAGGAACATGATTTTCAAGGTTAGGGTGAAAAACATGAAGAAGAAACTCAAAATAACCCAAAGGAAACTCAAAATGAATAAAATACTAGACCTACTAGCTGATGCATCACTGGTGGTATGAAGGAAAATCATAAATCAAAGAAAAAGAGGCAAATTTTTGAAATTTTGAAGTTTTTTTGCACACAGGAGAAAAAACATCCTACAGAAACACAACAACTAGTTGTTGCATTTTTTATCAGAGGGTCTAAATCCAAAATTTCCAGTATGGTTGGATAGATATTGACTTAAGGATGTTAGAAAAACACTTTTGGATGCTTGCACAATCATGATTTTGAAGAAAATGGTCAAATAGTGCCTTTTTTACACCTTTCTGCAACCTTTTCAAAAATTCATTGCGTTTCAGGACACTTGATCCTAAAATTAGTTTTTAGGGGGCTAAAATGATGAGTTTGGATGACTTAATGGTCCCAGGGCATAGTATAAATCCTAATTTTTATTCACCAACCTTCATCATCATTCATAACGTCTTCTAAGTCATCTAAAAATCAAGCCCAAGTTGATGCGTTTTTGCTAAAAAATTTGCTGCGCTTCTGGGAAAGTTTGTTGCGTTTTTGGGTTTGAAGGTTTTTCATTACACGTGGAGGTCAAAGGTAAAACTTGGTCAATGTAACAACTGGCTTAGAATTTATCTAATGATTAATAGGCTTATTAATGGTCATATCTGTAAAGAATCTTATGATTAATGCCTTGAGAGATAAGCTCAATTAGTTAGCTAAAAAAGGGGAAAGTTGTTTCTAACTTTCCTTGGATTAGGCAATGAGTCATTAGGTTCATTAATTAGTTGCTATGGATCAGGATTCAACCGCTAGAGGTGGAATCTTGTTTTTTTCTATATGTACTCAAAATAAAGTCAATGAGAGGGTTGGATATTTGAAGTTCACGCTCTTTTGGAACTGGTGTACTTGACTCTTTGCAGAAGTAATTTAAATGCATTTACAACTATTTTTATGGGATTCTTGTGATGTGGTTAGTGACATTGTTTTTCTCCATTTTTCTTATACATCTAATGATCAAGTTGTTCAAGCAACCATCTATGTTATTCTTGTGTTAATCTCATAAGTTTTAAACATGATACATTGCCTCATATGCTCTGCTTTATCTGAGATTTTCATATAAGTGTTTTTATCTTCTAAGTAACTGAATTCATACATGTATGCTCATTTTAATCCTTCTACATGATTTCTTCCTCACCACACTACAATGAAAAATTCAAATTGTGTCACTATTTACATTTATCTTGCCTCATTTTATAACTATAATTGATCCTTTGGAACACTTGGCCTAGTTCCTAAACCTAGTACTTCTTATCCAACAAAACCTAAAATAAAAAACCCTACTTAGCTGATAACTAGCCTAAAAACCTAATACTCTCCGATCACTTTCATTGGCTGTGAGGTTGATTTTGAGAGAGCCCTCTATGATTTGGTAGGGCTAGATACCAAGTCAAAAATTGGTATGTGGTTACCTCTTTGGTTTCCTTTCTGAACCTTTGGAAACTAAGAAGCCCTAACACGTCCCACAAATCATGGATACAAATTCACTCCCCTTATAAAAATTATGGATCTATTTTGAGTCCTCACACTTAAAAAACCTTATCCCCTCCTCTGTAACTCTAATTAGCCTCATGAGCATTTACCTAACTTTTTTCCAATTTTGTGTTTCCTTTAACCTCCCCTTGATCACAATCATTTTCTATTCTATCTCTTGTATTATTTCAGGTCCTATTAATACCTAGTCCTCTAGTCGATCCCAACTTAGAGGTGTCTTACAAGACCTCCCAAATAGGAACGCAAATGGTGCCATCTTGATGTAACTTTGGTAATTATTATTGTAGTAAATTCCACCAATTATAGAAACTCTTCCCATATTTTTTTTTTGGTCCATCACATACATACATAACATTTCCTCGAGTATTTTATTAGTCCTCTTTGTATTACCATCCATCTCAGGATGATAAGTAGTTCTAAAGTTAAACTCGGTCCCCAAGGCCTTTTGGAAACTAGTCAAAAATCTTTTGATAAACACCACACCCCTATCTTATATTATATTCCATGGCACTCCATGAAATCTTACAATCTTGTTAATGAAAACTCTAGCTATCTCAGGTGCCTTATGTGTAGCCTTAACTGGTATGAATGGGAGCTTTTGGTTAGCTTGCACAAAACTACAAATATAATATCATGCCTCCCTTTCATCATTGGTATTCCCACAATGAAATCCATTGATATAACTTCTCACTTAGGTTTTTGTATTTCATGGGGTTACAATAACCCAATCATATGTTTGTCAAATCGTTTACTCACTGAAACTCTAAACACTTAGCCACAAAAATTACAATGTACTTCATTCCCTTCCAAAATAATGACGTTTCAAGCCCTCACTCATCTTCTTAATTTCAGGTGTGTCGTGTATACTACTCGGTGAGACTTTCTAAGGATCAATTGGCACACATATTCAATCGATGGCACATATGTACTACCATATAATCAAAATAAATCATAACTATATAAAGAATACCCCTCGTACTTAGGAAGCATAATCTCTTTTTCATCTAGGCCCAGTCTAACCTCCTTTAACCATTCATTTCCAACTTGTAATTCCAATAGTCTCTCCCTTAAATTTGTCTTCAAGGGAATTACATAAATTATTCATGGTCTTCAGCTTAGGGAATCTACCACCCTGTTCATTGTCCTTTTAATATAGGTGATATTGAAATCATTTTCACTAATTAAATTTTACCACCTTCTTTGTCTAGTGTCTAAGTTGTCTTCCATGAATATGTGATGTAGCCCACAACGATCAGTATTAAGTTCAAACCTTATCCCTAGGAGGTAATTCCTCCATTATTTTATTTATTTATTTTATTTAGTGTGTATGTGATAACGACCACCTTAATGTTGTGCATTTCATAATTCTCCTCATGAGGTCTAATATTCCTTGACACATACGCTATTACCCTTCCATCTTGCATCAATATGCACCTAGGTCATTCATCTGATGCATAAGTGTAGATCGGGAAGTCTTACTCCATGATAGGTACTTTAAAAATGGGCATGATTTTTGATAGTTTCTTTAACTTCATGAATTTTGCTTCACAATTCTCCATCCATATGAACTTCTTATTCTATTATTTTGAAGTTTAGTGATACTATTTGAGAAATTTCAACACTCTAATTCTTAGTGTTGGTGCATTAAAATTTCAAGAATAAGACTTACTAGTGTAGCATGCACTATGATAAACACATCCAAATTTATAATAATTGATATCACTTGAGAATTTGAGGACTCAAATACCCAAATAAAGTGAAACTATAGCTCATTTCTAGTTGTTGCAAAGAGAACTCCAATTTTTAGTTGACGCCCAAAGGTTAATACTAAACAACTTCCTAATGTAGCTAGTTGCAATTTTGACATAAACAATTATTTTTCATATAAATTAAATATTATTTCCTACAATCATTCAAGATTGCATCACACATTATCATGAATAGTTCATGCACAAGAAGGATAAAACACAAATATATCAACTCATAGATAACAGAGAAGTCAATTATGTTGATTGAAGAAAACTACATAGTAGAGTGACATAGAGTACTAGTGTGTCTTCAAATATGTAAGATCTCATAAGGTGTTTCCAAATTAATCCACGACATATCTTAATATTTTACAACATTTCAGCTCATGAACTTTCCTAACATTCAAGTTTCGAACTCTCTAATTATATCATTATCTCTAATCAATTGAGAAAAATAAAAAGATAAGGTCATTACATATATGGTCATCTTATGGATGATCAAGATAAACCTTGTGAATGATCAATAGCGATCAAATATTTCAGGTTTTCAAGATAGCCCCAATTAATTAAATGGTCAACTTTTGGTTGGAAATATCCTTGTGACCAATACATACTAGCTCAACATTAGATACCAAATTATTAATATTTGAAAATTTTGATCATGAACTTGCCACTTCAAAGTGATAACCTCTTAATAAAACTCTATAAAAATACTTGGCACTTGCCAACAATATAATCACACTTTCCAAAAATCTATGTAGGAAACATGAAGTAGGTAAAAAATATAGAAAAAAATATGTTAGCATTTAGGAGGGGTATAGTAGAGGTACAATGATGTGGAGTGGTTATAGTATATTTAGTAATGTAAATAGAAAATCTAGAGGGAGTAACAACACTCTAGTTATCGATGCCCTTAGCATGGAGAATAGATCTGATTGTCAGAGCTCCACAATGGTGTGCCATTGTTGTTACATTAGATTCAATATCAATATTTGGATCAGTTTGAAGGGATTTTAGTTGCTAGGTTTATATGGGGAGGTCAAGATACATAGTTTCCACAAAGTGATCTTATAGTCAAGGAGGTTACACAAGGTTGCCTTTCTCATGATTGATTTTATTTCTATTTTTGTGTGTTTTGATTGCCATAAATTTCATTTTTTTTGAAGGGCCCAACATATTATTTCAAGCATATTCTTCATCTCCAAATTCTTTTCCAACTGTATTTTGTGATCATGAGAAATGGTATCGGGGAAAACTGGACTTTACATGGTCATCAATTTGATTCAAAGGAGCATATACAATGACACTCATAACTCATTTCTTGCTCAATCATATGGTAAATAGTCTATTGTTTAGATCAAACACATAATGAAATACACTATTACACAAGAAATTGACTTATTTCAACCCTCAAGACCATTAGGATCACATTTTTATTTGTTTTATCTCATGGAGCAATGCTCCCCCAAATTAATTTATATTTATCATGTGGAGTAAAGTCGGTCAAGAGAAAGAAGTTTCACGTGCTCACAAATCCATTGAAAAAGTGGTGTACATTGAAATTTCATCATAATATATTTTCTCCCCTGCCTACTCATGGAATTTTACTGTTGGAGACACAACTCAATATCCTTAGGCCATATACATTGACACTTACATTGGGCTCCTTCCATCGCTCTTTCAACCTATGTTAAATAAATGTATCAACATTTCCCCTTTACCCCATTAAACTCAAAATATAAACATATATTGTTGTCTAATGGGGTATTTATACATTGCATTATTTTAAAGTGAAAATGGTGGCTTGAAATTGCATTATATTTATTTCAAATCCAAACCGATCAATCTTGGAAAATCATCCATATTGTTGAGGATCTAACCACACATTCCATCTATTCGCCTTTCATGCATGTATTGTTTTTCCCATCTCACTCCCACCATGAGCAATACCCCATGACTAGAAATACTTAATGCTTTATCTCAGTGGGAAATTGAGAAACCAATCAAAGTCAAACAACACTTGGTGGAGATTTTGTAATCTATACTCACCAGATATTCCTACATGTCCTTATTGGTTGGTAAAATTATTGCTCATAGGTACTTATATATATATTTATTAGTCAAAGTATTTACTCCCTGGGTGTCGACTTGTATCAAATACTTCCATGTAGTAGCTCAAGACAACCTCTACTTTCCACATTACACCAATGCATTGATCCAACTATTGACTCTTCTGGTCATACCAATTAACGAAATGCAAACTTAATGTAGTGTAACATGTTTTCAGGTTTGGGTCGATTGAAGGAATAATAGATTGAAATAGATGACCTGAGGGTGTCTTAAGTGTGTTGTAGAGTATTAAATGGGATATTTCTACATTGATGTCGAACCATCGATGTTATATATAGTGAGCGAAGGTTGGAACGTGGATTTGAATGGAAAAGCCACTAGATCAACTATGGTTTTTCAGATGGATCCTATGTTTTGGGATGTCATCATTTTCTAGTTGCATAGTACTGTTACTCGCTGTTAACTAATCCTTCAGGATTATGTTTGTAAATAAGTAATTAGTTGTTAATTTTTACTTTCCATTAATAAGTTATCGAGACAATTTTATCTTGAACCTACCTTAAATTTGTATACATTAAGTTCTCATCATGAATGCAATTAGTTTTCCATTGTGGACTTTATTCACAGGCCTATTTACAATGGTATCAGATCCCTGGTTGAGTTGTTTATAAACTCCATTCCTACTAAGTTTTTTTTTAGGAGGCATTGTCTGAAGTTTACGGAGGGAAGAATGTACAAGTTTCAGAAAATTCATTTTGAGGAGCACATTTCTTGCAAAGGCATGAGATAAATACTGTGGGAGTGTTGAAAACCAAGTTGAAAGAAACCAAGATAAAAGTGATTACCCACCAGTAATTCTTATTTTTGGCACAACTAACAATAAATAAATAACATTAAATATTAGTGAAGCTTTGAACAATTTTTTAGAAGTGAATTATTAATTATTTTTAGTGGAATATTTTTTTTCTCCATATTTGGCATTTGAATTTAATCCAAATATTACCAGAAAGTAGAGAATGCTTCAAGGTTCATGAAAGTGAAAGTAAAAAAGAAAAGTTTAGAATTTTTTGACAAAGATTTGTAAAATTTAAATGAATATGGAGACATTATTCAGAATATGAGACCACAAGTAACGTGAATACATTTCCTATATATTTTATATTCCTTCCAGAAACAACATCTTTGTGTGGAAGTAGGCAAATCCAGAAAGGTGAAAGTGAACAGAGAAAGAAATATAGAAAGTGAACAGAGAAAGAAACAAAGGAAAAAAGGTAAAAGTGAACAGAGAAAGAAATAGATAAATGTGAAAGCAAATAAGAGAAAAAAATGGTGAGTATGAGGTGAATGAGGCTTGAAACTAACTATATAATGGGTTATTTTTGGAGCTCAACAACAAACCATTAAGCCAAATATTTGTTTAAATTAAAAGGATAAAGAAATTTATATTTTACCTTTTTAAATAATATTGCACATAATTCATATTTGCAAAAGGATTTGTTTGGGTGCAAGTAATCATGACTTCATTGATTTCAATAGTTGGTAGAAGAAATTTTAGAGGCAGGAGGTACCATAATAATAAAGGTGATAGGAAACAAGGAGAAAAACAAAATGTCAAATTTTATAGATGTGGAAGGGTAGGTCATACTTCTATTAATTATACAATTCCTTGGGAGAAAGTCAATGAAAGGAGAGAACAATTGAATGAAAAGAAAGATAAACCACCACCATATAAGTGAAAATCATCAGATTATGCACATTATATTGTTACTCATTGCAATTTTGATATTAATGATTTTTTCAGTACTGCATTTTCTTCATGACAAGACAATTGTATTTTAGATTTAAGAGCAACACATAATATGAGTTTTAGGAGATATTTTTTTGAAACTTCCAGTGACCAAGTTGATGGAGATGTATATTTTGCTGACAAATCTCAAATTAAGCCTTCAGGAATTGGATCCATTCATTTGAAGATACCAAAGCTTGAAGATTATGTTCTATAGGATGTCCTTTACATTCCATAATTTTAAATAAATCTAATGTATCTTATACATATTCCACAATTTTTAACAACTATCCCTAGGAAATGATGCATCCTTGCTATTTATTCCTAAAGATCGATTGGATTTTTCACCTTGTCCCGAGGATGAACCACATTAGTTGGTTCGAAACGTCGACAAAATCATAATGATGTGATTAATACCAAAAACATTCATCTACATTATGGATCACAAAAGCCTTAGACCTAACAAGTGCATTCCATACATATCTTAGATGACATCATTGAGATACGTAGATAATTTGATCATGCATTCATTATGATCAGTGTTGAAGAAGGTAAGCTTTTAAAATTTAATGACACATCGCCTACTATAATGAATTCTCATGATAGTTTTACTCTTTTAGCATAATGAAATGATACTCTACCTTAATTTTTATTATGAAATGCTCATTTTGGTCACATTAACTATGAAAATATCATAATTATTTGACAACAAGGTATAAAAGGTTTTCCTACAATTCCAAGAAAGCTTACACCGTGTGATGCATGTATTTTGGGGAAACATTCTAAGAAACCTTTTCATAGTTCTTCTTCTAGAGCTTCAAGAAAATTAGGTCTCATACGTTTAGGTTTGTGTGGTCATATGCCTGTGGCAACTGCTAATGGTAATAAATATATTGTGATATTTATTGATGATTATTTGAGAATGTGTTGGGTATATTTGTTGAAAGATAAGTCACAAGTATTTGAAAATTTTAAAACTTTTCATTTGATAGTAAAAAATGAAATCTAACTGAATATTGACATTCTCAGAACTGACAATGGTGGTGAATATACTTCTAATGCTTTAGAACAATATTTAAAGCACAATGGACTCAAAAATAATACTAACATACCTTATAATCCACAACAGAATGACATTGCAGAACGTACGAATATAACTTTGATTAATATGGTTAGATATATGATGTTCTTTAAGAATGTTAAGTTGGTGTTTTGGGGAGAAGTAGTGCTTTGTGAAACTTACATTCACAATCATTTTCCTTCTTTTGTCATCAATAATAAATCTCCTTATGAAATGTGGTATAATCTTCTTCCTACTGTTAAAATTTTTATAGTATTTGGTTCTCTATGCTATGCATTGATTCCTAAACATCAACGCAACAAGTTGGGTGCCAGGAGTCATAAATGTATTTTTTTGGGATAGTCTGCTACTTCCAAAGCTTACAGATTGTATGATGAGGAGAACAAGAAATTTATTCTTTCCATAGATGTTATTTTTCTTGAATGTGACCAAGATAATTCCACTGTTGATAGGCAACTGACTCATTTGGAGAAATTTGCATCCAAAAAGTTCTATTTTGATTCTGATAATGATGTTACACATATTGAAGGGGGGGTTCCCATTCTGGATCAGCCTTTGGTTCTTCCATCTTTGAATCATGATAATGTTATTGCTGAAGAAAATTTGGATGACAGTAATGTTTCTGCAGGACCAGAAATTGCTCTTGAAGAGCCTGTTTTTGAGCCTATTTTTCAAGATGAGAAACCATCACAGACACTTCAACAACATTTACGAAGATCCACATGTGTTAAATATTTCCTAGAAATTATGATGATTTTGAAACATAGAGTTATTTTAAAGGTTATGTTACTTCAAGTTCGGGTAACGTTTCTCATCACTATGGATTCAATCATTCTACAATTAGTGAACCCAGTTGTTTTAAAGAAGATACTAATTGTGATGAATAGAAGGATTGAATGAAAAAGGAATATGATGCACTTATTAAGAACGAAACTTGGAGGTTAGTGGATCCTCCTACTGGTGTCAAACCTATTGCTTGTAAATGGGTGTATAGGATCAACTACAAGGCAAATGGTTCGTTTGATAAATATGAGGAAAGAGTTTTAGCAAAAGGATACACTCAGAAGGAAGGTATGGACTACACAAAGACATTTTCTCCTACAACAAAATGTGGCACAATTAGAACTTTGTTTTATCTTGTAGCTCAGAATAGCTGGAATATCCACCATATGGACGTTAAAATGATTTTTTTGAATGGAAATTTGAATGAGGATGTTTATATGTTTCAGCCTGAAGGTTTTGCTATTAAAGGTAAAGAGAAAAAGGTATGTAAGTTGTTAAAGGCGTTGTATGGACTGAAATAGACATCCTGTGCATGGTATGAAAAACTAACTAAACACCTTCTCAAGTTGAATTACAAGTTGTTTGATCTGGATGATGCAACTCTTTTTGTTAAGAAAGTTGGAAAGTTGGTTTTATATTTGGTTGTCTATGTAGAAGATTTGATAATTACAAGAAATAATGATGACTATATAGCGCCCGATAAAAGAGAATTAATGAAAATTTTTGACATGACAAATTTGGGTTTATTGCATTATTATTTAGGGATTGAAGTTGATCAGAAACCCAAATATATTTTTATTTCTGACAAGAAGTATATTGGACAACTATTGGACATATTTGGAATGCAGGATTGTAACCCTATTGCTACTCCCATGGAGCATATTTTGAAGCTCACTTCCACTTAAGGAAGTACAATTGAGGATCCAATAAAGTACAAGCGACTTGTTGGAAGTTTGAATTTTCTAACTACTTCTCGACCTGACATAGATTTTTCTATAGGGATACTTTCCAGGTTCATGCATCATCCATGTGAAGGTCATTGGAATGCTGAGAAGCAAGTGCTCAAGTATTTGAAAGGAACTCGAACATATTGCATCAAATATTCCAAAGTTGTATATTTTCAACTCATTGACTATTCCGATTCAGATTTTGATGGATATAAGGACAATGAGGTCTCTACTTCTCGTTATTTGATGAATCTTGGACCAACAACCATTAGTTGGAGATCATGCAAATAGTCTGTTCCTGCTGATTCTACCACCGAAGCTGAATATGTTACAACAATTCAAGCTACAAAAAAATTCATTTGGATTCACAAAATATTTAAAGACTTGCAAGAGAAACAAAAATATTGAACTCCACTATTTGTTGAAAATTCTTCTGCAATTCAGTTGACAAATAATCCCAAATTTCATGATTGAAGCAACCATATTAACACCAAATATCACTTGATTTGACATTATGTAGAGGCCAAAGTTATTAATATGACACAATGTCCTACTTCAGAGCAGATCAAATATATCTTTACCAAACCACTTGGACGTGAAAATTTTAGAATGTTACTTGGAATGTGAGACGTCCCTTCTGATTAAGGGGGGAATGTTAACTAATCCTTCAGGATTATGTTTGTAAAATAGTAATTATTTGCTAGTTTTTAATTTTCGTTAATAGGTTATTGAGAAAATTTTATCTCGAACCTACCTTATAGTTGTATAAATTAAGTTCTCGTCCTGAATGCAATTATTTTTCCATTGTTGAGTTATTCATGGGCCTGTCTACACTTAGCTTGAAAATGAAGTTGCACCCACACATATTAATGTGCCCTGTTCTATGAGTCTATTTTCAACATTTTCAAATCTGGAATGAAGTCAAAATTGCCCTGTTGTAAAATTCGCTGGTTGCAACAAGAGCTGAAGGGAAACCATACCTTCATAGAACTCCCTTTTGCAACACAAGATCCTTTACCTGGAATTATAGTTCACTGATTCTTTGCATTGAATGAAACATCCACAACTCGCACACCACCATGAAGGTTGTATTTGGAGATAATATGTCTGAGTTGGCCAATAATTTCAATAAGCCACTCATCTGCTTTATTTACCCAATTATTCAATCAATTTTTCAGGTTATTTTTGTTTGACATAGCAGTACCATCCAAGGATGTTTTTTGCCACATATTTATCCACTGCTCCAATATATTCTTGTATTATAGTTATTATGAATTAGTATAAAATAAGAATCAACAAACATAGAGACAATCACAATAGGTATATTAGGTAGTTATTTTTTTTCCTAGGAAAAAATCGTAATTTTATTAATGAAAATAAAATTACATGTTGCATAAAATGATATTTTGACCAACAACTAGTCAAGATTGGTGTTCAATGTTCAAACAAGAGATCATATAAATACAATGAGGAGAAAATTAAGTTTTTCTCCCTTTCTTATTCTCAACCTTTCTCCATGCACCTTGTGATGGCGTGGAGGAGACAAGGGAGATATGTTTTTATTCTATAGGTGCTCCATTTTCCTTGTTTGAGTCAGAGGTATCTGATAAATGTTGTTGTTTATTCCCACTGTTGTTTGAAGCCACTGGTGCCTTTGCCGGCTGTTCCGAGGGTATTAGCTCAAAAGGATATTGTATCTCATTTCTTTGTGCATCTAATTTAGTTTCTGTCTGATTGTTCTCATTGGGGATTAGATCATATGCTCCTTCTGCATCCTCCTCTGGTACATAAGCAGGAAATTTCCATCCTTTGGGTGCTTTCCCAATTTTTTTTTTTTTTTTTTTTTTTTTTTTGCATCAGGACATGTGTTTTGTAAATGATTGGTCTGCTTGAAAACTTTGCATCTAAAGGCAGTGTTTTCATAATCAAGGTGCTAGATCCAATTTTTCTATTTGTGTACCAACTGTATGCTTTCAGTAGTCCTTTTCTGAGATCCAATTCCACACAATTATGAGAGAAAGTGTAGATTCTATCCTCCAATCGTTGTGTATTTTTTTTTTGTATCACCCAATTATGTTCCCAATACCTTCTAGGACGCAATCATTCCAGAAATGAAAGGGAAGGTTGTACAACTAGACCCAAACATACATTCTAGATACAACCATAGTGTTTGCATCAAAATTCGGAAACCATGGGGTAATGAGGAGTCCGGTAGATACCCAGAACCGCAGTCCATCCCAGAGTATAATGTCTCTGATTTTCGAGGTTGGAAATTTGACAATGAAAAAACCTTTGGAGTAGAGATGAATTTCACAGTCCATGGTCCAGTTTGTAAAAATCCAATGAAAGAGCTCCATAGGTTTATGCCAGAAGCAGTTAAATCGACATATAATTACTTGTGATTCATCAATCTCTAGAATGTCTATGTTTAGTTTTGGTGTGTGGTTCAATTTATCTACTATGTAGGGGCTAGGGTTTCTGTCTGCTGGTTTTATAAGTGTTGTAGCTTTATTTTTACCCTGTAGGATGTTCCTGTAGGAGGGGCCTCCTTTAGGGTGTTCCTGTTTTGAGGTGCTGCACTCCCTTGCTCCCCCATGGCCTTTTGATTTTCCTTGTTCTGCTACTCCTCCTCTTAACTGCAGGTTAAGGGTAATGGTTGACCCTTAGCTTATGAAATAATCCTTGATTGTCCAATTTTATTGTAAGGTTCTGCCTCCACATTTCAATGATTGCAAATGTATTGGATATCCCAATGTTTTTCTGATATTTTGTTTTAGATTTATCACCCTCTCTGTATCTTCTACCAAAAATAAAATATTCTTCCCCATAGGGGGTTCTAATGAAGATTTGAAAATGGGTTGGGGTTACTTGATGTATAATGTACGTTACCCTTTTGTTGTCTCTTGACAGTGCCAGTTCTGGATGGCCCCCGTAATGGTATGTCCGTTTTGGGTCGATGGTTGTGATGAATCCAATGCGAAAGTAGGTCGTTTCCTCCATGTTTCAGGGCGCTTGATTCTATCTTGAGGCAAAAATTGTTGTGTGGACAATGAGATATATATACCAGTGCATCTAGGTGGTGAGCCCTGGTATTGCACCAAGAGTGCTGCAACTCCCAGGGGCTACCCTACTTTACTTTATCAACTTGGGTTTCGTCTAAAATTTGAGGTGACAGTGCTATATACACAACAAATGCATTTTTTTCATGTCATCCTCTTCTGCTTTACGAAAGGGTGCTATTTATTAAATTATGAGAACAACTGTAAAGTAAATTATTGGAAGGAAAAGACAGAAAGGAAATTAAACTAAAGTGCTGAAAATAAATGATAAGATGAAACTAATTTAATTGGCATAAAGGGAAATGACTTGGAAAGAAACTAAGCTAACTTGCTGAAAGTAAATGACATGAATGAAACTAATTATAAACCACACTTATCTTGGCCAAACAACTAAATTCACTCTACTTATCCTATGATATATCTACCATGCTCTTATCCATGCAATTAAAATATCCATGAATTAATTCTAACTAAAAAGAGTTAATTATTTGCTAGTTTTTACTTTTCGTTAATAAGTTATTGAGACAATTTTATCTCGAACCTATCTTACATTTGTATAAATTAAGTTCTCATCCTGAATGCAATTAGTTTTCCATTATTGAGTTATTCATGGGCCTGTCTACACTAGCTTGAAAATGAAGTTGCACCCACACATATCAATGTGCCCTGTTCTATGAGTCTATTTTCAACGTTGTCAAATATGGAATGAAGTCAAAATTGCCCTATTGTAAAATTAGATGGTTGCAACAAGAGCTGAAGGGAAACCATACCTTCATAGAACTCCCCTTTTGCAACACAAGATCCTTTACCTGGAATTATAGTTCATTGATTCTTTGCATTGAATGAAACATCCACAACTTGCACACCACCATGAAGCTTGTATTTGGAGATAGTATGTCTGAGTTGGCCAATAATTTCAATAAGCCACTCATCTACTTTATTTACCCAACTATTCAATCAAATTTTCAGGTTATTTTTGTTTGACATAGTAGTACCATCCAAGGATGATTTTTGCCACATATTTCTCCACTGCTCCAATATATTCTTGTATTCTAGTTATTATGAATTAGTATAAAACAAGAATCACCAAACATAGAGACAATCACAATAGGCATATTAGTTAGTTATTTTTTTTCCTAGGAAAAAATCATAATTTTATTAATGAAAATAAAATTACATGTTGCATCAATTGATATTTTGACCAACAACAAATAAAGATTGGTTTTCAATGTTCAAACAAGAGATCATAGAAATACAATGAGGAGAAAATTAAGTTTTTCTCCCTTTCTTATTCTCAACCTTTCTCCATGCCCCTTGTGATGGCATGGAGGAGACAAGGGAGAGCTGTTTTTCTTCTATAGGTGCTCCATTTTCCTTGTCTGAGTTAGAGGTATCTAATAAATGTTGTTGTTTATTCCCACTGTTGTCTGAAGCCACTGGTGCCTTTGCCGGCTGTTTCGAGGGTATTAGCTCAAAAGGATATTGTATCTCATTTCCTTGCGCATCTGATTCAGTTGTTGTCTGATTGTTCTCATTGGGGATTGGATCATCCACTCCTTCTTCTGCATCCTCCTCTGGTACATAAGGGGGAAATTTCCATCTTTTGAGTGCTTTCCCATTTTTTTTTTTTTTTTAAATTTTGCATAAGGGAATGTGTTTTGTAAATGATTGGCCTGCTTGAAAATTTTGCATCTAAAGGTAGTGTTTTCATATTCAAGGTGCTAGATCCAATTTTTCTGTTTGTGTAGCGAGTGTATGCTTTCTGGTAGTCCTTTGCTGAGATCCAATTCCACAAAATTATGAGAGAAAGTGTAGATTCTATCCTCCAATCGTTCTGTATTTTTTTTGATGTATCACCCAATTATGTTCCCAATACATTATAGGATGCAATCATTCCAGAAATGAAGGGGAAGGTTGTACAATTGGACCCAAACAGACATTCTAGATAAAACCGTAGTGTTTGCATCAAAATTCGGAAACCATGGGGTAATGAGAAGTCTGGTAGATACCTAGAACCATGGTCCATCCCAGAGTATAATGTCTATGGCTTTCGAGGTTGGAAATTTGACAATGAAAATCCTTTGGAGCAGAGATGAATTTCGCAGTCCATGGTCCAGTTTGTGAAAATCCAATGAAAGAGCTGCATAGGTTTATGCTAGAAGCAGTTAAATCGACATATAATTTCTTGTGATTCATATGTGGTGCGATGCTCATAAATCTATGGAATGTCTATGTTTAGTTTTGGTGTGTGGTTCAATTTCTTTACTATGTAAGGGCTAGGGGTGCTGTCTGCTGGTTCTGTAAGTGTTGTAGCTTTATTTTTCCCCTATAGGATGTTCCTGTAGGAGGGGCCTCCTTTAGGGTGTTCCTGTTTTGAGTTGCTGCACCCCCTTGCTCCCCCATGGCCTTTTGATTTGCCTTGTTTTGCTACTCCTCCTCTTAACCACAGGTTAAGGGTAATGGTTGACCCTTAACTTATGAAATAATCCTTGATTGTCCAGTTTTCTTGTAATGTTTTGCCTCCACATTTCAATGATTTCAAATGTATTGGATATCCCAATGTTTGTCTGATATTCTATTTCAGATTTATCACCCTCTCTGTATCTTCTACCAAAAATAAAATATTATTCCCCATCGGGGGGGGGGGTCTAATGAAGATTTGAAAATGGGTTGGGGTTACTTGATGTATAATGTCTGTTACCCTTTTGTTGTCTCCTGACAGTGATAGTTCTGGATTCCCTTGTAATGGTATGTTCGTTTTGGGTCGATGGTTGTGATGAATCAAATGTGAAAATAGGTCGTTTCCTCCATGTTTCAGGGCGCTTGATTCTATCTTGAGGCAAAAATTGTTGTGTGGAAAATGAGATATATATCCCATTGCAGCCAGGTGGTGAGCCTTGGTATTGCACCAAGAGTGCTGCAACTCCCAGGGGCTGCCCTACTTTACTTTATCAACCCGGGGTTCGTCCAAACTTTGAGGTGACAATGCTATATACACAAAAAATGTATTCTATTCATTTCATCCTCTTCTTCTTTAAGAAAGGGTGCTATTTATTAAATTATGAGAACAACTGTATAGTAAATTGCTGGAAGGAAAATACATAAAGGAAATTAAACTAAAGTGTTGAAAAGAAATGATAAGAATGAAACTAATTTAATTGGAAAAAATGGAAATGACTTGCAAAGAAACTAAGCTAACTTGCTGAAAGTAAATGGGAGGAATGAAAGTAATTCTAAACCACACTTATCTTGGCCAAATGACTAAATTCACTCTACTTATCCTATGATCTATCTACCGTGCTCTTATCCATGCAACTAAAATATCCATGACTTAATTCTAACTAAAAAGAGTTAATTTTCAGCTTGGAGGAAGAGAAAGGGCTAAAAGCGGCTAATGGGAGGTTTAACATATGAAATGAGGTTTGGAAGTGGAAAGAGGGGGTTAAACCCTTAGAAAAATTGATTATAACGTGAGAAATGACTTAGGAGTTGAAAGATTTGAAAGAGGCTTAGAAGCGGAAAGAGGTGGTTTAAAACCTTATAAGACCTTATTATAGCGCAAGAAATGGCCTTGGAGTAGAAATATTCGAAACATGCGATGGCAGAGACGTGATGGAGGTAAAAGTGGCGATATGTGATGTCGCAATCACAATATCGCAAGTTTAAATGGATAGCGGTGAGGACTTAATGGAATGAACTAAGATGTGTGAGCAGTAAAGGTTGCGGGCTGTGATTTTGCGATGTGGTAAGTTCTACGGGATGCGATGTGCGAAGGAGATGACGTGGCAGTGAAAATAAAAAGGAAAAAGTTGCGGGATGCAATGTGCGGTAGGATAAAAATTGTGGGATGTGATATGCGATGTGTGACGTGGCAGAGGGTGATGTGGCAGATTTATCGCATAGGCGGAATAAGTGGTAAGTGTTATGAAAAAAGGTAAATGGTGCCATTTGCGTGATCACAATATCTCAATTGGCCAGAACAAGTGGTAAGTGTTTATAGGTATGAGTTAAATGTTACGATTTGTGAAGTGCAATGTATGGTGGTGGGAATTTCGAGGAGAAAGGCGGAGATTGGTTTTTTTTATGGTTTTTGAGCATTTTTGCGTTAAAACAAGTCCGGCAACGACGTTCGATAGAACGAAGGAATAAGGCAGGAAATCGACGAAGGAGACCAGTAAGTCTTCAAGGAAAAAGGTAAGAGCGGCGAAGTGCGATTTCGTGATATCGCAATTTCCAAGAATGAGCGGTAAGAGTTAAAGGTAAAAGGTAAAGGTTGCGATCTATACAGTGCGACGTACGGTGGCAATAGACTCGAGGAGAAAAGTTGGAAGACGATTTTCAATGATCTTTCAAGCATTTAGCATTAAAAATATAAAGTAGCCGTGAACGGAGGAAATAAAGAAATAAGGCTAAAGGGCTTATGTGCATTTGAAAAAAAAAAGGTAAGTGCAGTGTTAAGGTGAGAAGGAAAGGAGGGGGATCGAGGCGTAAGAGTAGTGCTCAAAAGTGAAGCACACCTGCAGGTTCATGCATGGGAAACAAACATAAATGCGGGTGAGGCAGTGAAGGAAAGGCTTGGACCTGGTAAATACAAATTCTTCCCCGAGGTCAAACAGAAAGCAGTTTTTGGCCTCTGGGAAGATCTGCCCCTACTCGAACTCTATTGACAGAGATGAGAGGGGGGAGACTTGACCAAAGTTTTTGATTTTTTCCTCTATTTTGCTATGCATAAGAAATTGAAACTACAGTAGCACAAAAACTAAATAGCAATGAAACTTATTAGAAGCATATCTAACTTAAATGGCAGAAGCAAAACTAGATAAATGACAGAAAGGAAAATATAGTAACAACATAGAAGTTGAGGCACATGGATTGGGCCCTAACCCATGAGCCTAGCCCTCTGAAACTTAAATCAGTCGAATGGAACCAGTCTACTCATTTCATAAAAGAATAACTGCATACATCTCTGAAAGTTGGATCCCTGAATAAAACGAAAATCTCAATAGCTCATAACAATAGTTCTAAATGGAATTGAGACTAGAATAGACTAACTCCACCTAGCTCTAGCTCTGCTCTATTTATTCTATAGGGTAGCTACCAAAGGAAAATATAGTGACAACATAGAAGCTGAGGCACATGGATTGGGCCCTAACTCATAAGCCTAGCCCTCTGAAACTTAAATCAGTCGAATGGAACCAGAGAGAGAGAGAGAGAGAGAGAGAGAGAGAGAGAGAGCTATTCCCTAATTTTTCTCAAGTTAAAGTTTTAGTTGGATTTCTCTAATTTTACATTATTATTATTTAATTCCATCTACAAATCTACAACCCCCTTTTCAGAGAGAGAGAGAGAGAGAGAGAGAGAGAGAGAGAGAGAGAGAGAGAGAGAGAGACACCTCAATTTTCTCACAGTCACAGTCGGATTTCTCTAATTTTACATTATTATTATTTAATTCCATCTACAACCCCCTTTTCAGAGAGAGAGAGAGAGAGAGAGAGAGAGAGAGAGAGAGAGAGTGGGTGTGAGAGAGTGTGAGTGTGAGTGTGAGAGAGTGAGAGTGAGTCCCTATTTTGTGTTCATAGGCTTAATTTAGATTTTGTCTCTAATTTTACAACCCCCTTTTCAGAGAGAGCGAGAGAGAGAGAGAGAGCGAGAGAGAAGAGAGAGAGAGAGAGAGAGAGAGAGAGAGAGAGAGAGAGAGAGAGAGAGTGAGTGTGGGTGTGTGTGTGAGTGTGAGTGTGAGAAAGTGTGAATGTGAGTGTGAGAGAGTGAGAGTGAGTCCCTATTTTGTGTTAATAGGCTTAATTTAGATTTTGTCTCTAATTTTACAACCCCCTTTTCAGAGAGAGAGAGAGAGAGAGAGAGAGAGAGAGAGCGAGAGAGAGAGAGAGAGAGAGAGAGAGAGAGAGAGAGAGAGAGAGAGTGAGTGAGAGTGAGAGAGTGTGAGTGTGTGTGTGTGTGTGTGTGAGAGAGAGAGAGAGAGGGTTAAATTAAGTAGGGAAATATTACTTATTTGGTTCGAATTTTATAATCCTCCTTATTCTCCTTCTCCCAAATTTTACTTCTGATTTAATTATCCAAACTTACTTCATTTTTTGAATGAGTGCTTATTATTTCATGATAATCAACCATTAATTTTTTTGAGATTTTTATGTTTGATGTCAAGAGTGCCAAGTCAGTGATGCCCTTCAAGTTCTTCCTTCTAAAGTGCCAAGGGTTCCATGTCACTTTCCCTTCAGGAATCCATGGCTACGAGGGTGAAGTTGGGCATGCCGAGGAAGACCATTATCATCTCTTGTGTCATCCTCTATGTTGACACTGATAGTGTTGGGGATCAAGGAATCTGCCTTGATGTGTGCCCCCTAGTAAATCCTCATGAACAACCCAATCCAAGGTCCACCCTCACAAAATCATGATATTCAAGGTGAATTTATCCCAATACCTTCTATCTCAAGTCACAACAAGAGCTATAGAGAGTAGAATTAGGGACACTATCACACCTCTCCCATGAAGTTCCATCTGTCTTATACAACCCTATCACCCATGTGTGAGTCATTTTACCAAGAAAAATACCTATGCCTACAACCATTACCATTCCATTAATAACCATAGAAAAATATTATTTAGAACTTTAAATTATAGTGACAATAATATGAAATCGATCAAACCAGAGATTGTTGACTCATCACATGTAGGTGCATGCGACTGATCCATGCTACACTTAATAATAATCAATAATATCTACTCATAATATTAGTCATTGAGATAATTTTACATGTTAAATTATCATTACGAAATAATCATCAACATAATCAATAACTATAAGAAAGAAGCTAGTCTTCAGAATATGTAAACAAGACAACATAATGAATTCATCAACATGATTACAGATAATCATCAAACAGATCCATCACAACCATCATCGTAACCAAAATAACATCAAACTGGTACATCACAATTATGATCACATCCAATAATAATAAAAGTAAAATAATTGGATCCCTCGACCTAAGGTCAAATAATAATGCATGAGCCATAAGAATTTATCAAGGGTAATGTAATATTTAATTCATTCAACTAGAGTGGGGCACTATATAAATGACACATGGAATGGTCAATAAAAAGGAGCATGGCACTACATAAATAAACCTGAAATGGTCTAAACACTGAGGATGGTGTTCCTTTAAGGGGGCGGGGATTGTGACACTCCCAACCTTTTATCCCCAATTGATACTATAATTAATTATGTTAGTGATTCCTGTGTGGGCATGTAAATGTAAAAGGTTAAGAGATATAGAACAATTATAATTGTATTTTCAATATAAAATGTCAAACAATTGATGAAGAGGTGGAGCCTTGATATGGGCCATGAGAAGCCATGGGAGAGGAATTTCGACAAGGGGGATATCATAGTAAACCTAACCATGGGAATATCCCTACCAATAAATTATTTGGCTAAGCCAAATATTTAGAAAAATCAAGATTGTCAATTTACCCAAGAAAGGAGTTCATAGTTGATCTACAACTACCATAATTATGAAAGTATTTGGGTTTGTACCTAACTATCTCATCCAAGGAATGGTTATATTATCTACTTAGAGCCTTCTACGAATTGACCAGAAGCTTTTGATCTAACCATGAATTATCAGGTTTGATACAAAAGTGAATGGAGAAGATAACCACGAGGATTGGGAGAGAAGGAAGGGGAAGTAATCTAAGTTATGGTGTATGTGACCATGATTAGAGAGTAGAAGTTTATATTGATACCATGTAAATTTAGTGAGGGATCAAATAGATCTAAACCCATATTGATAAATTCAAGTGAAAGTATACCAAAAGCTAAGTTATTGTGTAGAGTTATGTTGTGGGTGTTTTCTAGGCTAGGAACTAAACACTAATAAAGGGAAGGTCACCAAGGAATTGGTAGGAAGCAAATGTGATTCCTTTTTTTTTATGTAAGATAGTTAAAAAATTACCTATAAAACATGTGAAAGCTCTTATCTTTTGGAGTATTGAGGGAAAACTTTCTAGTTCTATGTGGATGAATGAGAGTGGCCTTAATCCTTACACCACTACTATCCTAAGAGATAAACACACATTCTGGGTGTTTGCTACATATAAAAACTGAGAAACCATCCAAAACATTTGGACAAGCTCTAGGATTAGTAGGATTTTAAGAGAAATGTTGAGCTTGAATTGATGAAGGAGAGTGACCTTCGTTACTCCACCTTTAATGGTTGATGGAGGGACCTCCCTCATGGATTCATGTTCTGGGATAGGGTTAGCAAACTTCAAATGATAGAGAAAATAGATGAGCCTATGGTTGGATGGAAAGTGGCTCACTCATAATCTATTGCAAGAATTTATTGATCTTAATCAGATAAGTATCCCCATGGACTTCAATTTGTAATGTAAATAATTTTTAATGAAATAGAAATTATGTTGATGAATTGTGGTGCTTGTATATTTAATGGAAAAATTGGTTCATGTGATACATGATCATATCATGAATCGGTAAATTTAGCTATTATGATTGTTTAATATTCACATGTTTTCCTCTTGATCTTTAATGTGGTCTTATGATGTGATTTTCATGATTATGGACAAGGATTGAATGACTCACTTGACCATGGGGTGAATATAATCTTATTCTTAGTTATATTTAATGTTTATGGTTGTAATAGCCCTTTTTGCAAGTAATATGTTATGGTTGAGAAGGAAAAGGTATCAAACCCTCAACCTCTTGGATAGCTAGGATGCTTGGTTGGTTGAGGAAGAATCTAAGTGATCAATAACAACCACAGGAGTTGGGTCTGTTATATATAGGCAAGTGAACCCTTGAATCTATTGGTTATGAGCAGAGTGTCCCATTAATGATGCAGACCCAGATGTAATAATAAATGCATTGATTCTAAAGTGGATACTAAGATGAAAGAGTCTCCATACAACATTTGGTGTAGATATTAAACAATTCACAAATGAACTCCTAAATTGAGGGAATATATTGAAATTTCAAGTGATTATGTATGCTAAGTATTCTCATTGGAACATATGTGCGGTCAAACAACTGAAAGGTATCCATATTTTTGGAAAATAATGCTTGGAGGCCTTCCGGTGTTTGTACCTTATAAGGATTATGCTTCATGTGAAAGTGGGCCTTGATGCTACCCTCTAGTTGAAATTTTATTAGATTATAACACTTATGTTTATCTAGTTAAGGAGAGTGAGGAATTTCACTTAGGTGGAGAATTATGCACAATGACCCCATTTTGACTCCTTGGAGGAAAATCCTAGTTAATGACTGTGGAATAAAGGATTTTGGTATTCCTTTACAAGTTGAAGTGGATTTTAGCATCCTTGAAGGGATCTAGGAAACTATTTTCCTTGTCGAAATCAATTTGAGTCCTTGAAAATTTCTATCGGAAGCCTGTAATACTTAGAAATTCAAGGATGGAGGTTTTAGCCCCATCCCTTAGTCACATGGAATGACGTTAGCCATAATAGAGGGACACAAGTAGAAAGGGATAAAAGGGATAAATGAGATAAAGTTTGGAAAATTTTGAATGATTTAGAGGGACAAAAGTAGAAAGGGATAAAAGGGATAAATGGGATAAAGTTTGGAAAATTTTGAATGATTTGGATATCTGAAGGCATCCAAAATTTTTATGAAGTATGGATGTCCAAATGAGTGGAACCCCACTATATAAAACTTGGTGCATATTGAACTCAAATGAAACAATTATATTAAGATCCATAAATCTAAAATTTTCTTTAAAGGAGATATCAAAACTAAAATGAAAAATTTGGATCCAGATGCTCGGTAAGCAGAAGTCATGGTGGTTATGTGGAGTCCATGTGGAAGAGCAGCAAATCATGTTGGTGACATGGCATATTGACATGGAGGAGAAACATGATATGTTGATAAATCATAGTAATGTGGCATCCATGATAAGTTTGGATAAGAGTGCATGCCAATGGGGCATGATGACATGGCACGGTGGTGTAAAGAATCCAATGTGGTGGCTGATGTGGTGGTCATCATGGAAAAGGTGACATGGAATCCACAAGTCCAAAAATTTGAAGTTTTGTGAAAATGATCTTTTTGGGTTTTTTTGGATCCAGATAAATTTGAAAGATTTGGTTTCTGGATGAATCTAGATATTTGAATATTTGGAAGATTGACCAAGTTGAATGATATGAAGTGGAATCTGGGTGGCAGATGACGCTACATGATGATGTGGATCTAGGAATCTAGAAATCCATAATTTTATTTAATTAGGACCTTTTGGGAATTTCCAGATCTGTATGTTCTCCGTTTGCTGAAAGATTTTCCTAGATATAGATGAATATAAAAGATTTTGAATTTATAGATGAATCACAAAGATTTGGATTTCTATATTTATATCAAAAATTTTGGAATTCTAGATATCCTGGTTAATCTAGAAGACTTGGGTTGGAATTCTAGATATCATGGTGAGTTTGGAAGACTTGTATTTTTGGATAAATCCAAAAAATTTGGAAATATATAAAGCCAAAGATCCAAAATTTTTATAAAAGGGAGTTCATGAATTTTCTAGTATCTAATGTGAGTTAGGTAGGCCAACATGTTCGATTGTAGACATGGCATTATGTGGTGGTGACATGAGGGCAAAGGATTTCCATGTGTGAGTCACATGTTAGCTACCATGGTTTTTTGTGGTAAGGACACAAGGGTAGATTATTGCCTTGTGTTAACAGTATGAATGCTGACATGGATATTAGAGAAGTAAATATTATGAGGGTCATAACCTTGTGACCGAACCTCAAAATTTGATAAAATTTATATTGTTGGAAAGCTCTCAATAAGCATAATAGAATTGTGATATCAGAAAAGAAGTTTAAGTTGGTTGGAGAAGAAGATTTTTTAATCATCCCATCTCCTTAATGTGACTTCAAATGTTGGATCTGAAAATCATATACCCTTAGAAGTGCCTTAAGGGGACTGGGTTACCTCTACTAAAATATTTTTAAATTTGGAAACAAGTTTTGGGGAGAAAATCCTTGGGTTGATATGATATTGTCTCTCACATTAAAAATGTCAATCGTTTTTTTTTCATGCTTTATTGGCCCTCTGTGGCTTGTGGTTAACTATGTAATACTTTATGATTGCAAGTTATTGCATCGAGAGACACTCTACAACCCAGTATGAGGGATATGTTTTCATGTAAAAATAATGAAATAATACTTACATTAACAAATTAAAATATAGTAATAATGTAAAAACAATATCCACCACTTAAATTTCTATCTAATATATAAATAAAGTAATTAAAAGAAGAAAAAAATCACATTTTAGCACAAAGAAGATATGTGATTCCTTCCCTACTTAATATAGAGTTGAAAAATGGCATGTAAAAATAATATTATTGATATTATATGGTGTGTAATTCATTCTATTTTTAGTCAAAATATAATATTTAAAACACAAATATATTAATAACAAAAAAATAGTATTAGAATTAAATAAAATATGTCCATATTAAATATCATAATTTTATATCAACTTCATAGAGAGTAAAATAAGGTAATTTAAATTAAAAAAATTCTTATCTTTTCAAGTGACGAAGATGTATACTTTATTTCCTCCTTAATATAAAGTTGATATATAATATTTAAAAAATATTAATAACATATATAGAGATGTCAACTATGTATATACTATATGAAACAAGTAAAAATAAAAATTTATAGTCAAAACCAACATAGATCCATTTTAACTCCATATTGACCAAGAACGAAGATGAATCAAAGTGCAAACATTTCCTCAAGTTCTACACTTAAAAAGAGATTTGTGTCTTGAGACATTTGATCTCTCTTAGCATTTAGTAGATCCAGAGTTAAAATGAACTTTGTTGATCTTACTACAATAGCATAATCCCTTATGATAAGATTTTGTTCCACATTAATACTTTTTACTAATTATGTGTATGTTGTGAAAAGGTGCTTGTGAGGCATTACCCACTCCAAAGTCTATCAATTTGGAAGCAAGTTTTGTGTTGGAGACACCTTTAGGGAAATTAGTGATAACTCAAGCGTTTAATGATATGTTGAATATAGACCTTTTTGGATTTCAACGTTCACTATTGAAAGCTTTATTTGCATATATTATGCGTGTAATTTGCTAAATTTCTTTTGAATTTATCATTTCCTCCATGAATTTTGAATCATTTTCTGCCTCTTATACGATTTTGACATTTACACTTAGCAATTAAGTATTTATTTAATATTTTTTAATTTGCACACCTCTAATTATATCCACTACGCATTGTGGGCTAAATTGTTTTCTTATATTCCAAGGATATTAGCATTTTTTTACTTTATTAGAAATTAATAATTTACCTCTAATTATATGCACTACGCATTGTGGGCTAAATTGTTTTCTTATATTCCAAGGATATTAGCATTTTTTTACTTTATTAGAAATTGATAATTTCTTTACATGTTGTAGGATTTTTTGGAGCAACCTTTGTATTACCACATTCACATGTAGATGTAGAATATAAGTAGGTTATGTAAGTTCAACACACTTCTCATATTGTTAATGGACAATTCACAAACCACTAGTCCATAATTTTCATGGGAAAGATTGCATTATATATTTCAATAATTTGTTGAGACATAGGTGTTATTACTAGCAAGATCTACGTGGTGGCAATATCATTGTTTTTGCTTTTTTGTACATTGCCATCATGCTTATGTTGTTATAACAATTTAGTAAAAAAAATAAAAATAATTAATATAATATGTTAGAAAAAAAATGTCATTCAGACAATTAAAATATTAATCAAATTGATTCATAGCCACCAATACTGATGACTAATAACTAGATTAAGGAAGGCAAGATAAATTTATCTACCTTGTAAAAATGACGCTAGTCCCTGTTTTGGTTCATATATGCTTAGTTTGTGTAGATATTTCTCTTAATAAAAACTTTCCAAATAAAATATTATTAAAACATAAAATTTTAAATCAGTTTAAAATTTGTATTATAAAAAATATTGTTTTTAATTCTTAACTTGTTTATTAAACAAAACATTATCTATCAATTTTTTTTTTCAAAAAAATTAAATACAAAATTTAAAATAAGCAATCACATGACTTTTTTTTTTCTAAGATTATATATATATATATATATATATATATATATATATATATATATTAAACAATTAACAAATATAAATTTAAATTAAATTAAAAAAGACTATCATGTAATATATATAACAAAACACTTTGGAGGAAAAGTGAATCTCGACGTTTCCTTTTTTAAAAGCTATTCTTAAACAAGGATGGTTGTCGGGCAACAAGTCCCTTCCACCAAATCAACCTATCTTAATTTTGAGGATAATATTCAAATATATTTGCATATTGAAAATGACAGGTCTATACACAACTGGATGAAATTTCTTTAGAACATCCCCATCGTGGTGGACGTTGACAGGAAGCATCATAAATTAACTATTTGAAATAAAATAAAAATAAAAGATAGTTTTTTTTTTTTTGGTAAATGTAGTAGTGCCTTGCTATTTTCTATTTATCTTTTGAAAGCAAGTTACAAGAGATAGAGAGTTTGTGGCGTCAACCTGCTCGTAGGAAACCAGGTCTATTGGCCACCTTAATGCTTTAAAAGCCATCCAAAACTAAAAAAGTTTCATTCTACTGCTTGTTTCATAGGCTATCTAACTATTTAATCTATTATCAAAGTAAATGTTTGGACCTATAGTCCTTTGCACAAAACCAAAATTCATATTATAAAAGAAACTAAACTTCTATCCATCTAAAGATTCAATTGGGGCAGGATCCTTTGCAATGGATCCTAGCATATCAGGTTTTTGCAGTAATTGGATGTGCTTCTCCATTCTTCCAATACGATCATCAATTCTACCAATGCGGTCAGTGGCTTGGTACTGAGTAACCTTGATGTGTTGCAACTGGATGTTAATGTCTTGGAATAGTTCTAACATCTTTGGTTCTGGCTTCTCTTTGGTAGGATGAAAAATCTGCATTGCCTTAGCTATCAGACATTTGACAATCCAATACGTGTGGACTGTTTGATTAAAAAGTGATAGGTGACCTCTCGTATTTCCAGGATCAGTCACAAAGTCCATAATCTCTGCTTCTGCATCATTGTCTTCCTCATTTTGCTGGATTTCTCTTTCCCAACCATGTATTTCCTGTCTGACCTGTGATGAATTTCCAAGTGAGTAGGTGGTTGAGAGGTTCATTAACACCTCTTCCTTTGTCTTCCTCCCTCTTTTTCTGTTCTTCTCTGCTAGTTGCACCATCTTCTGTTTCCCCTTATCAGTAGTATAGGTCGAAGAATTTCTTGTTTGCCTCTTAACCATTGTGAGCTGACTTACAGGAAGCATGTGCTCTGGAATAAGAACAAGAAAATAAGAGAAGGAAATAGCAATTAAACTTTGTAACTTGTTTCCCATAACATCTTTTGGACAATTTGGAAGCTCCTCGACGTTAGTATGAAAGTTGTTGATATCATTAAGAATCCACTGAACCCAAAAATGATATATTTTCTAGTGAAATACAGAGCGCCTACGAACAATTATGTCGCGACAGAGACGGTTTGGAAAGTTATGAGGTTGACAAGACAACAGATGAAATAGAGTGAAGTATGCCCAGACCCGTAACGCCCTATAATGATGCCTATAGGTTTTAACCAAGATAGTAATAAGCCCCCAACAATCATACCCCATACTAAAAAAAGATTTCAATGGAAAACTGAACCAATATTCCTTGACTATAAGACTAAAATCCGTAACAAGAAAGCAGGGTTTATAACTAAAGCCCTGTATGCAACAACAAACATTCCTATTGTCTCTATTCAAATTGGAATAATCCGCAATCCAACCTCTAATTTTGTAAATTAGACAAAGATGACGCCTACCTACATACATTTGGTTCTTGGACTTACTAAAGCAGGGGTCACAGAAGCATGGATCTACCAGTTGTAACTGAACTAACACAAACCAAGCAAAATAGCTATTGCAAAAATTTCCTGAACTCTTCCTAACCAGATACATTTCCCTGTTTTTGGTAATGAACATGGATTTAGGAAGGAAAATTACATACCCCAGTAGAACAATGAGTCTGGTGTTGATGAAATCCGTTGCCGTCCTTACACGCCTATGCTTGTTTACTGCGACGGAGGATTTGCTTTCTCTGTTTTTCCTTTTACAGTTCTTAAACACTTTTGCGAGATTGATGTTTCCCTCTCCCAACTCTGACAGCACAGGCTGTCTCACCCACCCTGCCATCATATCCTTATCTGTCACATGCCTCCATGATGTCAATCTGGACGGCTCATACATGGTTAATTTAATGTGCATGAATTGGGATTGCCACTTGGCCTAGTTCATGGCCGACGGCCTCGTTTAATGATCACCCTGATCGGGGGTAAAAATAAAAGATAATTAATATTTAGTAAATGAAATAATATTTATATATGTCTCGACATGAAGCATCTGCGCTCTCGATCCTAAAGAATTTATTGCATGAAGTACACCTGGTTGTTGCTGGTATCGCTGGTTTGGTTCTTTCTTGTCTCTGTTATTGACATATGCAATTGTATTATGCTAATTGAGAGCATCCTCAACCTCTAGGACAAATGATTGTGCATCTCTTGAATTCCTGCAACTACATGGATATTCTCCCTCCTAATGTATGAACATATTTCCATCTATATGCATATCTTCTTCCATATATGGGCCATTTGCCATCAACGTGTGTAGCTTGATAGACTAGACAATTAGGAACAAGATACCACAAAAAAAAATCACATCAACTAATAAAAATATTTTCTCCCGAGGAAGTTTCTCTCACACTTGGGTCTGAGGAAGTTACTCTCACACTTAGGGTCTCAAATGAAGCACCTAGCACTTGGGTCTCAGAAGAAAAACCCCTCACTTGGTTTTGGTGTTTTTCATTGTCATTATTCATGACCATTTGAAGTTTGGTTGTATGGAGATTATGATCTGTGATGAGGGCGATGCAAAGGTGAAATAGTTCAGTGGCTTTGAAGGGTACACATTAGTGATTATGAATTTGGAGAAAAAAAATGTTGATTTGGGATTCAAGCGGGGAATGAAGGTATGTGCATTTTCATTTAACCTATTTTCTTTAACTCTTGCTGAACTCGAATGGCATTGAGGCAGCATATTGCGTATGATGAAATTTAAAGACTAAAATAATCAAACTTGGAATTGGGGATCCCAATGAACTACGCATGGGAATAAACACTTGTCGATGCATAAAATATTGTGTTGTGGTTGCAACATCATCATCAAGTTGATATTCATTTACCTAACCTGACTATTTTACTACAAGTTAGAGGGAACACTAGTACACTGTGGAGACCAACTGTTCTTGGTAAAAGTGCATATGGTGTTTGAAGGCTTGGGGTTACAAGCCAAACATTAAGTCAAGCCAAAAAAAGAGTGGCATAAAGATGAATACAAACTTGGCCTAAGCTCATAAACTCCATCAACAATGTCCCTACAAAATTTGACGTTTCAAAAACTATTTCAGAGCAAGATGACTTGAAGGGAGACTTTGTTTCTGTTGCATGTTTCCATTTGTTATGCATGAAATTTATAAAAAAATAAAAGAAAAAGAGAAAATAGTATGCAATCCTGCCAACCTATCGACTATAGTCATCTTCTCACTAGTCTCATTTTTAGATATCTCTTGTAGGGATTGTTAAAGGGTCACATAAGTAAGTACTATTTTTCATTTATTTATTGAAATTCATCCTTTTTTTCAAGTGAATGCTTGAAAGTGAAAACAATTATTTAAAATTTCATCACATTTCCTGTAATATTCCCAAATGGGAAAAGCAAGAGTATAGAACATTTGCACAATTCCAACTACGGTAAAATAAGAACTAAACATGTAGAACTGGAAAAATGTCGAAATACATCAAAACATCATACATATGGGCATAAAATAGCTGAGCCATATCATTATACATCAACATAACATGAAAGTACATAGTGCTCCAAAAGGAATGCACTCAAGCCACAAGATGGCTGAAATAAAATAAAGAAACCAAGCACTGGAAATGTTGTGCTGCTACTGCTACTACTGCTGGAAACTACTGCTACTGAGGAGAAGAACCATGTGAAGAAGGCTGTTAGAGTGCTCAGAATAATCTAGGATTTTAACCACAAATTTTACTCACAAAACCCAGAAAAACCCAAAAATTGTTTAGCAAGATTTTAAATTTGGATTTTCGGCCTTTTTTAGGTTGCCCACTACAACAACTCACTAAAATAACGCAGTCATGGACTGGAACTACACTGTAGGGGATAAATATGATATGTATTGATGCCAAATGTGCCAATAAAGCTCTAGGGCCTTCTTCACTATCCTCCAAAGAGAAAGGAACCTCCCTCCAATAAAATCGAGCTTAGAAATCTCCCAAATCAAACCTCCACAACTTCTGCCCTGCAACACACACACAAATCCTCAACAGGAATTGCACTTTACATTAAGACTGAAGCCTTGGCCAAATGCTTAATATTGGAATTTAGTGCAAAGCTCTTCCAAGAGGCCTCTCAAGGAAAGAGGTGGGATTCCCGATCAGGAACACCCTGTGCTAAACAACACTGCAATCTTAGCTAAACATCCAAAGAAAGCTATATGTATAAACAAACCATATATTCAGAAATATAAAATACCAATACATAATGAATATGGCTTCCATCCTCTTCCTTTTATAAGAAATGAGATTCCAAACCCTTAGCCCCATCCATTAATGACACTACTTCCATGCAATGTGTCTCCATCTAAAAGTGCGTTGTCTCTCCATAAATGTCCACTCCTCCATTACACCGCTGTTGATTTGGTCAAAGTTGACCCAGTCCACATGCTCTAGCCCTTGTTCACACCTTAGGGTGCTTTATTAAGCTGAAAAGGTGATCCACTTTCACATGAGAAGTGGTTATATTTCTAATAAAGAGATTTATGGGTCTCCCTACCCACTTATTCATCAAACAAGAAAGAAAAAATTAGATTTTAATATTCCAATTAGCTGCATGCTAATTTAGGAATATTACATTTCCCAAGAAAGGATGACCATTTTGGCCATATAAAATTGACGATGATTGATGATTTATAGAACATGAAAATATATTAATCCATTTTATATCTTTGCAACTTGATTATAAATGTAAGTATTAACGTATTTCCTAAATGTCACAAGATATTAGTGTATTGCCTAAATGGCTTGAATTGGCTTTGGCATGTTTTGATTGAGAGTTTATGATATGACGAAAAGATAGCGGTTATTGGTGGTTTCCGTGAGTACACTAGGGCACCACATTTTGTAGCTATAACAACCTTGAAGATAGTTAAGTATATCTAGTTCTATTCTTTTAAAATAAATTGAAAAAACACCTCTATAAACATAAAGAAACATTATTACCACCCACCTAATAAGACGAGATCACATTCAACAGGTGATGATTCTCAGGCTTGTTAATAGGGAAACTATTGATGAGCGAATGATTTATATGAAAAAGAATAAAATGATTCTTGAGCACCTTTTCCATCAATCTTGAATTTGCAAAATGAGAACATGCCAAAGGACATCACAGGGAAAATTTTCTATATGATAATAAAAACATGGAGAAAAATTGCACTATGATAACAACAAAATGTCATAGCACACCATGGGAAATTTTTTTGTATCATATTTAAATCATTATCGTCTAAAATTGTTGTTTATTTACACATTATAGTGCATTACTAACAAAATTTATAGTGATAAGGGGACGAAGGAAGGGTATAACTTACCTTGTCATGGCGGAAGGATATTCTATGACCCTGGTGATGACGAACATTGTGAATCTCACCATTGATATTCCCAGGATTTTAGGTTCACGAGGTTTAGGTTTCTATTCATGAATAACTGAGTGAAAATTATTTGCAGTTGTTGTGCCCCTCCTATCAAGGTAATCCAAGACCAAAAATTATGCCACATAGGTGGTCGAAAACAGTCACTGGAAAGTGTAGGAACAATGGTGTTACATGAAAAGTGTCAGTGTAACATCCCCAGGTTAAAATTTCATGTAATAAAAGTTAATAAAGGAAAAATAATACCATGGTTAAGGGACACTTATTCTAGGCTGAATGTTGGGAAAAATATCCTAGTGGGAATCACTTGTTGTGTTTATGGCTAAGGGAAATTGGAATATGCAAGGGCTAAGGCTTTGGAAAGGAAAAAAAGTATTTTTGGCACATTATTTATGAAAATAATGGAAATTAGGAGAAAAGGAAGGTGAAAGGTCACAGGTTGCATGTGAGGAGGAAAATGAAGGAAAATAATGGAAAACTGAAGAAAATAGAGGCCTCATCAATAAAAACATCTCAAAGCATTAGTTGGTAGCCTTTTGTCAGTTTAGTGTTAGAATTTTTCTTAGAGAGGAGAAGAGCACCAAGGGGAGAAAGAAAGCAAGAAGGCAAGGGAAGGACAAGAAAAGGAAAGGAAAACCAAATGAAAGGAAATACAAAACAAAGGAAAGGAAAATCAAATGAAAGGAAATACAAAACAAAGGAAAGGAAAATAAAAGAAGGTGTTATCCTTGATAACAACTAGGTTTGTCTAGGTTGGTCTTAGGTAAGTTAGGTTAGGTCATTAGGGTGAAATAAGGTCATTAATTCAGAGTATTACCTTATAGTTAAAACTTAAAAGGACCTTGACTATATAATAGATTGTTAACCTTCACTACTTAATAAGTTATTCCAATTAAAATTTTTATATACCTATAAATAGATTGTCCCAACTAAAATATTTAGTAGCTATCCTCATAATATTATTTTAATTCCCCTTTTATATTATAAAGTAGCTTTTTAGATTAATTAAAATTATTATTAATTAAATTCACCAATTTATTGATTTATAGGAATAAATGTAAATAAAATAAAATAATAAATATTTCATTAATTAATTTACATTTATAAGAGAGCTAGTCGGCCTTTTTTCCTTCCTTTCCTTTTTCTCCACCCTTATTTATTAAACCTTGATCTTATCTCTTCTCAACAACATTGTCCTGATGATGAGTCTAGATCTAGACTCGAAACGTAGATAGAAAAATGACTACTGTGGATATTCCGAGTCCTACATCTGAAAAAGGTCATGAAGATCATTAAGTTTCAAAAAATGTACATATGTGGGGGAATTAAAGGTCATCATTAAGGTGATAGGTGTCAATGTAAAATAAAAATCCCAAAAATATCTCGTGCATAAGTGAAATTGGCGATTTCATGTAAATTTGGCACTTCTACACAAGTTCATAGTGAAATGAGTGTAAAACAATTAGAATTCGCTATGAACTTGCATAAAAACTCTATTTTTGCAGGGAGTTGAAGTTTTGGTATTTTTGAAGCATTTAATGTATTTCAGAGAGCAGATGAGTCATCAAAAGATTTGAGGAGTGTCATTGGGACACCTGTTGATGAATATCACTAAGCAAAAGGATGACATGGTTGCCAGCACACCATTTTTCCACCTCACCAATACACAACTAATCTTTAAATTAGAAATATAAGGACCTGAAATCTAGCACGACAATTTTCCACCTAATCAGGGTTATTGACACATCATCATGTTAGTATGGTTCAATGGAGATGGTGCATATAGAATTGAAGAAAAAGGGTTTGAAAATGGTTGTAGTGGATGGCCTTGTTGCCCCTTGAAAGATGGAAAGACACATTTTTGGACAATTTTGTCTTAGGATACTCTATCAAATTAGTTAACATAGATTTAGACATGTTTTTTGGAGGTAAAGAGTGAAAATTTTGAAATATGGAAAAGACAGGCAAGTCGTAGCGAACTCCAGGCTTAAAGCTGAGTTTTTGCTACAAACTCGTTGAAGAATATTTTGGGGTGAAATTTAAAAAATATATCATAACGGGGGTGAGTAATAGCATGCATTTACCTCATTTTTCGCAATTAAGACACTCCAATAGGTAGCAAAGTTAGAAAAAGTGCAGAAGGTGGTGAAATGAAAATGATACGAAAACTACACCACAATATTTCCTAAACTTTCCTGTACATGACTATTTCAGAACTCAACTTCAACTAAATCATGTTTGAAATATGAAGGAGTTTTTTTCTTCAGTACAAGCCGATATACAAAAACTTCTCTCCATTTTTACAAAGCCATCAGGGTTTGGAAATTATGCATCAACGTGGCATAATGACACATCAAATGTCCAGTATATTGCATTTGATAAGGGTTATTAAAGGGATTTTTTGAATTATTTCATGAAAGAAGAGTCCTTTTTGTATTCAAACTCTGCCAAACATAAATATCCCTATGAAGTCTCTAAGTGATGTAATCCTATTTGAAATAGGTCTCTGAGCTAGGAATTCGAAGCTAGCACGGTGGAAAACCATTTGTATGAGTTCTTACTCTATAAATAGAAGATTTTTAGAGTTAGAGAGGGGTTGATTGATGTTATGACCAATGCTGCTATTGTAATATTTTCACTACTCAGTTAATATACAGTTGTAGAAAATTTCTGTTTGGACCTGAGTTTCTTTGTGAGTTCTTATGTATTTGTGTCCTTTATATTCTTAATGTTATCTCATATTTATCCTACATAATCACTTGGAATTCATAGATAATTATGCTCTAACTTTCCTTTATGTATCTAGTTTGCTGTCATAATTATTTATAAGAACTCATATGCCTTAGCTTCCATCAATGATGTTTTTATATAATTGAGTTTCATACTGACTCCATGCCCAATGGTAGCCAACATACATCTTTCACCTGCAAAAATCCATCTAAAAGATAGATGAGAGTTATCCATCTTATTTTTAAGCTTCGTTATTGAATATCATACCTTTTCTTGAGAGTGCCCTCTCGGTTGGAAGGGCTAACTTCCAACCCTAAGTGGTTTGAAATAGTTACACTGAATTGAATGTTGAGAAACCGAATTAGTATCAATTTGGTGATAAAAAAAGGATAAGGAAAGAAAAGAAAGGCAAGGATCAAGCATATTCAGTGGGAATACTTGCGAGTAATAGGTTGCATGTGTGATTTCCTAGATGTTTTTGACATGCATGGTATGTGCATGTTGGTATTTGGTCATTTTCCTGTTAGTGGCATGGATTTTGCTAGGTTTCGACAGTGGATTTTAGCCTAGCCTTTCCATTTATGGATAGCCATGCTATGATGGGATTGTAGTCGGTTTTGAGCTCTGGATTTTTGGAATATTTTAGATCCGGGTGAGGTGGTCTCAAGAGAATTCTCAAAGGCCTATGAATCCCTTGAACGGTAATGGAGGGATATACAGTAAATCCTGAAGGTGGAGACAAGAATATTCCTCAAAATATTGGTGAATAAATTCTGAGGCATCCAATCTCGGTTTGGTTTTATGATCTCGACACCCGTTTGGGTGAGATCACGGTATGGAGAGGGTGGAGGTGGTTTAACCTCTGGATTCCATTGGTTGTGTTTGTATTGGTTTATCCCATGAGGTCCCACATTCATGCTTGGAATATAACACTAGGGTGACTAGCTAAAAGAAATGTTTGGTTCAGCCAATCTATGGTTGGGTGGAACGTGGACGTCCCGAACCTTGTTGGAACGAGGTACCCTAACCTGCATTTTTGGTACAATTTTGTTAAATTCGGTCCTGCGTAGGGGTTTTGGGGTGGGTCAAAGCCCCTAATGTGTTGTAATGGGATAAATGGTAGCTCTAAGGTCCGCAAACCATGGTTTGCGGACCATAGTATAACGAAGGCTACGATATTATAAATAGATAGATAGTTGGGTCTAGTAAGTTAGTAAGTCGATAGATTGATGCTATGTACGAATTGTTAAGATCTGTTTGGGTTGTTTTGGGTAAGGACTCCTGCTAGCTATGTGCACAGAGATCCTCAGTCCTGCTGTGTACAAACCCCACTAGGCTGTGTGCGCGGGCTGTGTTTGGGGTTGTAAGTGGATCTTTGATATTAATGAATGCGAAGTATCGTTGAAGTATCTGTGTGTTAGCTAATTTGGTTATGTTTACTACTAAAACACATATGTGATGTTTAGTTAAGATGCAAATGTATGTGTGTTCTGGAATTGGCATAATTATATCTGTGATCTGTTATTGGCTATGATTATAGTGCTCTATTATGATATTTGATAATGCGCACGTGGATGCGAATGTACTGATTAGATCTGATAGCTTTGTTATGGTTATATGATGATTACACCATTAAAAGAGCTGTGAATAGACTCATTTTGTGTGAACCAAGTAAGTTATAACACATATATGCCTTGTATTACCTACTCCCTCTCAGGGTGCGGAAGCCTGGTTCCAACACCCTCCCATACTACTTCGGGTGAGATCTTGGCCTGCACAAGTAGGTCATTATCGAAAGGGCTGGTAGTATAGGGGTTTGTTGGCAAACCTTAACCTCCGAACCTGGGTCAGAACCCCTCAAGACAATAAATGGTTCCATTGCTAGGTAATTCCATGAGGTCCTTGGAAACCTGAGAGGGTGGAAATTGAAGACTGGTTTGAAAGACAGATTCAAGAATTTACCGTAAAGGAGAATCACAACATGAAGCTGACAGTTGAGAAGTGGAATAACAAGTACATCTTCACCAAAGTCAATGAAATTTTCTTTGTAACCTTTGTGCACGAGCTTCAGGAGTGGTTGGCCAGGCTCGTAGAATTCTAGACGTGTTGGAAGGACGATCAGGTTACGCAGTAGACACCATAATTGATTCAAAAGTTGGAGAGGACTGATAAGATAATCACCCGTATGGTACATCACTGGGTGGATAGCGTGTTGGGAGGATTTGTGATATAATTCACAGTCGATCAGTTCGTATCCTATTCTAAAGCAGAGCGGAGGTTCTTCAAAGGTTTCCGGGGTAACTTCTTGAAAACACTGCCATTATTAATCAAAATATTACTGTGCGAAAAGGGCGTTCTGTGCAGCCACATTGAGTGAATGAACTCTAATCTGAGAGAGAGTACAACACGAAGTGGTAATTACTACTGAACTAATCAATAAGGAGATAGATATGTCTACATTCCATTAAGAGAATTGGCTGTGCACGAAAGAAATAGTCCTCCAGCTACACTACCTTCAAGTTCGCATAAGGGTAAGAACTCACACAATACCTCTCCACCTCTGCCACCACCAGAAGAAGATATGGCCACACACATGAAGCTACCTACCTTCAAGGGTGTAGGAGACAAATATATGGACCGATTTTGGTTTGTAGCAGAATCAATATGTACTGCGCAGAATATGGCTACCGATGCTATAAAGAGAGCGCAATTATCCCTTGCCTTTGAAGGAAGGGCCTTGGACTGGTATATGGGGTACGTAGGACAACATGTGGATCTGTCTATTCAGAAAATTAAGAAATCCTTGAAACAACAATTCCGAAAGCCTAATTCCTACTCGCAGCTGGTAACTGACCTAAAAGACTTTAGACAAGGACCCACTGAGTCTGTAAGGGAAACTGATCAACGGTTAAAGAAGGTGATCAGAGATGGATAATTCTAGTATGATGATAGAAAACACAAAGAATGGTCTATCGCTATGCTGCTACCTAACCTGCGCGGACCTATGGGTTAGCAAGCAATTGAGATGGAAGATAAAGCCTTGAAGATTGCTATGAAACTAGAGGTTGTGCCAAGAAACGTTAGTATATCTAGGGACAACTAGAGGCAATGCACCTTGAAATACAGAAATTGTGAAAATAATGAGGGAAAGAGGCTAGCCCAAACATATGGTGCATAAGGTGCAGGGTGTCTGACCATACCAAGGATCAGTGTCCTCTACTGACATATTAGATGCAGGCTGGGGGACCTAGCCCAGTGCGCACTAAAGAGGCTGTGGGGCCAAGTGGTCCGATGTTATGGTGCACTGATTGTCATGTTGCCAGGCTACACAACACTAACCACTGTCCCCGTCTTGGTGCTCATGTTCCAAAGTTGAAGCAACAATGGTGTCGATTTTTCTCCTCTAAAGGAAATGATGAGCATAATTGTCGGACCTATGACTTGATGATAAATCAAGGAAACCTTTACAGGGTATAGGCTAACCCTTCTTCACCACTATCTCCCTTAAGCAAAGGAGGCTCCCTAGCAAGGGGCAGGGGAGGGGAAAGGGGTGGAGGCATAGGTCAAGGAAGAGGAAAATTTATTTGTTACAACTGTGGAGAAATAGCGCATTTTTCAAGGGACTGTCTGAACCCTGCGTGACAATCTTGTTGATATTGTCGAAAATTGGATCAGTCTTGATAGAAAAAATGTAGGAAAAACAACAGACACCTACGCAGAATGTGCAGAGGGTTACAGTGGAACCACATGATAAAGGACCAAGTATTAATGTCATAATGAGCAGCGACATGGCTATGGGAGGAACTGAGGAGAAAGCTGCGGCTGAACCTCTTATTCGGAAAGCATATCTCAAAGAGGAAAGCTTGGACCTACTGAAGGAAAAGGAAACCTTCATCATAGCTTGAAAATAATTTAATAAGGATGAGGCATCTACTTCAAAACTTCCTAAAAACCTAAGAACAGATGACGAAGTTAAACCATTTCTGCAGGCATGTATGAAGCTACTCCGCAACCAGAAGGCAGTAGAAAATATGCAAGCACTAATAGACAGCAGCACAGAAAGAACTAATCCTCCCCTGGAATTTAAGGATGTGCAGAAACTTCACAAGCATAAGAAATCCACTGGCCGGGAAATGCGAGTAACAATGCAGATTGGTGACTATGATATGGATCAAGCTATTTTGGATCTAGGGTTAGATGCAAACTTATTGCTCGAGCAAACTTGGCAGTGAATGGGAGAGCCTAAGTTGGAATGGTCTACCATATAGCTGTGCATGGCCAACCAATAGAAGATCATACCATTGGAGAGGCTGTCGAAGATTATGGTAGATATTGCAGGAGTTAAGGTCCGTGCCAACTTTGAGGTAATTCAGATTGTGGAAGATGCGGATCCATATCCTACGCTCCTAGGATTGGATTGGGAAATAGACATGGGAGGCATTATCAGTCTAAAGAAAAGGACCATGGTGTTTGAGAATGAGGGCACGAGGGTGATAGTCCCACTCGACCTTGCGGAAGGAAAGCGGTATACAGAACCAGTGCACTAAGAAGAGGATGTGGATCACATCTATAAATTAACCGCTCGGAACGAAGATTAGATCAATACTACGGCTGATGGTGTGCTTTGTTGGGAGAAGGACAATAAATGCTTCTATGACTCCGACGGGGAGATAGAAAATTGGAAGAATGGGTTACATGATGTATCTGCGCTGCAATGTCTTAGAATCACAAAGAACTTCCGATGTATCTCCTAAGAGGTAAGAGAACTGCCCTACTTTGATGGTTTTGGTAGTATTAGGGAGCTTTTGTGAACATTTGAAGTTAAAGTTCCACGAGAACGAAGGCTGTGGGCCCTTAATATAGCCATGCACGCAACCCCTTCTAGGTGGTGGGACATGTATAAGGGGACGTTCTAGGATTGGGAAGAGTGTTGCGAAATGATGGTCCTACGGTTTGAACCCCCGGTTCACTTGCGCATGAAGACTTTCCTTGGCCCAAGGGACCCACAAAAGTACTTATCCACATGGATGGAGGAATGGTGTGGAAGAACTATGGAGGAACGGGTCCACCTGTTCATTCATGCCTTGGGGCCAATCCCGACTGCATGGTATTTAGATGTAGAATTACACCAGAGCACCCTCCACTAGGAAAACCTGAAGGATGCGTTTGTAGGGACATTCAGTTTGATAGGAGGAGTAGAGGCACTTGATGAAGCTCTACAGGATATATATGCCTTAGTATTTGATGAATTATGCCCTTGTGCAACACAAATGTAGGATATTTTCAACTGTCACAATCTATCAATGGAGGAATGTGATGAAGACCCACAAAATATCTCTATCCCAGAGTCCGAGGGAGAGCGGGCAGTTGCTGGACCCCCACTGTAGACCGTCGATGTCACTAAGCATCTGAAGCTATAAGAAGTCAACATTGGGATGAAGGAACAATCTAAGATAACTAAAATTAGGGGCTACTGGGATGATGATACTGTGGGAAAAGTTACAGAACTCCTCACGGAATACCAGGACCTATTCCTGACGAAATTCTCGGAACTCAAAGGGATTAGAGGGGACCTAGGGGTCATGCGCATCACTTTAAAACCATATGCACGCCCTGTGAAGCAGGGCCCTTATCGGTTGAACCCCAAGTATAAGTATAAAGTTAGGGACGAACTTGAAAAAATGATAGCCACAGGTATCATCGAACCAGCCGAACAGTCAGATTGGGTAAGTCCTATGGTGGTTCAGGAGAAAAAGACTAAGGGAGAGATATGGATCTGTGTTGACCTGCACAAATTGAATGATGCCTGCATGCATGATCCCTTTCCTACGCCATTCTCAGACGAAATCCTTGATAGCATGGGGGGGCGGGAAGCATACTCGTTCATAGATGGGTTCTCAGGCTACCATCAGATCAGGATCGCACCCGAAGATTGCAGCAAAACCACGTTCACCACTGAATGGGGATCTTTTGAGTACATTGTCATGCCGTTCGGGCTCAAGAATGCCCCAACCATCTTTTTGCGGGTGGTGGTCGTAGTATTCAAGGAGTTCATCCACAAGTTTTTGGAGGTATATTTTGATGACTGGACCATATTCAGGTTGGTAAAGATGCACGTCTCAAACTTGTGCATGATGTTGGATGCTTATAGAAAGCACTGAATTTCTCTGAATATCAAGAAGTGCATATTTTTCATACCCTTTGGGATCTTGCTAGGCCACATAGTCTATCGAAAAGGATTGATGGTTGACCCTGCCAAATTCGCAGTTATCCTCAACCTGGAAGTACCTACGACTGAGAAAAAACTGCACTCTATCATCATACATACCAGCTACTACAGGAAGTTCATTCAAGGGTACGTGCGGATCACAACCCTAATGGAAAAGTTTCTAAAGAAGGATGTTTCATTTTTTTTAGACGAGGAGTGTCAGAAGAGCTTCGAAATACTTAAGGAGAAGATGGCCTTTGCACCTATCCTCATATTTCCTGATTGGGCGAAGGTTTTCCATGTTGACGTTGATGTGTCAGGTATCGCCCTGGGGGTTGTCCTCACGTAGCCTGGAGATGGAGACATTAACCATCCAATTGAATTTTCTAGTAGGAAACTCTCCAGTGCGGAGCGCAACTACTCCACCACTGAGCATGAGGGTTGGCCATGGTATACACCCTGCAAGGCACTTCAAGATGTTTACAGATCACTCAGCTTTGAAGTACCTAGTGAATAAGCCTGTGTTGGGGGGGAAAATCTGTCGACAGTTACTGTTGTTTCAAGAATATGACTTTGAGATCATCATGAAGCCGGGGAAGTTGAATGCTGGGCCAGACCACTTATCCAGAATCGAGAGAGGTGAGGAACCAACTAACCTAGAAAAAGGACTGCCTGATGCACAACTGTTTGCGATTAAGGTGGTTGATGCGCACTTCGCTGACATCATTCACTTCTTAACTATGGGGATGGCGCCTATGGAATATACAATACAAAAGAAGAAGGAGTTGGTAACTTGAGCTGCGTATTTTACCATCATAGTGGGCCATCTGTATAAATTGGGAGCTGATGAAGTGCTGCAAAGATACCTTTTGGAGCATGAAAGGCTCGCCATCTTAGCAGAAGCTCACGGGGGCATAGCAGGAGGTCACTACATAGGGAAAGCAACAATGCATAAGATTTTAAGGGATGGACTATGGTGTCCCACACTGCATAGCGACTCTCACGACTATTGAAAAGCCTGTGATATGTGCCAAAGGACAGGGAGGCCATTGCGCAGAGATGAAATACCCATGCAACCGCAAATGGCCCTGCAAGCATTTGAAAAATTGGCCATCGACTTCATTGGGCCCATCAACCTGCCAGGAAAGAAGATAGGTGCATGCTACATCATCACTGCAACTGATTATGTAACTAGATGGGTCGAAGCAAAATCTGTGAAGGATTGGGATTTCACTATAGATACCACTGCATACTTCATTTTTTAACATATTATAACCAGGTTTGGTTGTCCAAATATCTTAATGCGCAATAGAGGTACGCATTTTGTTAATGAAACAATACGGGACTTGACTGAACAATTTCGGATCCACCATGCAGAAAGCACCCATATCATCCACAGGAAAATGGAGTTGTAGAAGATTTTAATAAAATCTTGGAGCAGGCACTGACCAAGGTCTGTAATGTCGATCGTAGCAATTGGGACGTGCGCATCCCGTTAGTGCTTTGGGCCTATCGAACCACCTGCAAGAAGATGACTGGGAAAACACCTTTTCAGATGGTTTATGGTAAGGAGGCCATTATTCCCATGGAGTATATTGTTCCTATCCTACGCATCATAGCCTTTACCAACATGGCGGAGCTTGATATCATGGAGGAGCGGTTAGCGCAACTTGTGGCCTTAGAGGAAGATCATTTCATTGCAAATTCCATCAGCAAGTTCAGAAGGCCCAAGATAAGGCATGCCATGATCAACATATTTGGAAAAAGACATTTGCTGAGGGAGAATTTGTCCTGCCATATGATAGCCAGTTTGTGAAACACCCAGGGAAGTTCCATCAGCACTAGCTAGGCCCCTATATGGTAAAGGAAATGACTGACGGAGGAGTGGTCCGGTTAGCCACGTTGCATGGTGATATGGTATCAGGATATGCCAATGGAAGCTGACTCAAACCATACCAGATCAAATGATTATATGGTCGGAGTAGCTGTATGAGGCGAAATACGCGCAGGAAGAAGGACAAACACAGGTAGGACCTTGGTATGTGCAGGGATCGATCACAGGTTTGGAGGCCCGAAGAGGCATGCTGGGAGCGTAGGAGTGTGTTCAAAGCATAGGAGGTGCGCTGGGAGCGCAGGGGTGCACTCAGAGCATAGGGGTAATCTACAGTTGTGAAAACTAGCCATTGAAACAATAAAATTGGGTAAAAAGCAAATTTCACCGTTGAAAGGAGCGGGCGGCCGACAATTAATGAGGTGATTTCCGAATATTTTTTTACCATTTACTTGATGGAAATTTTATGATAAGCCTCACCCAACCGTTGGTTCATATCTAAGGCTATAAAATAAGAATAATAGCTCAGAAAAGGTTTCTGTGTATCTTGAGCAGTTTGTGCTTTGTGAGAGTTTGTGACTATTGCGCTTTGTTCATGTCTAAGCGTGCTTACCCCTTTGATAGTAGCCAACCTGAGTTATTTTTTCACACAAGAATGACTGCGACTAATCCTGCTGAATCTTCCCAAACTGTGGCCTTGATAGAGAAATAATCTGAGGAATTACTAGAAGTCACCCCTGAAGTTGAGGAGGTTATGTTCACAGCAAGCAAGGGAAAGTAGAAGGGGAAAGGAAAAGGCCAGGAGAAAGGGCTAGGGAAACCTGCGAAGTGGGCTGGGGTGAAGCCGTGTACTTCCCCTTAGAATGTGAAATCCTCACGAATGGTGCCACAAGCACGTTCTCCCCCTTGTCTACTCATGAAGAGGCCCAAATTGCTAAACCAATAAGTTGGCTGCCCCCTTATGTGTAGCCTTGCAGGCCCTCAGTGCACATGCCCAAGAATATTGATGGGATGCGTGCCTATCTGCAGATGCCCATAATTATAGGTGAGGTCCCCGTCATTGGACACTCCTTTCGCAAGCTCCACATGGTCAAGTTCAACGACCATGACCTATAAAACCTGGAGGCCTTCCCCGAGCTGGCACTGAAATTGTATCTAGAGAGCATATTGGAGGATGATGTACTGAAGGTAGTACCTATTCCATGGGCAAGTAGATTGGCTAGGTCTGGATTATTAAACTTGTTGCGAATGCCTCATTTTGGCCACTATAGTATCACTGACAGGCTTATGCGACAGTTGCTCGCTCTGGTCCATGACTACTACTTATTGATTCAAGACCACATTCCCATAGACGCAACGCTCATTCACCATATCACTGGTCTGCCCATGAAAGTTTTGAATCCCGTGGAACGTGTTGGGAAGAAATATGAACAACAAATCGCTGATAAGGTGCGTAAGGATTATCATGTGGAACAAAACACTAGGGGGTTCATGATCAGAACTATCAGCGACCCCGATGTGCACATGGGCACCTTGTTGTTTGCTTGCAATATGATGCGCAAGTGCCAGGTTGCCACTGTCCCTGCATATGTAATCTAGTTTGTTGGCCACTGTGAAAAGGGGGTTTGCTTCAACTATTCCCAGTTCCTACGCACTGAATTTTTGGAGAATGTGCACAGGGCCCAAGATCATGGAAGGGCCTTCTGTTACTACTGGTTCCCGCTCCTCATTGCGTTGCTCACATGGAAGCCCCAGAAGACTCAGTCCTTTCCGATATAGAGCTGGGTATGTGTGAATGGGCATGGTATGTGAATTTGTGGAATTCGAAAGATGAAAAATGAATTGAAGAAAATATGGTCTTCTAGGTCCTATTTCAAATCAGGCTTGCAGCTGCCATTCACTCCGGGCCACACTTGTCACTAGCAATTTATGACAAGTACAAGAGCATCGCAAAATTCCAAGTAATGATGCACAATGTACAGATCAAAGGCCGCAAGGATCCCGCATGGGTATCACTCTTGTAAATGGTCACTGACAAGGATGTGGATTGCCTTATTGCTACTTGGCCTTCGCATTGGAATTTAGGCTTCAAATCAGGTATGCAGGACATTGCAGGTACGGGCACCACAAAGGTCATCCCGCCCACCACCACCAAAGAGACCGGAGGACAGGGCAAGAGTACTTGGAAGGGAGTGGACCCAGAATCACAGAAGGACGGACAGGGCAAGAGTACTGGGAAGGGGGTGGACTCGGGATCACAGAAGGATTCGCAGCAGGATCTGGGCGTAGAGGGTCTAGATTTAGGAGGTGCTGAATCCCCTCGAGGTACAAAATAGATTGGTGACCCTGTTAAGGGACCATGAAAGAAGCAACGAGCTCAATGGTCGAAACGCGACACCAGAGTTACTATAACATAAGAGGATTTGGAGTAGATTGTAGACGTAGTCACCCTCTCTGCAAAAGATAAATGGCTGGCTCTGGAAGAGCAGCAGAAGGCCACGGTCGATACACTCGAGGCTGAGCTCCGGGCTCTGCAGCTGAATATTGACACCTTGCAAACAAGTATGATTCAGGCAAGGTTGGCCCCAACAACAAGCAGAGAATTTATCATTACAACGGAAATTCGCCTCTGCCCTCTACCAGGCGCAACCCTCGTTTTGAGTTCGCCCGAATTAGGAGCGCAAGTCGAGGCCTGTACAAAGGTATAATTGAACCTAGATCGACTCCACACGAACCATTACAGGTCCTCCACACATCCCTGTTCAAAGAGATTCAACATAGAAACCGCCGAGTGCACCAGGAGCTCAATACAACTGAGAAAATGATTGTGGAGAAAACCGCTGAGGTATCCCAGGCACAGGCTGCATGTACCCTCGTCGCCACATAGCAAACAGAGTTGTAATGCATAATCAATAGGCTATGTGTAGATGTCACTAAAGATATCTTGGCTTTTTCCACCCCCCAGGCCAATATTTAGGGGATTGTTGCAGCACTAAAGGCTTCGAGGACCAATATCCAGGGGGTTAGGACAAAGATGGAATAATAGATTGCGGCCTTGCAGGTCAAATTACAGTTGGAAGTGCCACCTGAGGTAAGGGCCTAGCGAGCCGCACTGGTCACAGAGGCCACCAATGTCATCATAGATCAGATTTATCAGGGTGAAGGGCTATTGGAGACAACTATGTAGCTGTGGAATAAGGTGCAGCACGATCCTTTCCTATGTAAACTTACTCAATAGTTGCACCAGAAGGAAGAAGAGTTTGAGAAGCTAGAAGCCACTATGCCTACTCTAATCCCCGATCAATGCCTAGCACGAGTGTGTACCAGCCACACACTTAGGGATGAAATTGAAGAGCTCCGTCAGAAAAAGAAGGTCCTCAGTGACCACCTTAACCATTGGGCTGATCAAGCCCTCAAGATCTCTTAGGGCATTGATCTCACAGTTAAGCAACTGAACCACACTCTGGAGAGTGTCACTACTGTTACAGAAGGCCCAAATTCATAGAAATTGGTCGATATTTCTTAGAACGCTGCTGCGCAGAGTGAAGGAGTGCTGCCCCCACTAGTTGAGGCGATTAGGCTGCTGCAGGCAAAGATGGAAAACCCATGGCTGCAGTGACTCAGGACGAGTCACAAGATTGTGTTGGGGGCCTATTGGAATGGGGTTCCCTAACTTGTGTCTTTGGTACAATTTTTTAAAGTCGGTCCTACGTAGGGGTTTTGGGGTGGGTCAAAACCCCTAATGTGTTATAATGGGTTAAAGGGTAGCTTTAAGGTCTGCAAAACACAGTTTGTGGACCATAAGATAGTGAAGGCTTTGCTATTATAAATAGATATATAGTTGGGTCTAGTAAGTAAGTAAGTCAATAGATTGATGCTACGTGCGAACTGTTAAGATCTGTTTGGGTTGTTTTGGGTAGGGGCTCCTGTTGGCTATGTGCGCGAAGATCCTCAGTCCTGCTGTGTGTGGATCCCACTAGGCTGTGTGTGCGGGCTGTGTTTGGAGTTGTAAGTGGATCTTTGATATTAATGAATGTGAAGTATCGTTGAAGTATCTGTGTGTTAGTTGATTTGGTTATGTTTACTACTGAAACACATCTGTGATGTTTAGTTAAGCTGCGAATGTATCTGTGTTCTAGAATTGGCATAAATATATATATGTGATCTGTTATTGGCTGCGATTATAGTGCTCTGTTATGATATTTGATAATGCGCACGTGGATGCGAATGTATTGATTAGATCTGATAGCTTTGTTATGGTTATATGCTGATTACACCATTAAAAGAGCTACAAATAGGCTGATTCTGTGCGAACCAAGTAAGCTATAACAAAGATCTGCCTTGTATTACATGCTCTCTCTCAGGGTGTGGAAGCTTGGTTCCAACACCCTCCCATACTACTTCGGGCGAGACCTTGGCTTGCACAAGTAGATCATTGCCGAAAGGGCTAGTAGTATAGGGGTTTGTTGGCAAACCTTAACCTCTGAACCCAAATCAGGACCCCTCAAGCCAAAAAACCTGGTTGGATTTTTCCTATGTTTAATAAAAACTATTTTTCTCTTGTTTTTGATGAGGAATTGTACTTTTTATTATATGGTTTTAATGGATTTTCTTTTATTATTATTTATCTAGCTAAATTTTGGTTATAAGCATGGTTATATGACATATCTTATTCATGGATATTTTAATGTGTAACTGAATGAATAATGAATGCAAGACCTAATCGGTGTTATGACAACTAATGTGAGAAGGCATTGACCCTTCTTGTTAAACCTCGTATAATTTTTCAATCCCTTATGTTCATACTTGCATTCATGACCTATAGGTTGTATATTCACCAAGTGTTTGACATAATTTTAGTCTCGGTTGGGGATGGTCAGTTCAAGTCCTAGTTTCACTTTTTGGTTTACAAGCATTGTTTATATGTAATTTATCTTCTATGGAAGTTTCAATGAGTTATAGGCAGAGACTTGAGTCATGGCCCTGAAAAAGTGGCACAAAATTCAGAGTCGCTGACATAGATATGAGCAGAAAAGTCCATATTCGCATGGAGGCAAGCTTATGAGTTCGAATGGGAACCCATAGTTGCATGGAGGCCTTTGTAAGGGAGCGTCTAGGGCTCTAGGTTAGGAGAAAGTGAGTTTTCTCAGGGGTTGGACACCTAGATGGGTTGGACTACTCCTGGAGGTCTTGTGACACATGAGGGAAGTCAATAAGGTCTTAAGTTGTAAAATCCATTTCATTAAGGTCACATATGAGGTTGAGTTTTATCATAGTGACCCTCATCTCATTTTTACCCCAGGAAATCTGGTGAAAGTAGGTAAATGTGGTAGGAGACATTACAGGGTGGTCTTCGAGCATGTTTCACTCTCTCTGGGTCAATCTGATACCACAGGGTGGTATCAGTGCATGTTTCACTCTCTTTGGGTCAATCTAATACCAAAAGGTGGTATTAGAGCATGTTTTTCTCTCTTTGGGTCACACTTGATGTAGAAATTTGGATAACTAATATATTATTCACCGAGATTCTCCTGATCACACACTATTTTAGCTTCATGCACAATACAGAATCTCTTCTACCATTGATCATTACATGCGGAAATAAAATCAATTGCATGTGCACATTAAAACTGTAAACAATCACACACATGAACACAGTATTTCATGGGAAAGATTAAAGATGAAAACCCAAACTATCTGTATATTATATGTCATAGAGATCATGTAACAATCATTGTACAAAGCTCCTCACAAGCTCTCAGCACAACCTCCAATTGCTACACACTAATCAAGATAGATCTATCAAAACACATGCTCCAATCTCTGCCACTTGATATCCAGCCTCTATTGTGTAATCAATGCTATAGGATGGCTCATTAAATAACTTCGAACCACTTGGCTTGTACTGCACAATCCTCATGGGCTTCTCTAATCATTGGTTGTTGCAAATATGCAACAGTATAGTCACAACTGATAGTTAACCTGCTCTTTCACCTATCTCTACACTGGTCTCCACTGAAACTGTCCATGCACTGAAGTTAACTGATGTATTCTTTAGTTGATTAATGAGTTTATAATTAGTAAATGAACAAATTAATAATTAATTATTAATTAATTTTCACCAGTGTATTAAATCAAATAGACTAAATACAACTAGTTCAACTATGTTACTAGTTAAATTGGAACACAACTCCACACCCTAATCAACTCCACCAAACTCTGTCACATGAGTTCTAACTGAAGTATCCATGCAATAGCTCCACTTAACCCTCAGGAATAGCGTAATTCCTTTTGTCAGCTCCTGTGCCACATCTGAGCACTTAACTAAAGTGCTCCAAGAGAATAAGATAATGTTTATAGTCCAAATATTATTAAGAGCTAATAATATTCGACATCTCTATTTTTAGACCGGCAATCTAAAAATAGATTCCACCCAATATGTCTAAAAATAGAGGTCCATCTATTTTTTTATGACTTGACCAACCATCCACAAATAGCATCCTGCAACTCATAGAACACGATCCATATGTCTAAAAATCGACATAGTCTAAAAATAGACTTTGTGCCAAAAATAGCCTATGGGCCCACTTAGTGAAGGCGAATTATTTCCACTAAGCTCATCATCTTGTTGCAATCTCAACATTTGATACCACAAGGTGGTATCTGAGCAGGTTTCACTCTCTTTGGGTCACATATGATACAATAGGGTGATATCAGAGCGTTGTTTCACTCTCCTTGGGTAAAGTATGATGTTGTCAAGGTTATGGTTGTCATGCATGGGGTTATGGTATACAATTGGTATGGTCATGCAAGATGTTGTAATGTTATGTTATTGCATGGATATGTTTATGATTATACATGTACATGCTAATGTGGACTGATATTGCAAATGAGATAAGCCTCCCCTAAACATCACTAAGGTATGGATTATATTTTGGTATCTATTTGGTTTATCTGACATGGTATACTTGCATGAAGAAGAGAATTCACGATGACAATAAAAATGGTAGAATACAGTTTCCATGAACCTCCCTACAAATCAATTGGGAAACAAGGAGAATATTATTCTCCTGGTATAGAAGAGACATTGAGGAGCTTGAGGGAAGAGATCAGAAGTTTCAAAGTGAACAGTGACAGGGTGGTTGAGGCTCAAGAAAGACTTGCAAGGGATTAGGAGAAGCATGTAGAGGTTAATGCAACAATCCTTCAGAGCTTGTGAGAGTTGCAGAGACATGGAAAGTTAAGGATCAGTCAAGATCAGGAAGAGAAAAATAATGGAGCCTATGGTAGTAGATCTCGGTCTAGATATTGGATGGATAGAGGAGACACAATTAGAGGTGGAAAATCACTGAATACACCTCACAGTAGGACTGGTATGTACGGGCATCATTGTAGTTACTCATCCAGGAGACATCACCATAGTAATTACCGTCATCATCCTTATAGGAGGTGGGAGTATTTACCTGAGGAATTCAAGAAAGTGAAGCCTCCTACATTCGATGGAGAGATGAAGAAGTCAAAATATGCAGAGGAATGGTTGCTTGGGATGATTAAATTCTTCATATTGAGCATCTATTTAGAGAATAAGCAAGCTAATATATCCACCTTTTGTCTCAAAGGGAAAGAAAATATCTGGTGGGAATATGTGAATAATGTCAAGAGAATTCAGGAAAAATATTTAATTTGGGATGATTTTGAGAGAATATTCAAGAATAAGTACTTATCAGATATGTATTGTGATTACAAAGCTAAGGATTTTTATGAGCTACATATGGGTCTATGATAAATGATGAGTTTACTAACAAATTCTTGGAGATATTGAGGTATGTTCCATATATCAAGGAGGAGAAGGCTAAGATTCCGAGATTCATTAGTGGATTTCAACAACATATAGAGATTGGATTGAGTTTGATGAATCTAGATTGCTAGAGGAATCCATTTTAAAATTGAAGCATTGTTATGATTAGTCAAAGCACAAAACTGAGCCTAAATGTGACTTGAAGGGAAATGAGAAAGTAAAAGGGAAATGGCCACCAAAGTAGCGAATACCTCAAGATGCAGGGGAGAAAGAAAATGTTTCTCCTTACAAGAAGTTAAATGCAGCTGAGAAGGGTCATTCGTTGCATCCTGGAGAGCAAAAAACTAGAGTTGATGGTAGAGAACCATTGTAGTGTTGGATATGTGGAAAATATCATCGTAATAAGGATTGTCCATTGTACCAGGGAGGTAAGCCTCATATATATAGTGCTCAGGAGGCACAAACATTTGGAGATGTTGGTCATAGTATTCCTCAAATTTATGTAGATGTGGAAAACAGGTAGGAAAATCACCAAGAATTTATTATTGAGACAGATGGTAAGCTTTGTGATCAATTTATTTATATTTTGATTGATCCTGGATCTAATTATAGCTATGTTAATCCTGAACTTGTGGATAAGACTGTTTTGAGAAAATAAGTGCATGCAGTGTCTTGGTTTTTGAGTTGGCTATAGGTACTAAGAAGAGGGTTCATCATTGGGTAAGAGCTTGTGAATTCGAGTTGAATGGTATGCCTACAACAAAAATTTTTAATGTACTGCCATTGGAATCATATAGTATGCTTTTGGGTATGGACTGGCTATATCTTCATAGGAACAAAGTATATTTCTATGACAAGGCTATTGAGTGTTTTTATGATAATGGAGAGAAGAGAATTTTGTAGGGAAAGAGGAAGCCTACATCAGTGAGAATGGCCACAACTATGCAGGCTAAGCACAATTGCAGAAAATGGTGTGTGATGTTTGCAGTTCATATTTCTAATGACAAGGGTAAGGATGTTGAGGATGCAAAAATATTCAAGAGGTACCCTGTATTGCAGTAGTTTTAGGATGTGTTTCAAGCAAATATTCTAGAGTTACCTCCGCACAGGGAAGTATAATTTTCTATTGAGTTGGTACCATGTGACAATACCAAACTCAAAGGTACCTTATAGGATGAGCAAACTAAAGTTGGTAGAGATGAGGTTGCAGTTGAAGGAAATGCTTGATAAGGGATACATTAGGCAAAGTGTATCACCTTGGGGTGCACTAGTGTTGTTCGTGAAGAAGGATGGTACTATTAGATTATGCATTGATTACAGGAAGTTGAACAAGGCGACGATCAAGAACATGTACCCATTTCTGAGGATTTACGACTTATTTGATTAGTTGAAGGGGGAAATAATGTTCTCAAAGATAGATATGTGATCATGATACCATAAAGTATGCATCAAGGAAGAGGACATCTACAAGATTGCCTTCAAGAACATGTATGGGCATTATGAGGTTGTTGTAGTTCCTTTCGGTTTGAATAATGCTCTAGATAATTTGATGTGTTTGATGAATAGTGTGTTTCATCCTTATCTCGACAAGTTTGTTATTGTATTCATTTAAGAAATTTTGGAATATTCTAAGAATGAGGAAGAGCATGCCATCCATTTAGCAAAAAAGTTGATATTTTTAAGAGAGCATGAGTTGTATGCCAAGCTTAGCAAGTGTAGTTTCTTTTAGACATAAGTACACTACTTGGGACATGTAATTTACAAGAATGGCGTAGCATTAGATCTGAAGAAGAGAAAGTCTTTCATGGAGTGGGAAACTCCTAGAAATTTGGAGGAAGAAAAATAATTCATGGGGTTAATAGGTTACTATAGGAGGTTCATTAGGAAATTCTCATGCATTGCATATCCTATTACATCATTGTAGAGGAAAGGCAAAAAATTTGAATGGAAAAAAGAGTGTGCAACCAATTTTGAGCAGTTGAAACAATTGTTGACAAATGCTCCAGTGTTAAATATTGCAAATTTGGATAAATAATTCATAGTGTGTACATATGGTTGTAAGAGAGTACTTGGTGGAGTCCTGATGTAGGAGGGATAGGTTATATGCTACAAGTCCAGGAAATTGAGTGAGCACGAGTAGGACTATGTGACTCACGATCTTGAGTTGGAAACTATTATTCATGCCTTGACGATGTGGAGACATTATCTTCTTGGTAGGAGGTTTGTGTTGATGAATGATCACAATGGGTTGAGATATCTGTTTGACCAACCGAATTTGAATTCCAGGAAAGCTAGATGGTTGTATACCCTTAGTGCTTTTGACTTTGATATCAGGTACATTAAGGGAAATGAGAACAGGGTTTCATATACTCTTAGTAGGAAAGTACAATTGAACCATGTTGTAGTAATGATATCATATGGGACAAATTAATATGATCAAATATTATAGGCAGGATAATAGGATGACATGTACAGGGAGCTTATGCACAAGTTACAACAGGGTACATGTGATCAGGATGTGGACCATCATCTCACAACAGATGGCTTGGTGAGATTTAGGAATAGGATGTATGTGGCATATAGCAATGAACTTAAGAAGTTAATATTGAGGGAGTTTTATGTTAAACCATATTCAAGTCACCCAGGATATTAGAAGACGTTGAAAACAGTGAAGAAGTTCCACTATTGGCTGAATTTGAAGAAGGAAGTGGCAGAGTTTGTGGCTACATGTTTAGACTATCATCATGTCAAAGCATAGTGTAAGCATCCGGGTGGGTTTCTTCAGCCTATTCCGATTCTAGAGTGGAAGTGGGAGGTCATTTCCATGTACTTGATTGTAGGTATTCCGAGGAAAACGAGGCATCATGATTATATCATGGTTTTGGTCAACATGTTGAGCAAGGTAGCTCACTCCATTCCAGTGAAGACTACTTATTCAACTAGAGAGGTAGCACAGGTCTTCATCAAAGAGATCATGTGATTGCATGGTGTTCTAAAGAAGATTGTGTCAAACATGGATGCCAAGTTTACTTCCAAGCTTTTAAAGGAGCTTTTTGTATTATTGGGGACAGAGTTGGCCTTCATCACAACTTATCATCCACAGATCGATGGACATATAGAGAGGGTCAACATGATACTGGTGGACATGATGAGGATGTATGTCATGCATTAATAGAGTATATGGGTGGATTACCTTCCATTGGTCAATTTTTATTACAATAATGATTATCAGGAGTCACTAAGGATGAGTCTATTTGAAGCACTTTATGGGAAAAGTTGTAAAACTCACCTCAACTAGAGTGATCTAGTGAACAAGGTACTTATTGGACCATATATGTTGGCAGACATGGAACAAGAAATAAAAGTTATAAAGAAGAATCTAAAGGAAACAAAAGACATGAAAACAATTTATGCAGACCAACACGGGGAATTTAAGGAGTTTTAGGTTGGGAAGGATGTGTGTTTGCGCATCAAACCTAAGAAGAGCTCCTAGAGGATCGGATCATGTGCCAAGTTGGCACCATGGTATTGTGGATTTTTTGATATCCATGAGAGGATTGGACTAGTGTCATACAAACTTGTACTACCTCTGATAGTGAAATTCCATGGTGGTTTTCATGTTTCATTGCTTCAAATATATGTAAATGATGTTGATCATGTTATTGATTGGTCTGTAATGTAGGTGGAGAAAGAAGGATAATTACAGATGGAAACCCACTGCATATATTAATGGAAACATATCGTGCCTCAAAATAGAGAACTCGAGAAATTTAAAGTGAAATGGAATCACTTTGGGCCCGATGAAGCTACATGGGAGATGACTGATTAGATGCAGGCTATGTATCCTTCATTATTTGCCGGTGAATGAAAATCAGTTTTGGTATTTTTACATATTTATGTATGATTTTTATTGTAAATAACACAATGAGGTAAGTTATAAAGCTCCAATAAGTGGTATGTTTGTCATGCTTTCATGTTTTATATAATGGTTTTGCTTTTGAGCAGGATATTATTGTAAATAATGCAAGGAGCTTGGCTATAAAGCTCCATAGGAAGTATGTTTTTTCTTTTAAGCGGTTTTTCTGGGTATAGGTGTGGCTTAACATCAAGGATGATGCTCCCTCAAGGTGGAAGGGTTTTTAACAACCCCAGGTTAAAATTTTGTGTAATAAAGGTTAATAAAGAAAAAATAAGACCACAGTTAAGGGACACTTATTCCAAGTTGAATGTTGGGAAAAATATCGTAGTCGACATCACTTGTTGTGTTTATGGCTAAGGGAAATTGGAAAAGGCAATGAATAAGGCTTTGGAAAGGAAAACAAGGTATTTTTGATACATGATTATGAAAATAATTGAAGTTAGGAGAAAAGGAAGGTGAAATGTCACAAGTTGCACGTGAGGAGGAAAATGAAGGAAAATAATGGAAAATTGAAGAAATTATAAGCCTCACTAATAAAAAGACCCCAGACCATCAGTTGGTAGCCTTTAATTAGTTTAGTGTTAGAATTTGTCTTAGAGAGGAGAAGAGAACCAATAGGAGAAATAAAGCAAGAAAGTAAGGGAAGGAAAAGAAAAGGAAAGGAAAATAAAAAGCAAGGAAAGGAAAAGCAAAGGAAAGGAAAGGAAAAGCAAAGAAGGAAAAGGAAAGGAAAGGAAAATAAAATAAGGAAAAGGAAAGCAAAGGAAGGAAAGGATCAAGCAACTTCATCGAGAATAATTGAAGGTAAACAGTTTCATGTATGATTTCCTAGTTGGTTTTGAAATGCATGGTATGTGCATGTTGGTATTTGGTTCTTTTGATGTAAGTGGCATGGATTTTTCCGAGTTTATACAATGGATTTTAGCCTAGCCTTTAAATTTATATATATACATGGTGTGATGGGATTGTTCTTGGTTTTGAGCTTTGGATTGCCTGAATATTTTGGATCTAGGTGAGGTGGTCTCAGGAAAATTCCCAAATGCCTAGGAATCCATTTACTAGTAATGGTGGGATACACGATAAATGATTAGGGTGAAGACAAGAAAATTCCTCAAGGTATTGGTGAATAAATTCTGAGGAATCCAAGCTCGACTTGGTTTTTTTATCTTGACACCAATTTGGGTGAGATCACAATATGGAGAGGGTGGAGGTGGTTTAACCTATGGATTCCCTCAGTTGTGTTTGGATTGGTTTATCACATGAGATCCCACATTCATGCTTGGAATATGGCATGGGAGTGACTAAATGAAATAAAATTTGGTTCAACCAATCTATGGTTGGGTGTGTTGTACAGGAAAATCCCCTCTACGGATAGAGGCAATCCCTCTATCCCTAGGGTGGGTCTAGAAACAAGGGAACATCTTGGTTTCTAAATTCCTAGTTCATAAATGAAATGCGGATTGGAATAAATCTCCTACCTCAATCCAACGCTCTTGAAGTAGTACATTGCACTCCATTGGTAGAGATATCCACACACCTGCGTAAAGATCAAGAAAACAATAAAAGCATACGAGCATACATATTCATTTACAACTATCTAACTAGTCAAGGAGAGTCAGGAACTTTGAATATTAACATAGAAAAAGATGGAACTAGAAATTAATCATGTCATATTAATGTATAAAAGGGAGTTTACAACCTGTGCCTTGACGCTATAGACCTCCTTTGATGGGTTCAGTCAGGCACGTCTCTAAATAATTCATTCGTTGATTTGGCTCAAAGAGGCTAAAGGCTCAAACTCTCTCTCACAACTATGGACTATCCTATGCTATCTTCTGCACACCAGTTCTTGGTTTATTCTAGCTAGCAAAATCAATGGGATGAAGAGGAATTTATAGGAGTGGAGGAAGAGATTTGGGATCCACTTATGGTGGAGGAAATGTCTATCCTGTTGGGAAGTTTCATTTTTGTAGGAACTAGAAGGCCAAAGGGAGAAACTTGACCACATCCATTCGAAACAAAATCCATGATTCCATGCACGAAGCTGTTAGATCTTAGAAGCTTCGTTTCCATACTAAAAAAACTTCCAAAAATAGCTCGGTGTGGGGTTATTTAGAGACATAGCAACCATGGCGCGAAGCCTAGTGAAAATATGGCCATGGGCGTGAGGAAATAACCAAAACACAACGCTGACCCAAAATCACATGTTTTTAAGGGTCTTCTTCAGGAATGGTCCATAGAGATTTTGTTCCTTTCATGTTAAGGGATGCAATGAAATTCATCATAATGTGTGACAGTACACAGGGGTCACTATGATGGTCCTCCAGTATTCAGAATAGGGAATGCAGGGACGGTGAAAAAATTCTGTGTAACAAATGCCCCCTAAAGCATGAAGTTCGAGAGAGAGGGAGGGGTGAAATGATTTATGAGAACATGCCCAAACCAAAATAATGTCATTGGAGGACCTGCAAGATCAAGTATGACTGATATCTCTGATACATGAGTAAGAAGTATGGACGCAACCATCCATAATAGAGAGCATGTAATAAGATCCATGGTATGGACACAACCATCCAGTGAGAAGGATCATAAAATAGACTTAGGTATGGTCGCAACCATCCAATCAGAAGAGTTGTGTATATAGTCATGAAAAACCAAATCATCCCACAACTTGGATTTCATCAGAAAAAACCCAGGGTCTTGTGTTGTGTCTCGACTCGAACAAGTACAAATTCAGGCATGTGAATGAATGAGCTGAATTTGAACATGAAAGAAAGTCACCTGATTACCAGCCGATGATATAAGTTGTTAATAGGCGCGAGAGTAACCACCAATAAAGAAAATGGTTCTCAAGGTACTGCTAGTACAATCCATGAAATGTGAAAAATGAACTGGAGTCGAACATCCGCAAAATCACCCGATCAAAGGCCAATGATGAGAACCCCTCGCCGAATGTGAAGAACTTACCATTGATGCGTGCAAACTCTAAGGTACCAGAAGGGAGTCTTTGGATCAGATTATTCGATAATGAGCTGAAGTCGACAAGAAGTGATCGGTCAAAGGAGGGCCATAATGTTTCCAACATCATCGACATGAGACAGAGGAATAAGATGATAGTGAACCAAGACTGAATATAGGATCAGGGGTTGAAAATTGTAGAAAGGACTACTCTTGAACACATTGCCGACATGACTCCGAAATTTGGCAGGATTTGAAATCAAGGGATCTGAGGTCATGGTGATGAGGCAAAGAGTAGATGAGAGGTCAAAATGTATAACCGAAACCCATGGAGGAAAAATGATGAATGTAGGATATCCCTAACTCGACACGAACTACAAAAAAATGTCATGTTCAAGAGCGACATACTGCCGACGTAACTAACGACTAGTTCTATTTCCCCCCACCATTTCTGGTGAGTACCCCAATTATTTTAGGAAAAAAGATTGAAGGGGATAACATATGATTTTCATGTAAGTTTGTCCTTTAGACAAATCCATCCTAGTACAAGCCCTAGGAAGGAGGAACTCGGTAACATCATGGGGATCGCTTCAAATCTCATTTAGGTTTAACGAGTTTGACAAAGGGAAAACTCAACATATTTTCATGTTTAGAGAGTTTGAAAAGAGGAAGAAAAGAAAACTCTAGAAAGTCACTTTTCGTAGGTTGTATCTCAGATCTGAAAAGGTAGAAAACTATATCTGAGAGAACCTCTTAGCCACGTTAGACTAAGGTATTCCTTTTTTGTAAATTATCTTTCCCAGCCTGAAAAAGGGGGAAACGTATACTGGGCAGATGAAATTTCACGACCTTTAGTGTGTTTAGAACAACAATATATCGACAATATTTTCATATTTTGAGAGTCAGAAAAGAGCTGAAAGATGAGTCCTCCTGAAGGAACGAGTGGTATAAAGGATAACAATTGGTTCTGGTTATGGTGGAACTGCTCAGAATAAGTAAAGTTCAAGAGGTTGGACAACAATACCACTCATTGCAACTATTTCTCAGGAATGGGTAAAACAATCAAGTGAGGGCATATGATCAACTGAGAAGATGGTAACGATGGAATGAGAAAACCAAGGCTCATCTGGAAAAACAGGTTGTAAAATGGCAATCAAGAGAGGTAAAATAAGAATGGTTTCATTTTTACACAAGCTTGAAATCAGGAAACTCTGCTTGAAGTTAGTTTCATTTTTACACAATCTCGAAGCTTTTTAGAAAACTATGCTTGAAGTTGGTTTCATTTTTACACAATCTTGAAACTTTTTTAGAAAACTATTATTGAAACCGGTTTAATTTTTACACAAGATTGAAATGGAAACAAACTATGCTTGAAACCGGTTTCATTTTTACACAAGCTTGAAACAAAAACAAACTATGCTTGAAATAAGTTTGCATGCCCCCAGCATGATGACTCAATTCGAGGTGCATGCCCCCCAACTTCATGGCATTCACCTAAGTAGACTACTGGTTACTAATAGGTGGATGGAATGAAGGTTCAATTACGAGATTAAGGGAAAGACTTGACTTGAAAAGGGAACCCGTTTCATTTTTTAACGAGGTTGACATAGTAAAAGAACTATCCTCATAAATTGATTCATTTTTTAACGAGCTTGTTTCATTTTTTAAGGAGATTGACACAAGAAAACAAACTATGCTCCAAAATAAGCTTGATCAAGACATATAACAAGTCAGGGCTTCCAAGAAGTTCTTATCTAATGGGATAACAACATCTCAAAAATTGCGATCTAACGCCCCCAGAAGACAGTACATGACAACCCTATCACTAGATGAGGGAAGTGAGCACGTGGGAACATAATTAACCTATGGTGGGGATGATAACATCAGCAGGTAAGAACCATGAAGGGACGATGGTAGACAAGATGTCACATCAAGACCAAATAATGAAAGTCGATCAATGGTCACGATCCGACCTTCATGTGGAAAAAAAATCACACGAAAGAGGGAAGAGATAAATGCTCCCATTACATAAGTATAGTCACACCCGAGGAGTAAGTTAAAATCGAAAGGGCCTTGGACAACCATCAAATTTACATAAATAATCTTGCCTCCTAAAGAAATAGGTAACTTTAGAAGGATCCTTAACAGTTGACTAGTTCCTCTATTAAAGGCCAACAAATTTTGAGTAATAGGCACACGTTGCGGAGAAATGAAAGCTTTCCAGGTAGTTGAGGAAAAAATACTAACCAAGGCACCTTCATATATAATCGTTCCTGGTATGACCATATCACAGGCCTGTACAGTGATCTCAAAGGGCACGTAAGAAGGAAGACGATATCCCATGAATCGAATCCAATCAAACGAAGGGACCAAACTACATGGAGGGGGTGCCATAGGAATAAGAGAATTATCCCCGTGCGTTACAGGAGTGGAAATACCATCCTTATAAACTCTGGGAATGAGAGAAGGAGGATCACTTTATGGGACTGTGGTGACGAGAGTCGGAGGATCACCCTCCTGGATCATGGAAACGGGAGGATCGCCCTCCGATCCCGAGGAATTAGAGGAAACAAAAAGAACATGATTGGGATGAGACCCACTCTCGATGGAAAATACCTGATGAACTGTAGGTGGAATCAGGTCGACCTTTTTCTCAACCAATGATTGGTTGGAAATGGACTCGGGAGATTGACTTTCAGAGAGAGTGGAATTGACCGGAGACGAATCTTGATCGATGACTTAATCAAATATTAGAGGACTCGAAGAAAAATTCTCGTAACCAACGGGAAAAAAAGACTCAAAAGTCAAAAGGGTATCCAATACTTCATAAGCTTCATCCATATAAGGACAAAGGTGAATGGGATGGTTCGCTTCACACAACCTATAGCGAATTTTGATCTTACCCTATTTCTTACGAGTCTTATTATCTCTAGCTGAAGGCTCATCATCAGTGTGATGCCCAAAGGTTGATGATGAAGGATGAATCAGGCCAACAGAACACACTTCTAGAACCTTGGGAATACCAGGGAAATCACGAAGAAGATGGTCACCCTTACAAATATTGCAAGGGAATTTGACTTTATGAGACACAATAAGAGGTTTCTCAACATTAGTTGCATGGGTAGCAATAGTTGCTGATTTACACCCTAGCTTATTTTCCTTCTTCTTCTTATTCTTCTTAGCCACTTGGTTACTAGAATCTAGAATTTCACCAGGCGAAGAGGGAGAACAGGGTGAAGAGATAGACGAAGAAGGCGAGAGGCCTACCTTGAGATCAACATGGGCTTGACATGGTTCAGGCGGAGGAGAACTCGGTTAAGAAAAAATTGGTATATTCGAAACCACGGGGGTTGAAAATAACCAAAATGGTAGACCAATGGTTAATCCCAGGAGGGACAACATTGCCATGTATAGAGCACTGAAATTTCCAAAAGAGGTAAATGAAACAGGATTCCCATCCAAGGGGACCCCTGGTTTTATGAACTCAGGAAACGTTTCCATTGACCTTAATCTAAGATGAACATGGGTAAAATGTTATCGTGGGTGATAAATTTTAAGACATTGAAACAAAAATTTTCCTTTTCGTGTTTTAAGAGTCGAGAGAAGGACAAAATGTGACTCTAGTCACTTTTAGTTTGAACGAGCTCGAAAGGACAAGTGCTTATTGATATTTTCAAATTTAAAGATTCACGGAAAGATAAAAATTACTACTCAGGAACTCTAGGAAAAAGGGTGTATCAAGCTCTCGTGAACTGTAATATACACCTTGGAAAATAAATTTTCCAAGGACTACGTGCAGGCAGTCTCCCTGAATGTTGTGTTTGGTGTATCATGGTTACAGGGCGACAGACTCAACTTCCTATGGATAAAGGATTGCAACCTAAAATGGTCTCCCTTTATATACGCGATGGTACAGGGAGCACAAGTCCATACTAGCATTGTCTAATGAAATATTGCGAGCGACATATGCTACGTTTAATGATGCCAGAACACATCATTAGCCTAGACCTCTAAGTGTGAGTGTTAAGTTTCAATGCTTCCTGAGGTTGATTGAGCTAATTTTATGGTTTATCTTGAAATTAGGTTTCAGTTCCAAGGCCCTACCGAATGTTACCTCAAATCTCTAATGTGTAATTATATGAGAGAAAGAACACCATTTCATTTCGATGAAATTCTAACTAAGTAAAGGATAGAGGTTCACAACAAAGTATTCGTTAAGAAAATGCAAGAATGACACTTTCCCCTATTCTACTAACATAGCCAAAGTAGAAAACGATTTTTTTTTTGTGTGTTTCACTTTCTAATGAAAAAGTGAACATAATAATGCAAACGAGTACTTTTAATTTTTTAATGAGAAGGAAGAATGCAATTTTTTTGTTCTTTTGTATAAGTGATAAGAAATAATGCAATACTACACTAAAAAAAAAAAAATACTAGCTTTGAGTAGCTTTGAACGAGATCGTCAAAACATGAAGAGATCAAATCCAAGAAAACGTAAACACGCACTCAAAACTAGGCATGCATTTCCTTACGCAAAATAAAGGGCTTTTTAGCCGACTCACTGAGCAATGTGATCTATGCTCGGGGTGATGGAGGGAGAATCAAACAGACACAAAATGAAAGCTTGACAACCCTACTTCATGTACAATCAACTGAAAAGACCAAGAAACCACAAAAAATTCTGAAAATGAATGACTAAATTGACTCATAAACAGATCAGACACCCAACGAACATGCAACCAAGCGAAGGGTTCAAAACACTTGGAAACCCTAGGATGGATAAGCGACACAGTTCGAATGAGAGATAAAAAAATTGGAATGAACAAGACAACCAAGTCAGGAAAAAATAACTAGATGGATCAATCCAAGCAGAAAAACCAGCCTAAAGGATAAGACACACTAGAAACTCAGTGCGAAAGGCCCAAAATCCAATCTTACAGGAATTGGCGTAGCTATTCGGCAGCATTCGGTGCCGAGAAGGAAAAATTGTGCCTGTATTAATGACAACTCGTGCAGATGGGCACGAATGTCAGACAATCAAAGGCGCCGAGTGAGGAAAGAAAGGAAAAAGCAAAGGGCTTGCTGAGAAAAACCAGGTTTATCACTACAGAAAAAGGCTAAATGGATAGAAGTAATAAAACAAGCCAAAAACAACAGAGAAATGACAATTTGGCCAAAGTTGGAGAGACAATAAAAAATTTAAAATGAATAATAAGAGACAATAGGAATTGACATCCCCAGTATGGTCACCAACTTGTTGTGTAGGAAAATCCCCTCTACAGATAGAGACGATCCCTCTAGCCCTAGGGTGGGTCTAGCAACAAGGGAACATGCTGGTTTCTAAATTCCTAGTTCATAAACGAAATGCACATTGGAATAAATGTCCTACCTCAATCCAACGCTCATGATGTAGAATGTTGCAGTGATCCCTTGATCTTTTTCCTTTAAGTCTTGCACTCTGTTGGTAGCGATATCCACACACCTGCGCAAAGAAAAAGCAAACACTAAAAGCATATGAGCATACATATTCATTTACGACTATATAACTAGTCAAGGAGAGTCAGAAATTTTGAATATTAACATAAAAAAATATCGAACTAGAAATCAGTCATGTCATATTAATGTATAAAAGGGAGTTTACAACCTACGCATTGATGTTGTAGACCTCCTTTGACGGGTTTAGTCGGGCATGTCTCCAAAGCATTCATTCGTTGATTAAGCTCAAAGAGGCGAAAGGCTCAAACTCTCTCTCACAACTATGGACTATCCTCTGCTATCTTCTGAACACCAGTTCTTGGTCTATTCTAGCTAGCAGAATCAATGGGATGAAGAGGAATTTACAGGAGTGGAGGAAGAGCTTTGGGATCCACTTATGGTGGAGGAAAGGTTTATCCCTTTGGGAAGTTTCATTTTTGTAGGAACTAGAAGGCCAAAGGGAGAAACTCGATCACATCCAGTCGAAAAAACATCCGTGATTTCGCCCATGAAGCTGTTAGATCTTAGAATATTCTTTTCCATATTAAAAAACCTTCCAAAAGTAGCTTGGTGCAGGGGTTCTTCAAATATAGAGCAACCACGGTGTGAGTCCTAGTGCAAATCCGACCATTGGCGCGAGGACATAACCGCACCATAGTGCTAACCCAAAATCACATTTTTTTAAGGGTCTTCTTCAAGAATGTTCCACAAAGATTTTGTTCCTTGCATGTTAAGGGATGCAATGAAATTCATCATGATGTGTGACAGTACACAGGGGTCACTACAATCGTCATCTAATATTCAAAATAGGGAATCCAGAGATGGTGACAAAATGCTGTGTAAAAGGGTGGAACGTGGAAGTTTCGAACTTGTTCGGATTTTTCCTGTGTTTTATAAAAGCTAAGTTTCTCTTTATTTTGATGAGGAATTGTACATGGTTATTATGTGGCTTGAATGGTTGTTCTCTTATTGTTATTTATCTGGTTAAATGTTGGTTATAAGCATGATTATATGACATATCTTAGTCATGTATATTTTCATGTTTTCAATTGTAACTGAAAGATAATGAATGCAAGACCTAATTGGTATTATGACGACTAATGTGAGAAGGTAGTGACCCTTCTTGTTAAACCTCAGATAATTTTTCAGTCCCTTATGTTCAGACTTTCATTCATGACCTATAGGTTGTATATTCACCAAGTGTTTGATATAATTTCAGTCTTGGTTGGGGATGGTTAGGTTAAGTCCTGGTTTCAATTTTTGGTTTACAAGCAGTGTTTCTATGTAATTTGTCTTCTTTGGAAGTTTCACTGAGTTTTGGGCAGAGCCCTGAGTCCTGGCCTTGAAAAAGTGGCACATAATTTAGATTCTCTGGCATAGATCTGAGCAAAAAAGTTCATATCACATGGAGGCAAGCTTATGAGTGCGATTGGGAACCCATAGTCGCATGGAGGCCTTGGAAAGGGAGCGACTGGGGCTCTAGATTAGGGAAAAAGTGAGTCGTCTCAAGGGTTGGACACCTGGAGGGGTTGGGTTACTCCTAGAGGACCCGTGGCACTTGAGGGTATTTAGTAAGGTCTTAATTTGTTGACTTCATTTCCTTAAGGTCATTGAGACTTGTCATAGTGACCCTCAACTCTTGTTTACCCCAGCAAATCCGGTGAAGGTGAGTAAATGTGGGAGGAGGTGTTGAATGTAGTAGCAATGGAAATCCATGTGTTTGTATGTTTAGACATGATGTAAGTGTTAATATGTCAGGAAAATATATTACATAAAATTTTTATGTACTAATTCCAGTATTAGTTAAACAAAACTGAAACTTACTGAAAATTTTTAGATGAACTGAGATGTATCCTAAGTTTTCACAAATATTGTCTTGTTATGAGGCCAAATAAGATCTCTAAATTTCTTAGAGGTTGACATAGCCGCTAGAAAATTCTTATTGGTTGAAAAAAAATTGTATATAGAATATTAAATTAAAACTTTAGGTTAATGAGTTCGGTCTCTTGCTTGGTTTATGTGAAAACTATTGAAAAAGTACAAAATTGATTACAATAGTCCCTGCAGCCCTAGAGGGGAACAGACTAATAATGCTAAAAAAAAATAATGAAGAAGTTGTATAGCTCTAAATTTCGTAAAATGATAATTTTTAACTATTTTGTTTTATTACTATTTAATAAATATCACACCTCACAAACATAGATGCAAGTGGCACTAACTTATAACATAAATTTTTTTAGTCAAATGCTCTCATTATGAGTTTATTGTAATTTCGATGGAAAATTTGAAGAGTGTTATGGAAGCATAATTTCATGTAGATAATAATAGACATGAAACATGATATTTGGTCATTTCGTAACTCTACTTTAAATTATATTTTACTTTTACTTGTAATATAATGTTTCATTTTTTTTTTTTTTAAAGTTAGTGCACAAGAATTTATTAGTAAAAGATAAGATTTATATTAAGAATATAAAGTCCCATCACTTTATATAAACTTTACAAAATAGATTTTGTGTCTTTTCACCCCAAAAAAAAAATATAAAAACAATGTTTGGAATGAAAGGGAGGGTTATGTGGGCCCAAAGAACTAGAAGTGATTTTGAAGAGACCATAAACAACTTCACAGGATCCATGAAGTGATTTTGAAAATTAAGGGGGTTGCGCTTTTAACTTCCATCATTGATATGGTGTGCTTGTGGTTTTTTCCAAACCATTTAATGCAGGACCTCTGATCTTTTTTAAAATCCGAAAGTACTGGCCCCCAACATGTCGTCAGATCTTAACACATGATAATTATAGTCTTGTTGTAGCTTCTACAACCACCCTGCAAAATGTTTCCCATGCTTTGATTTTTGAGACTTCCCTTCTGTCCACAAGAGCCTATATTTTGCTATCGTCAAGTATTAATGTTATGTCCAAGACTTATCTTTTCATTCAGTGCTTGTGATGAGTTTATCCCGGTTTGATACCTTTCACACACAAGCTAACTATTGATTTGACTTTGAATCATTTCCAACCTTCCCTCCAGAAACTGTGCAATCTTGGTAGGCAGGTCATCCTTAATGAATTAAATTGTACAATCCAGAATGGAAGGCCAACCTTGAGCTTGGAAACTGCGTATTTCTAGATTGCATCCCAACCTTGAGCTTAGAAACTGTGCAAAGCATCCCTTTAGCTTAGAAACTACGTAATGCACTGAGTCAAGGAGTTTCCCAGCCCTTGGGAACTGCACAATCTTTCTTGGCAGTGTGCATGCTCGGTTCCCTGAAAAAGAAAAAAAGTGAAAAATCATCCCTAGAAAAAAGGGAGTCATTAATTAGTTTCTCGAAGGATGACACAAGTTTCTATTTTTGGACTTTCGCCAAGTGTTGCGTTTTCCTTAATTTTAGGCATGCGTGTCATAAACACTAATCAACTTAGTTCTATATAATGGACGCCCCTAGAGCTCATTTTTCCATTCGATATTTGTAGGTTTTAAACCTATACATATATTATCTACAAATGAATTCTTAAAAACATAAAATAAACAATAACGAGAGCATAAAACAAAAAACAAATATACACAGAGATTTTTCCCCTAGATCCCAAATCGGGACTACCAACTTGATTTTTCATTATATTCCTTTTAGTGTTACAACACACACACACACACACACACACACACACATATACATGCCGAAGAATTCATAAACCCAAATCCATTAACCTTGTATTAGAACATAATCGTAGTTCCCTTGACCGGATCTGCAAAATACCAGGGGCTGAAAACCATCATGCCCCAAAACCATGTGCAAACCCATGCACAAAACCATAGGGATTTCCGCCTACCTAAAATAGGGTCCAAATTTTTTTATTTAGCTCTAGCCTATTTGTGGAAAGAATGTAACACATACCCAATAATCTTGGAGCTCTAGCCTTCCCAAGGAGATCAAGGAGCCTTTAGTGGAGTTTGTAACACTTTTCTGGGTGATTTTTTCTTTTTTTGTCTATTTTCACTTTTTTCGTTTCACTTATAAGCATCTTGTTCCACTTGTTTATTTTCATTGTTGCTGGCATTTTAAATTATGTTTTACTGTATAAGTGTTGGTTCAGTCTGTCCTTCACCTACTACGAGTGTGGTTTTAGTTTTCATGTTTTTCCCACCAGTGATCGCCATTTTGGAGACTCTCCTATGCATGTTGGTTTTCCCTTTTGTATGTTGATATTATGCACTTGATTTGCATTGATATATCTATCCTTATCCAGATCTACACTCCAATTTTCAGCATAAATCAAATCTGCCACTTTCCCATTCTCTTTCCAGGAATATTTTCCTTTCCCTTGGCCAACAATTTCCTTGTCTAGCTGGGCATTGTGCAAGTCCAAGGCTTAAGAATTCTACTTGGCCTCTGATACTATGCAATGTGAAATACCAGGATGACCCAACTGCGAATTTTATAGTTCTAGGGTTCAAGCCTATCTCTTGGCCACTGATACTACATAATGCGTAGTATCTCCCCCAGTCTGCCCAGGATGAACTACACATTACACAATCTCAAACCTCAAGCTGCACGACTGGCTGTTGAGACTGCAAAATGCATATTTCTTGCATCCAATACCTTTCCCCAACTAAGGATTTGTGAAATTTACCCTCTTAATCATGTGGTTGTTGCTGTGATCTTGCTTTGTAAGTCAATTTTCTGAAGCTAATTTATCTTTTCCATGAGTGAATTTTCCTCCTACAGGTATAAAAATTACTGAGAAATTATATTCATCAATCATTGGTATCATGACACCCAAGATATATGCTTCAAATGATACTACTTAAAGCAACACTGAGGAGGTAGTTGAGAGTACGCCAGTGAAATTTCCAGTTTATTTAGATACTCAACTGATCATAGAAAAGGAATCATATATCACATGGAAGAAAGTGAATGAAGCATTCTCAACAAGAAGCTTCAAAGTAGATATGGAATACCAGCATGTGTATATGATTGTTCAATGGTTAAGGTTACATAAGGTTGCATGCAGGTACCCATATTTCCCATGTGCAGATGTTGTCAGCTAGATATTTTCTCATAGAGATACAAATACTATGACTCTAAACAGCGCCAATGGAGAAAAGATTACTTCTTTTCTGGAACCAAATTACCATATAATGTACCATTTAACGGAGCCAAAAACTCTCATGGATTCTTACTTATATGCCAACACTAGCTACTTATGGAAACACACAATTTGGCTTATGACGAGCTTCAAAAAAATATTGTACACACATGAAAGAAACATTTTTCGGATGACCTCACATCTCTTGCAGTCATCAGAGAAGGGTGATTGTGGCAGACACCAGAAGGAATCCCATTTCCATTGTCACAACCAAGTTGGCCTTCACAGTTTCAGCAAAGTAAAACACTGAGTATATGATGGAAACAAAAAAAAACAATTGGAAAATAAACTGCAAGATACTAGGATACTCGGAATAAATCAGAGAAGTATTGACACTGGGACAGAACATGCTGAATATTTATTAGGAGCTTGTTACCGTGTGTAAGGAAGCTGTCCAATTGCATGGTTTGTAGCAGAAGTGTAAATATCATGTTAAAACCCTTAAGGCTATACAAGAATCCATTACTGTCGTGCATGAATGGTCAATGCAATACAAAGGGGTAGCGCTTGAATTGGGAAAGAAGACAAGGAAATATGCAAAGTTGGAGAAATAAAAGGTTAAGATTCTCATCTAGAATAACAAACAACTTGCCTCGTTCATTTCCAACATTCAGGTCTCATATGCACAATTATATAAAAACATGGATTTATTGGTGAAATCACACAAGATCCCATCAGTTGGCTCACTCATTGAGGCCAAATGCAAGAATCATGTCAGGTAGAATATTGAAGAATACTTAGAGTAATTTAGACAGATCACCACTAGGGAAGATCTTAAGTGAACATGTAGAACATGCAGAAGTATATTGGTGGCCCTGTCCAAATCAACACTATGTTTCTCTAGCTAAAGAAGGAAATACAAACCGGTTCCAAATCAACGTACATGGATGCCATGGAGGCTAGAGTCTGCTTCCAGCCTAACACCATTATACAATTTGGGAATTTCATCGCGCAGTACAAATATTGAAACTTTTACGAGATAGTTAAATAACAAGTGGAATGTGTTGAGCTGGAGTTTCCCCAAACTCAAGCTTAACCGTTTTATCTTATTAGGCTATATAGTTGGATCTACCAAATTTTGTCCTATATGGGTACGAGTATATTAGAATATTCTTTGTAATTAATTTGTAAGTGAAGTTCCAAGTGTCAATTGTGGAATGTGAAGAGTCATGATGTAAAGAAGTTGAAGAGTCATTTTGTAAAGAAATTGAAGAGTCATGAGGGAAGTCCAAGTGTCACAAAGGGGAAGTGAAGAGCCACATATTTTTTTATAAATATGCCCTCATAACTCATGTAAAGGGATTTTGGGGAGCCTAGATTTTGGCTAGGATTAGGCTTAGAATCAAGAGCTTGGGAGTTTGTGAGAGCCTTAACTTCTCCATAGCATAGAGGGAGTATCTTTCTTTTGAGAAGAAGGTGTTGAATTCATGTTCCACTATTGAGGCTAGTGGCCTATCAATGCTATATGTATGATTGGAAATTTCACTTTAATAAAATCTCAGAGCCGACATGTTTTCATGCATATGTTGTGAATATAGTAGGACTATTCTTGTTGTATTTTCAATGTATGTTTTTTAAATTACGCTAACGATTTTGAACTATTTCGTTTGCATTAGTATGAATCTTGTTGAATGCATGCTATTGTATTTTTCGTTAGGGTTAACTTGTGAACTATTTTTCAGGCTAGCTTGTGATGTATTTATGCTCGTGTGTTCCTTTCAACCTGCGTACTATTAGAATATTCTAAGGGGCTCACTCACTCTCCCCTCATGTGTTAGAACCTTCATGCGTTGCGCTTAACCCTTTGCAAAGTCACAGGCTTGTTTCCACGAAGTCACGGACACACCACTCTATGTGTTATTGCAGCAAGGGCACATCATTAAAACCCATTTTTTTGACAACTAAGCTGTATTCCGGATGGGAATCCTACACCAAACTGTGTGAGGTCTAATTAGGACTTCATATCAGGGAGATCCCCTAAATGTTGGAGGGTACAACACCGTCAATATGTTTGGCGCTAGAAGGAGGGCCAGATGACAAGCTGAGCCCGTATGTGTGAGATTTCCACACCTTTAAATGGACTCTTCCCATATCTTAACCCTGTCATATTTTTCCAGAACTACAAATATGAAAGTGCCCATGGGGATAATCAATGAATTGTAACATTTGAAATTTGATGACGAGGGTGGAACAAAAATTTTCGAGCACACCGCTTGCTTCTTCAAAATTTTCACTAAACAAAGTATTCACTGTGAGGAAACTGCATGCAAGTTGTTCATTCTCACGTATGAAGCTCACACAAAGGAATGATGTTACAAATTGACAACAGATTCTATACACTCTTTTAAATGTCTTGTCAAGGAGATTTACTGCACCTTTTACAGGAATGATTAAAAATATGTTTTCAAGAAAATCAGGCATTTATGAAAAGCACTAATGAATCTCTTAATGATTTTTCACGATCGTTTTATTATTTTTTGTTACGAATTTTCTAAAGACAATATTGATTGAAATTCAATTTAAGAGAAGCTTCAATTTCTAGTTCATATTTCAATGAATCCACATTAATATGAATACTTCAAAAGTATCCCAATGTATACTAGTATTGGAGCTTCTAAATTTGTGATGAAATAAGTTTATGTTCCAAGTGACTCTTCGTCTTCACCTTATAAAACAACTCCATTTATGGAGGTTGAGGTTGGAGAACTTGAGAATTCATCCATTGATCCACCACCATCTTCTCCAACCCCACATATTCGGAATTCTAATGCAAGTTTGGATTGTGATTTTGATTGTTCTTGTGATGATATTTCTCCTTGTCCTCCATCCATTATTACTTTTTCCCTCCCAATTGTGAGTTTTTTTGTTCACCCATTTCAATTATTTCTTCTGATGTTCACGAGGATCAAATTTAGGATGGACTTAGTGTTGAAAAATAAACTTGTGATATCATTTATGATGACTATTTGTGCGAGTCTTGATCCAGGTGGATATCGCTAGCCACCCACCTATTTCATTTGGACTCGCACCATCAATTCTTGCAGCTTTTCACTTTCAGCACAACTTACTATTTTTAGCAAGTTTTCAGGTCCTGCACTCCCAGAGCCGTTTTGGGGCCTTAATGATATAGGTGGACATTGGTGGCCACCCACCTATTCCATTTGAACCCCCACCATCAGTTCTTTCAGTTTTTAAGTTGCAACACAACTTACTATGTTTAGTAGTTTTTCGGGTCCTGAACTTTCGAAGCTATTTTGAGGCCCTAAACGATGTTTTTTGGGCATCATTTGTCCGGTGAATATGAGTCCATTCTAAAAATCATATTTGTGGCAACATTTTTATTCCTCAGATAGATATTTCTAATGATATATCATATGCGTCAAACGAAGATCATATGCCTAAGTTACGTCCCCGAGAAGTTGAAACACCAATTTACCCAAACAGGGCCCACAGTTTTGGCGCTTCATCTCCTAGGGTTAGGTTTTTGGACGTTTATAGTTCTCCATTGTTTCTCAATAATAAATAGGCCCTCAAGCCTCATTGTAACACAATTCAGAGGTCTGTATCCACCACATCTCTTCTCAAAGATTCGCTACCAGCACCCTAGCTAGTTTATTTCCATTATGTTTGTAAGCATATTTCTGTTATTTGATATTAATGAATTGAATCATTATTTCCGTTGCATCTCTATGTTTATGGTTATTTCTGTGTTCTTTTTCATTCCTACATAAAACTGGATCAGTGGTATCAGATCCAGGTTTTCTCTTTCTTTTATTTTCTTTGCATGTCCCCAACGTGGTCAGGGTAAAAGGAGTTAGGGCTCGATCTAGTTGAACCCTTGCAAGATCAACGTCGCAAGCCCCGATGACCTCCCATGGCGAAAGAAAATAAAGACGAGGGAGCAGGAGATCCTATCAAAATATTTCTCAAGGAGGCCCTCGAGAAACAAAGGAACGCGATGATGGATAAATTTTCTCAAATCCTTCAATGATTGCCCACCTACAACACATCTGCATCTAACACCCACTCTAGAGGCACCACTCCCTTCAAGGTACAGGTAAAATTTGACATTCCTGTATTTGAAGGCCAAATATACGTAGACGACGTAGATAGATGGTTGAATTTTCTGGAAGGGTATTTCTCGGTCCATGATTTCTCTGACCGAGAAAAGATTATTTTTTCACTCCTCAAAGCCACCCCCCATGTCAAAGATTGGTGGGAAAACTACTGTGAGCAAGAGGATGAAGGGAAACCTCTCTATTCTCGGCCACACCCACTTGGAATTAATTGTGAGATGGCATAAAGGAACAATATTACCCCGTGGGGAGCTATGAGGACAAATACATCCAATGGACCACGTTGCGGCAACAAAGGGATCAAGATGTGCACGAATTGACGAATCTGTTCCATACACTGCGCACAAAGTTGGGTATTAAAGATTCAGAGAGAAATTTGGTGCTCAAGTACCATGGCTGTTTGCACAAATACATTTAGGAGGAAATGGAGTTCCTCGACATTACATCGCTTGGAATGACATATCGCTATGCCGCCAAGATCGAGCAGGAATTTAAGTAGAAGAAGCGAGACTTTGGATCTGTGAATCCAAAAGCTGCCCCCGAACCAAAGAACAAGGGGTAAGGCTAAATAGTGAAACTCAGAACAACACCAAAATTCCAAAGAAGGACACAGGGAAGTGGTGTGAATTCATAACAACCCCACTCACAACAAAAACAAGTGTCAGGCCAAACCGTCATTGGTGGCCGAACTAAAGGCACCTGAATCAGATGAATTTTATGATCCTGAGTCAGAACCAGGAAAATGAAATGACAAAGGGAAGCATATCAATGATGTGGATTCCAGTGCCATTTTTGCCACCACCAAGATCTAGAGGGAGGATCCAGAGGAGGGGGAGCGCCTCTTCCATTCGCAAATGTGGGTAAAGGGTTCTCCGCGGCAATTTCTTGTCGATAGCGGAAGCCAAAAGAACCTCATTTTAGCAGAGGTAATGAAGAGCCTCGGCCTACTGACCATAGCACACCTGTAGTCATATACCATCGGGTGGCTCCACCCAGGGAGAGATCTCCGCATCCGCCAGCAGTGCCGACTTTTGTACAATATCAAGCCATTCACGGATGAGGTATTGTGTCATGTTGCTCCTCTTGATGTAGCTGATGTATTATTGGGCCAACAATACTTGTGGAGGCAACATGCTGTGTATGAGTCTAGGCCTTGTGCTATTGTTATTACTTTGGGAAATAACTTGTATAGGATACCGAAGGTAGTACCACCTCCTGTCATCTCTTTGAATACTGCAAAACAACGTAGTAAGATTGTTTCCCAAACTAGGAAATTTATTTTCCTTACAACTCACTCACAGGGAAAGAAGAATAATGTGGCCACAACCTCAAAACAAGGCTCCCCTGCACGGCTGCAACAGATGGACAAAGTCATGGAGGAATACAAGGAAACTTTCTCCTCACTCATAGAGGTTCCTCTACATTGTCAGGACAAGCACTCCATTGATTTGACCCCCGACACACCGCTGCCTAATGTTACCATACCTCATGCGACTACATAGACAGAATCCACACATGTACTATTTGAGGATGATAATGAAACCAAATTTACTAATTGCATCCAGCATGTTCGCCCGCAGGTCCATGACATCTTCGACAACAGTACGTGCCTCATCTCATGGAGGATCTCAACGCAATAGGGAACATTGATTCTTAGGGAGGGAGGAATGATCCAGGTGGATATCGGTGGCCACCCACCTATTCCATTTGGACCGGCACCATCAATTCTTGTAGCCTTTCACTTTTAGCATAACTTACTATTTTTAGCAGGTTTTTGGGTCCTACACTCCCGAAGCCGTTTTAGGGCCTTAATGATCCAGGTGGACATTGGTGGCCACCCACCTATTCCATTTGAACCCTCACCATCAATTCTTTTAATTTTTAAGTTGTAGCACAACTTACTACTTTTAGCAGTTTTTCAGGTCCTGAACTTTTGGAGCCATTTTGAGGCCCTAAACGACGTTTTTTGGGCATCGTTTGTTCGGTGAATATGATTCCATTCTAAAATTGATATTTGTAGCAATAGTTTTATTCCTTGGATATATATTTCTAACGATGTATCATACGCGTCAAACGGAGATCGTATGTCGAAGTTACGTCCCTGGGAAGTTGAAACACCAATTTATCGAAATGGGGCCCATAGTTTTGGCGCTTCATCTCCTAGGGTTAGGTTTTTGGACGTTTATAGTTCTACATTGTTTCTCAATAATAAATAGGCCCTCGAGCATCATTGTAACATAGTTCAGAGGTCTGTAGCTACCACATCTCTTCTTAGATATTCGCTACCAACACCCTAGCTAGTTTATTTCCATTATGTTTGTAAGCATATTTCTGTTATTTGATATTAATGAAATGAAGCATTATTTCTGTTGCATCTCTATGTTTATGGTTATTTCTTTATTCTATTGCGTTCCTGCATAAATCTAGACAAAGCATATTTATGAACAATAATATGCAATGAAAGTTTATTTTTTTCCTTCCACACCTCTCCCTCATTATCCTGAAATTTTCCCTGACTGTGCCATTCTTGTTGAATCTTCCAAAGAATCATTTTTTGATGATTTTATTTATAATCAGGCTCATAACTCATGGAATTTCAGTTTTACATACAGACATTGGGAGGAATAATCTTCTTTTCCATATCTTTCCAACCCATCATATGATCATTGTCAAGAAAAAAAGGGTGATTTCTTTTTGTTTTCAATCTTCCCCTCTTTACGATTCATCAGATCATGAGGATGCCTTTTTTTTCGATATTGAAATTTCTGATCATGGTTGTCATGATATATTCATTGATTCATCTGGTGACAACTCTGATTTTTCTACTATTGATCTTTCGAAGCCACCAGTTTTTGATGATGTAATTTCTTATGTTTTGGAACTATCACAATATGTTGAGGCACTTCAGTCTATGCTAATAGTTATGTCAAGTTGTCGTAGATTTTATGATAGTCCCAATCTTGGTCAGGACAATCCTTTAACTTTCAAGGATCCTCATCACTCTTCCATGCCAATTGAAAATCTCTCTGTATCTCAAGCTTCTCACCCTCCATCTATTTTGAAAGATCTTATCTCAATCTTCTCACCCTCCATTTGTCTGTGAAATGAACATTTTTCATTTTCTTCATGTTTTCCAGTTTAGAAGTTCGAAATATTGCTCTTGCATGTCATCTTGTTGCGATGTGTACAAAAACCATCACGAATCCACATAATGTTTTGCATGCACTTTTTTGTCATATTTTTATGCGTATATTTTCAAAATTCAAATGTTATGGCATGCATCACTTTATCTTCCTTGTTTTATATTGTGCTTGAATATATTTTTTGATATGCATCCCTTCGCCTGTATAGGTCATCTTATGCATCGACGGTTACACTGGAAGTTTCATTTTATGTAAGTCTGGCCTATTCTTGGTTAGTGTAGGAGTAGGAATAGTTTTTTGTTTCCTTTGTTTTGTTTTGTTTTCATTTACTTTCTGCCTTGCTATTTTCTTTCTTTTCAATTGTAGGATAGCTTCCACATGAGACCATGTTTTGTTTCTGAAGTAAGCACAGTGAATTTCATGAGGAAGTTGTGCTACTGTCAATGCTTGGTTATGTTGGAAATATGATGCAATGTGTTGTCCTTGATGGAAACCTACTTGATGAAGTTGGCCTTGATGGAAACCTACTTGATGAGTCGCCTATGATAAGAAACCTATGTGCTAAAGATGTAAGAATGATGTATCTACAGATCAGTTCAGATGTGACAGAGAAAACAATTCCAGTAAGTGCCAGAAAAATGATAAATATAATATGTCACAATGTATACGCTAATTTTGTGAAGGCAACCCGCGTGTATATACTACTTTTTTGAAGGGAACCCACGTATACATTTAGGGTTAGCATATACGCAGTTTTTATGAGGCGACGTTGCGTATACATGCAGATACACACGCTCAAAGTCACGTACGCCTTTTGCGCTCTAAAAACTACGATACCTAGGGGCATTACCATGGTATTGGCCCACTATATTGAGTGCTAGATTATCTATTTGATCCCGTCCAGGAATACCATCGGAAGTTGTGTGGTTTTGACTCATGGTATTGATAAAGGCTAAATCTATATAAGGAGAAGAAGATCATTGTGCAAGGGTGTGCATGAGTAAGGGTTGTTAATGAATAAATATCTCTAAGGATTATCTGCATGAATGAACTCTGTTCTTAATTTATAGATTTGAATCTTTGATGCACCCATGGATTTGAGGATGGTTCAAGATCTCTAGATCTTATGATTATGATAAATCTCGAGGATGATCTGCAGCAGAAGAAATGGTGAAGATTTGGGGCAAAGTCTGCTGAAGATAATGAAGAAATCTGGTGGATTTGAGGGTTGAAGCCTTTAGTATGAAAGTAGAAGCTTTCTGCCAGTAGAGGCTGGTGCTAATATCAGGGGGTAGTAGCTCCCTTCCAGGAGAGGCTGGTAAACGAGAGTAGGGGGTTGTAGCTCCCTTCCAGGAGAGGCTGGTAAATGAGAGAAGGTTGTAGCCTTCTGCAGGTGGGTGCCTGCGTGCTGGTATGAGTCTGCGCCAATACATGGTTGTAAGATGTTTTCTTTATAATAATTATTGAAGACTGAGACAAAGGTAGCGGTGGTTTTCTCCCGACTTGGATTTCCACTTTAAATCTTGGTGTTCATGTGTGTTGCTTATGTGTGATGGTTTATTTTGTTTTTACTGCACATGCTTACTGCTTAACATATGATGAATAAATGATGCAATGATTTAAGAATCAAATACATAATAAGAGCTCCGAGCATACGCGAGTTTCCTTAAGGATATCCTCATATGTATGCTAGTTTTGTTCTGTAAAGTAGCGTATGGGTTTTGAGAAAAGAAAAGTAAAAATTTTATCAGTTAGCTCTAAATACTCATTCACCCCCCCCTCTCAGTAGTTTTCCCAACAATTGGTATCAGAGAAGGTCCTTCTGAAAAAGCTTAGCCGCTAGAAGGAATATCAAGAAAGATGAGCAATCAAGATGGAACAACATCTATCAAGCCTCCGCTCTTTAATGGAAGCAATTTAATCTTCTAGAAAATAAGGATGAGATCCTATCTTCAGTCTATGGGAGCAGATGTATGGGCCATTGTTGAACGAGGATATCAATATCCAGCTGCTGTACCAACAGATCCAACTGAAAAGAAGAATTATGAAAAAAATGCAAAGGCAGTCAATGCTCTAACGGGAAGTCTAACTGAATCATAATTTTTCAAAGTTATGCAGTTGAATACAGAAAAGGAGATATGGGACAAAATCATTCTAAGTTATGAAGGTGATGCAAAGGTAAAAAGTGCAAAACTTCAAACTCTCAGAATTGAATATGAAAATTTAAAGATGCATAGTGATGAGAATATTGCCAGTTTCTTTTTACGTCTTGATGATGTTGTAAATCGTATGAGAAATATGGGAGAAACAATAACCGAATCTACTTTGGTTGAGAAAATTTTAAGATCGCTAACGGCAAAATTTGAGTCAAAAGTTTCTGCTCTTGAAGAAAAATAGGATCTTCAAAATCTTACTATAGTGCAACTTCATGGCATACTAACTGCATATGAAATGAGAAGAGGAGGACCATCTGAAGTCAAAGAGGCTGTCTTCAGAGCTTCTACAAAAGGGAAAGAAGTACAAGAAGCAGAAGGATCGGGATATATCTCAGAAGAAGATGAGGTAAATTTTGTAAAGAAATTCCAACTTGGCACAGGACGGTTCAGAGGTAAGCTTCCTTTCAAATTTTTTGAGTGTAGAAGAGTTGGTCATTATGCTGCTAAGTGTCCTCATAAAGGAACACCTGCAAAAGGGAAGGAAGTAGCAAGAAGGAATAAGAATCGGTTTAACACTAGAAAAAGTTACTATACTCATGAAGACAGTGATGGGTTATCTGATAGTGAGGAATAATGTGAACAAGATCTTAGAATTCTCATGGAATTTGAATCTAGAGAAGAAAAGGATACTTTTGTGGATGCTCTAGAGGACAATGATTTTCTTGAAGAAAACAATCAAATCAAAATACGCTTAGAAGAAAGTAAAATACTCTTAGAAGAAAGGAAAATAACCATAGAAACTCTGGAAAAGCAGTTTGAAGAAGCGAAGAAACACAATGAGAAATTAGAATGTGAAGTGGTAAGTCTAAGAAAAGAATTTGAGAAAGTAAAGAATCTGAATCTTAGATTTGCTAAAGGATCTGAAACCCTAGATGAGATTATCAAGGTACAACGTTCTCCTCTTATAAAGACAGGTCTTGGATATACCGGAGAATCTTCTCAGGCTTCAACACCAAATTATCTAAAAGCAGCTACAGCTGGTTTACAACATTCTGCCACTCAGCAAGGGAATAAGGAATCATTACAGGTAAATCGTGATCATCTCAATTCAAAGAACACCAACAGGAATATCTTTCAAAGAAACAACAATCAACAGGTAAATTCAAGTAGAATATTTCATGATCGCAGAAATTTCTTCTTCAATGGACAATGTTTCTCGTGTCACAATTTTGGTCATAAAGTTGTTCAATGTGTTGCATATAAAACCATCATGAAAAGAGAAGCAAGAAAGAAAAGGATTGATATTGAAACAAAGAAGAATACCTATAACAACTTTTCTCCTCTTCTAAATGAAGTTGAATGTGCTTATTGCAATAACTTTGGCCATGAAGAATTTGAATGCAGGAGAAAAGTTCAGCCAAAAGATCATGTTCCTTCAAGCTCCAAAGTATGGAAAAAGAAAGAATTGCAGGTTGAAAATTGCGGCATAGCGTTATTTGCATAAGGTGAAGAAAATCAATGGTACATTGATAGCGGATGCTCAAGACACATGACAGGTGACAAAAACAAACTTCTTACATATAATGCTCTAGAAAAGGAAAAGAAGGTTACATTTGGAAATGATACTCTTGCGGTAATTAAGGGAAAAGGGTCTATGTTTCTAAAAGAAAAGGTGAAAGCTAATGATGTCATGTATGTGGATGGATTAAGGCATAACCTGTTAAGTGTAAGTCAAATGTGTGATCAAGGAACTGAAGTTGTATTTAGTTCAAAAGAATGTGTGGTACATGATCTTGATACAGGTAAAACAATTATAAAAGGAAAAATAACTCCAAGCAACCTGTATGTATTGAAGAACTGCAAAGAACAATGTTACTTGAGAAAATATTCAGAAAAATGGCTATGGCATAGAAGGTTGGGGCATCTGAGCTTCTCTCAGATCAAAAAATCAAGCAGACTTAAAGCTGTCCGTGATCTTCCCAATATTAATCCACCCGAAAATATCATATGCAAATCTTGCCAATTTGGTAAGCAAACCAGAGTACAGTTTAATGCCAAGGAAGGATCATCAAGTAAGCCTCTTGAACTTATTCATACTGACATATGTGGACCTGTGAGGAAAAATTCAACACGTGGTGAACAATACTATATCTTATTTATTGATGATTTCTCTAGAATGTGTTGGATTGGGTTGCTTAAACACAAAGATGAAGCATTTGAGAAATTTTAGACCTTCAAAGCACTAGTTGAAAATGAATTAGATCTGAAAATCAAGTGTCTTAGATTTGATCGAGGAGGAGAATATAGATCAAATGAATTTCTTGAATTTTGTGAACAACATGGCATAAAAAGACATTTTTTTGTAGCTGGCACTCCACAAAAAAAATGGCGTAGCAGAAAGAATGAATAGAACAGTTCAACAAATGGCTAGAGCTATGCTTGATGATTCCGGAACACCTGACACTTTTTGGGGAGAAGCAACACATACAGCGGTAAATATTCTTAACAAGGCACATGTTCGAGTAAATAGTGATAAAACTCCATATGAACTCTGGTATGGTAATCCTCCCACTGTGAAGCATTTTAGAGTTTTTGGAAGTAGTTGTTTTATCAAAAATAATGATGAAAAACTTGGCAAGTTTGAATCCAGAGCAGATGAAGGAATACTTCTTGGCTACTCCTCTAGGAGTAGAGCATATAAATGTTACAATAAAAGACTTCGGAAGATTTTTGAATGTATTGATGTTGTTATTGATGAGTCTCCTGTAGCCCCAAAAGAAGAAAAACAAACAACAAATGAAGACGATGGTGACATATGTCCTCCTACATCAAATAGAAATGATATAGATAATGAACCCAATGAAGAACCTGAAGATGATTTATCTGAAAAAAGCTCCATCCAGATATGTTCAAAAAAATCATCCAGAATCTTAAATTTTGGGAGATAAGGGATCAGGTGTACAAACAAGAAGGACTCTTGTGGGATCTTCTAGCTATCTAGCATTTCTATCCACTATTGAACCACACAATGTCAATCAAGCTAGCAAAGATGAATGTCGGATTCAATCCATGAATGAAGAGCTTGATCAAATTGAAAAGAATCACACTTGGGAATTAGTACCAAGACCTCATGACAAAAATGTCATTGGAACCAAATGGATATTCAAATACAAGTTAAATGAGAATGGGGAGGTTATAAGAAATAAAGCTAGACTTGTCTGCAAAGGGTATGCTCAACAAGAAGGTATAGACTTTGAAGAAACTTTTGCTCTTGTAGCTAGACTTGAAGCCATAATAATTTTTCTTGCTTTTTCAAGCTTCCAACAAATCAAAGTTTATCAAATGGATGTTAAATCTGCGTTTCTCAATGGTGATCTAGAAGAAGTTTATATAGAACAACCAGAAGGATTAATTTTGGGAAATGATGAAAAACTTGTTTGCAGACTTAAAAAGGCTCTATATGGTCTCAAACAAGCTCCAAGGGCATGGTATTATCGTCTTGACAAATATCTTCATCAACAAGGATTTTTAAAGGGGTCTGCTGATAGCAATTTATACACAAAAAATAAAAATGATAAACTATTGATTGTGGTTGTATATGTTGATGATATCATTTTTGGAAGCAATGAAGAATCTATGAGTCAGAAATTTGCTTCTGCTATGCAGCAAGAAATTTGAAATGTATTTACTTGGGGAACTAACATTCTTTCTTGGCTTGCAAGTGCATCAAACTACAGATGGCATATTCTTATCACAAGAAAAATACCTTAAGCAAATTCTGAAGAAGTATGGCATGGAAGAGTGCAAACCTGTAAGTACAATGATAATCGGATGTAATCTCAGTTCTCATGATTATTCTCCCACGGTGAATCAACCAGAATACAGATCTATGATAGGAAGTCTACTTTATCTCACTGGGACTAGACCAGACATTATGCATGCAGTTGGGATTGTTGGACGATTCCAAGCTAATCCAAAAGAGTCTCACCTTCAGGTTGTCAAAATAATATTCAAATATCTACAAAGGAACTCAAGACTTTGGAATGGTATCCAAAGAATGTTGATCTTACTCTTCATGCATACACTGATGCAGATTGGGATGGAAGTGTTGATGATCGGAAAATAATTAGTGGCGGTGCATTCTATATGGGGCCCCGGTTAGTATCTTGGTTTAGCAAGAAGCAAAGCTCTATTGCCTTATCCACAGCAGAAGCAGAATATGTGGCTACCGCATCATGTTGCACTCAACTTATTTGGATGATGTAAACCTTACAAGACATTCAAATCACATGTTCACCTCCTATCTCCATTATGTGTGATAATACAAGTGCCATCAATATCTCAAAGAATCCTATTATGCATTCCAAGACCAAGCACATTCCCATCAAATATCACTTCTTACATGAAAAAGTGCTTGAACAAAAAGTGAAATTGGAGTATGTTTCCTCCAAAGAACAAGTTGCTGATATATTTACCAAACCTCTGCCCAGGGAAGCGTTCGAATATCTCAGACAGAAGCTAGGAGTAGTCTCTGCCTTGCAGAAAATCAGAACTTCTTAAATTCAGAAGATTAAATTGGATATGCGGGTTTCCTGAACGAAAGTCGCGTATATACGCGGGTTTATACATAGAAAACCGCGTATGGTTTACATCTAGATCCCTCTTCTACCCCATGAAATCAATAAGTGCCTTTGCACAATTATTTGAACACAAAATATGAAACAAATTAAATAAATGGTGAAATAAGAGAAAGGCTTCTTACATGGAAGGTGAAGCAAGCAACTCCGTGGGGGTATTGTCTAGGCTCAATGGCAGCAAAGCAATGGGCGCGGCTGCAGTGACTCCATCGAAGTCTTTGTGACAGGCTATAGCAATGAAGCAACACCAAAGATGAAAACTTAGACTCTCAAAATCTCGTTTCTCTTGTATATATATATATATATACTCTTCATCCCCAATCGAAACAACTAAATTTGAATTGGATTTGTTAAGTGTGTCATGGGTGAAGAGAATGGTATGTACTACATCTTTAACTTAACCTAGGTAAAAAGGCCATGGTAATCAGTGAATTGAACAATAATTCCTGAAGGGTTAGATCTTGTTTACACAAGTCAAGACCCGTAAAGAGAGTTAGATTTATCTGAATTAATGTCTTAGGTATTTGTTGATCTGAATGGAGTATGTCAGTGTTGTTGTGCTAATTACTCTTTCAAATTATGAATTCAATGTCTTATGTGTGCTTAAGGGTTCAGGTTTTCTTGCAAATTATCAAGACTCATGAGTGTTTTTCATGTCAATTTACTAGAACAATTTAACATAAAAACAAGAGTTGAACAACAACAAATAAAGTATAGAACATCACCATACATAACAATAATACAGGTATTTGATGAAGGAGTTTACCCCTCCTGGACTACATCTCCTTGGTCTAGTTTCCATGGCTTGAGCCTCTATATTATGCTCAAATTGTCAAATTGACCTATTTAAAATGCTCTTTTTCTCTTGTAAGATTCTCCAATGAGTCCATAATGGCTCAAAATGGTCAGCTAGCCTCTTTGCGAGCCTGAATTGGTCAAAAATTTCAAAAGTTATGGCCTTTTCATTTTTTCCCACTATTTCAGGCCCTAAACTAGCTAACTGTAACTAGAACTGGTAACTTTCGCCAAATCCGGAGGTCTGCCAATTAATCCACAATTAATTTAAGTGAGAGTTTAAGATATAATTAAGAGCACTTAGCACTAAACCCACATTTTAATAAATCCTAATTTAAATTTCAGATTAGGCACTAACAACCTGGATTAAGGCTAATAAAATGTGTATAATGGTTTTTAACTCAGCATTAGCTCTAGCTCTGACAGTGGTCGCGTATTGTGGTTCTATGGATTTGGGGCTGGCCCGCACCTTACCCCGCCATGTAAAAAAGTTGAATTCAAATATAACAGAGTCCTATACATGTTAATAATCATGCAGTAGGTGGGATGGTAGGCCATGGTGTTGTGTGGCTGGAGGTCATGGGGTCGAACCTCGGTGCCTCTACCCAGACTTTGCACTAAAATTGTTACCAGACATTTTGACCTGGGGGGAGGCACATGGTAGTCCTAGGTTGCACCATGTGTCCTCACTTGGTCAGCCCCGAATTAAACCAATAAAAATTCACCATGTCACCCAACAATCGACCAGTGCCATGCTGCCACTTGACACCCTATGATTCGCCTGCAAAAAATGCCAAACAATGACCCTGCATAGTCAGCATGCCACGTCAGAAGTACGGACTTCTGATTGGGCATCTAACTATCATTTTTAAAAAAAAATTACATGTTTAGAAAAATAAAAATATCACATTTCCAGGAGCATACGACGACCATTTTTCCTTAAACAAAGTGCGCCAGATTCAGAACAACAGACACTATGTGGTAGTTCAGGTTTCGAGCCAATCTGAGAACTTTGATTTTTGAGCATAAAACTGAGCACCTAATCATTCCTCCCCATTGGAAGCCTTTTGGACCCCAAAATCTCTTTCATTACTGAACATGTGGATGAGGGTATAGTTCCCTAATGCTTCCAGTCTCAATCCACTAGAATTTTCCCATTTTCAACAATCTAAGCTTTTCATAAAAACTAGTCGTTTTCCTTGACTCTGGAGACCCTGTCTTGCTGTTGTAGACAATGTCACACTAAAATTTCCCTGAATTTGCAGAAAAAAATCTGTCTTTGCAAAAAAAAACTTTTTTCCACCTCGGTTGTCAATTAAAGGAAACTTGAAAACCATCTCACCTCGAATACTATTGACATGGAAATTTTTAGCTTGTCTTGCCTTGTACTTGTGTCAAATTTTGACCAAGTGTTTTTTCCAATTCCATGGACCCATTTGAAACCAAAAACAAGTTCTTGTGGAGCCTATGCCTTCTATTTCAAGTTTCTTTTGTGCTTTCTCTTTGACCTTTGCACTCTCTTGCACCGGCATCTTGTTTCCATCACTGCTGAACACTGATGTTGACTGCTGCAAATCTTTCACATCTTGTTTATCTCATTTGAAAGGCATGCTATTAGAGTCTCGAAACATCTTATTAAAAGCATTAGCAACTTCATGAAATCAACTTGTTCATTCAACACATCACTTTTAAAGGTCTCATTCAAAACATCTCTATGCTTGATCATTAACAAAGTCAAATTTTGACTTGCATTCACTATTCTCTTCATTATACTGCATGTATAAGAGACAAAATTCTCTTCTTCTTATGTGCTCTAACTATGTAATCAATTCCATCCTTGAACAAGTGGTACTTATTCTCATGGTGATAAAATACTTCCCTCCTGTCATAAAGATATGGACTTCCCAAAACAATACCTGAAATCTCAAGCGACACTACATCAAGTTCAACTTCATCAAGAAAGTTTGAATTGATTGCAAACCTTAGGATGAAATTCCTTGTTACCTATAAGTTTTCACTCTTGCATATCCACCCTAAAGGATAAGGTCTTGGATCTGTAATAGTTTCAAGACTTAACTTCTTAACTAAGTCTTTGGAAATCAAATTAGCTTGAGAACCACTATCAAATAGTGTGTCTATTTTGGTATGCTTTGAAACGAATCTAATTTGAGATTAATTTCAGTATTTGGCTTGAGACCATTCATATACATTCAGCCGCAGTGTAGTTTACTTCAGAAACTATGTCCTTTCTGCAGGAGCATTGTTGCTAGGTTAAACACTGTCTTTGTATGCTAGTCTTTGAGGAGGAGGTGTTCATTTCCCTCCGGGAGCTCCAATAAGAAGAACTTTGGCCATTTACTATATTATTCAGCTCTAATATGTTATATTAAGTCATGTTTAATGTATATTTTCTGTATACTGCGTTATTTTCTGCAGTCCTACCCTTTGTACATGTATATTGCTGGAAACCCTTGCCGAGTGTCTTTTTCTTGATGTAAAAGAGGTTAAACCTCCATTTATCTGTTATTTGAATAATATAAGCTTCATATAAGACTTATTCCATCATTTTATATAGAAACCCTCATGGGAATTACGGTTTCACAGTACTCAGAAATTTCTGTTTAGCAAAGTCATGGGAAATCAATGTTTTCTAGCCTAGTCAGGGAAGGAGGAGCTGTTTAACATAGCTAGAAGCATTATTTTGAGCTGAAATTAGGATAATAGGTCCCTCATTACCTAATATATCATATCCAACCATTTCCCCTGCTTATTTGTATGCTCATTTCTGAAAACAATCTTTTTAGGGCATAAAATCCCCTTTTTCCCCACTTTCTGGATCATGAAACGAAGTACCAGTTGCTTCTGTAGATAAAAATAATGTATATGTGTTTATTATGTATAATTTAAACTTATTCATCATAACAGGACCGTTATACAACTTATACATTGCAGAGTTCCAGTTTTATGCCCTGTATTGCTGCATTTCCCCACTCGAGAAGGAGAATATAGGCCTAACTCTTGCTGAGGTTCTTTCATCTGCTGGGTTGATGCTACTTTACATCTATTGAGCTTCTCTTCATTTTCATTCTCATGGTTTGCTGAAGCTCCACATTGGTAATAATTCAGATTATTCCCAATAGTGTAGTTGTTCCTAATTTTGGAACATTACAGTGGTATCAAAGCTGCCATCTTTGATCAACCTGTGGAATTCAGATCCACTCAGAAGATAAGAAGGAGAGGAGAAAAAAATGATGGAGATGATGAGCTTACTCTCATCCATTTTCAGATCTAAGAAGAAAGAAGAAGAGAAATGCATTGAAACTCCAAGAGGGTTTCAAGGAGGAGAGAGTTGCAGTGAGACCTCTAGAGGGTTTCAAGAAGTAGAAGAAGATGCATGCAATTCCTATTCTCATAGAGGAAGTGGAGAGCAAGGAGATCATTTAGAGAATGAAATCCTGAGTGGATATTTGGCATAATACAAGTGTCAACCTAGGGCTTTCAAAGAAACCCTAGATTTTCCTCAGTTTATTCAATTGAGAGAAGAGGAAAGATCTTGTAGCAAAGGAGAGATCAAAGGAAATAGATTCCTATTGTCTAAATTTGATGGGTCTACTAAAGCCAGAGCTTGGGCAAGAAAGCTTGAGGCATTCTTCATACTTCATCCAGTGGAAGAGAGGGAGGCAACAACAGTTGCAACGCTGCACCTGGAGGGTGAAGCCAATGCTTGGTGGTACAGTCACTTAAACCACACAAGGGTGACTTCTTTTTCTGAGTTCACTCAAGAGCTGATCAGAACATTTGATGAGGAAAGATCATAGGAGAGAATACCCACACCACCATGGGAGGAGGCAAGTACCAGCGCTGCCATAGCCTTGAGAGAGCAACCTTCTACATCAGCAGTTGGACAGCCAGCACATTGAAGAGAGGACCTCTTGCAGCCATAGAAGATGTCCCAAAGACTCACAGAGGTATGCATAAATTTCCATGTCTTAACATTTCAGAAAATTTTATGGAAAGGGTTGGAGATTTGTTTTCATATGGCCCAGGATCAAATTATATAAAGCAACAGGATTGCACTACGTTGTGCAAGCTTGTAGGGTTCAAGGGAGATTTGAACCATCAACCTCATGTATCACTAATGAGTTACACACAACCCTTGAGGTTGTTGTGTGAATTCTTGGAAGGTGGAGTTAACTTTGCTCTAAACAAATTCATGCAGAAGAAAATTGAGATAGCCAGAACACCCTGGAGGAGGGTTACAGCGTTGTAAAGAAGCTGCAGCAAGGAGGATTTGCCTTCAAGTCACTTGGATCCTTATGGGTTCAAGATAATCATTGCCGAGAGATATTTTCTTGGAGGTCTCTAAGGAGTTTCAATTCAACATCTCATGAAATGCAAGGAGAAAAATTTGATATGGGAGGATGGTAGCCTCTTTTGGAGGAGTGCCAAGATGGAGAATGCTCGGAGGCATTCATCAATAGATAGGTGGATGTGGATAGAGAGCAAGAAGATGGAAAGTTACTTGCAACTCTATGATACTGGGCAGCAAGAGGCAAGACTGCGTTGGCTACTCTTGAGAGAGTTTGGCCATCATGTGGCATATCCTTCTTATAAGGTTATGAGGGAGGAGGATACTTGGCAGAGTACTTGCATCATGGGGAAACAAGGAGTGTGGATGCATTGTGATGATATGGTCATTTTGTTTTCACTGCATCAATTATATGATGGAGGTATGATGAAGCAACAAAGACATTTGTTGCTTTGGAGGATTGAGAGTGAGCAAGGGAAGAGTTGCTCTCACATTTTTCATGATGTTGGAATGGGAGGAGATGGCAACATTATGAGAGGAGTCTTTGACATTGAACATGTCAGAGGATGGATTTATGAGTTGGTGGGAGCCTATTTGCATAGGCCAACAACGTTGTCACTTTGGAGCATGAGCTTGTTGATAGAGTGTTCCCAGGATCACTTCATATTTGATGCACTTCATGGGAATAGAGGAGGTGATATTGGTAGAGTGGTGGATGGACTCATTGGTTACTATGGTATGCTCTCCTTGACTTGGATGTCCAAGCATAAGAAGGAGGATTTTCATGGGACATGTGATACACTCCTCTTCAGATTGATATGCCATACCACTATGGAGGATTTATCTATGGATCTTTTCACCATCTTGCTTAAATCACATGGTAAGAACTTTGTTGTTGCACTTATTGATTGTTCATCACTATATATGTATACTCTTACCATGTCCTTGCAGTGCATTTCTCTACAAAGGGGCAAGGTTCTCTTTAGATTCCATGGTCTATTTTTAGCCAGCTATTATGATGGAGAAAACCATCTAATGTATGATTCGGGGCAAGTATATGGTTGCTTCTTGTATGCTCAATTGACATATCCAACCATCTACTATTTACTAGTGGGTGTGATGAATTATACAACAAGCCATTTGTCAAGAGACAACTTTCCATACCATTTCCTGAAGCTGCAGTGGGGAAGACTGCGCTGTGACCACTTGGGAGACTGTTCGTACACTCTAGCACTACATAAAACCTTCAGTATTTCTCTCATTACGATATTGATCATGATCCTATGTGTTGATCTTATTCTTACCTATATGAGGAGCATGGTTGGAGGAGGGACACATGGAGTGGATGTGTTCTTGGGAAAGAAGCATCCCCACACTTTCTGCATTGCATGCTCTGAGGGGAGCATGAGAAGGGACATGGCCTCTACAGCAAAATATTTGTTTATTTATGAGGAAGGCCATGATATGGATGGGATACCATATGGAGGTGAGTTCTTGTCCATCATGTATGATATCGTTTGGGCCAGCTTGATTCACAGCGTTGGGAGAGGGACCTTTAGAGGTCTAGATTTCTTCTTGCCATTTGAGGGCAACACTATTGCAGCTCAAGATCAGAAAATCCTCTACACTTGTCTTAAGTGGAGAGGAAGACAACGTGGGGTAGGCTAATATGATTACCATGACCAAAATTTCAGCCCACCTACTTTTCCGGAGCTTCAGGTGGAGGATGACTTGCATGAGTTACCATTTTGGAGGGTGGCTCATTTTTTTTGGTTGATAGCTTGGGGAGGAGAGACTCAAATGGGGATGATGAATCCCAATCTATATCAGCCCACATGGTTCAAGAGGTTCTTCAAACAACCCATTTTTCCCCCATGGATGTTTCATTGTCACATCATGTTAGCTATTTGGGATGTTCTCCAATAGATGGTTTGCACACTTGGGAGGAGCAACTTGGAGACATATCGATGATACAACACTTTGATCCTTGGATGATCGCATCATATGAGGTTGCTACATGGGAGGAGAGGATACTCTTTAGTCTTATCCTTGCAGTTGCTTGAGGACAAGCAACATTTGGGAGGGGAGGACTGTAATGTTCCCAAATTTTCACATAGCAATTTGGAACATTAGATTTCGCTACTTTCACCTAGGAGAGGAATAAATGGGTAAGGAAGTCCATGAATAATAAAATTATGAATAAATTCCACCTTAGTAAGGAAGGAAATCATCTTAGGATCTGTTTTTACACCTCCAAGTATGAACAAGGACAAATTGGATGGAGACATAGTCAAGTTTGACTAAGTCAACATGCATTCTTGAGGAGGAAGAAATCACTCAAAGTGACTAGCTCAATGTGAACAAGGATCAGCCTAGACACACATATGAGAACCAAATTGAAGATCCCTTGGTGTGAACAGAGGCATTGTAGGTGGATTGGTTATAGTTGACCAAGTCAACAACGCTGTCACAAAAAGAGGGAAGCAAGCTAGGGCAGTGCAGTTTTGAAAGAGGAAGCTTCATGAAGAAGTCACCTCAAAATTGTGTGGGATCCCAGATGAGGAGAATCACCAAAGATAAAAGGAGGGCATAGCATCAAAGGATATTGATTCATGTATTCAACTATTTTTGTCTTGAGACCAATTGCATGCTTCAACTATTTAGCTGGAGTTGCTGCACTACTTAGTGCAAAGAATTCCTGTGTGGGAATTCCATCCTCTCTTTGGATCATATTGCTTAAGGGATCAAAGGAGAGTGATTTGAGCTTCATTTCAGTATTTGGCTTGAGTCCATTCATCTACAATTAGCCAAAGCGCATTTTACTTCAGAAACTGTGTCCTTTTCTGCAGGAGCATTGTTGCTGGGTTAAACATTGTCTTTGTATGCTAGTCTTTGAGGAGGAGGTGTTCACTTCCTTGCGGGAGCTCCAATAAGATGAAATTTGGCCATTTACTATATTATTCAGCTCTGATATGTTATATTCAGTCATGTTTAATGTAGAGTTGCTGTAGACTGCGTTATTTTCTGCAGTCCTACCCTTTGTACATGTATATTGCCGGAAACCCTTGTCGGGTGTCTTTTCTTGATGTAAAAGAGGTTAAACCTCCATTTCTCTATTATTTGAATAATATAAGCTTCATATCAGACTTATTCCATCATTTTATATAGAAACCCTCCTGGGAATTATTCTTCCACATTACTCAGAAATTTCTGTTTAGCAAAGTCATGGGAAATAAATGTTTTCTAGCCTAGTCGGGAAAGGAGGAGCTGTTTAACATAGCTAGAAGCATTATTTTGAGCTGAAATTCCGAGAATATGTCCCTCATGTCCTAAGCTATCATATCCATCCATTTACCCTGCTTATTTGTACGCTCATTTCTGAAAAAAAAAACCTTTTTAGGGCATAAAATCCCCCTTTTCCCCACTTTCCGGATCATGAAACGAAGTACAAGTTTATGTTATAGATAAAATTTATGTCTATGTGTTTATTATGTATATTTTAAACTTATTCATCATAACAGGACCGTTATATAGCTTATACATTGCAGAGTTCCAGTTTTATGCCCTGTATTGCTGCATTTCCCCACCTGGGAAGGAGAATATAGGCCTAAATCTTGTTGAGGTTCTTTCATCTGTTGGGTTGATGTTATTTTAAATATATTTAGCTTCTCTAAATTTCCATGCTCATGGTTTTCTGAAGCTTCACATTGGTAATAGTTCAGATTATTCACAATAGTGTAGCTGTTCCTAATTTTGGAACATTACATTGCATCCTTCTGCATAAGGACGTGATTCTTCTTGTTGAAAATTTCCTTAGAAAGCACTCAAAAACCTATGTTTTGGCATTGGCGCAGGTAGCCAATTCACCCCTCACACCAATGGGGAAATTTTTCACTAGCGACCGCACCAGCTGGCGCTCTGTCCCTGTGTTAAGCCCGCGCCAACCTTTTTTGGAATGTTTTTTAACAAATTGGAGGCGGAAGTTTCCTTTAACCACCTCAGGAATGACTCATTGCAAGTGGTTAAACTCGATAAGCCATGGATCTCTTCCTTTAGGAAATGGTTGATGGAACATTCTTAGAGGATAGGACTGTTGAGTCCCGAATTTGCCTCTTTTCCATACACTTTTCCATATCTTTTTCACTCACCTAAACCTCCAAAATTGTCAATATCATGTGCAAAAGGGTATCTAACATGGTTTTTAATTATGTTTTTGTGCTTTCTATTTGATTTAGATTTTGTTCATACAATTGCGGAAACTTGCCACTTTCCGCAGCTGCTGCAACTTTCCACAGCTATTTTGTGGAATTATATGCTACAGGTGTCTACAAAGGAAATGAGCCACATGGGCAGGCTAGGAATGACGAGGACATGATTCGTGTCCTATTGGTTCAAGTAAACTCGTCCAAAGAAGCCGCGGTCAAAGCCATCCACGTGGAAGTCAACTATGGAGTTTCATGTCGGCTGGACTCTGTTTCGTAGCAAATAAACATCCATACGGCCGTTTCTAAGCTTGCGGAGGTTAAATTGACATCTGTGCAGAGTTCTGGAGTTGAATTGAAGCATCCACCTTCCGTAGATTCACTTTCCAACACGGCCATACTCCTATATCCGTGGCTGTAGTGGTCTACGTGCTCCCTGTCATCATGAACTTTAGGAAACAGTTACAGTTTGCTGTTCTATATAGAGCGTTTGCATACGCACGTAGAGTTAGTTGATCATTGTTAGTTGATAGTTGATGTGCGTACTCTGTTATGTTTGCTTTGTAGTGATTACGCTGCCTTGAGCCGTAATACTACCAGTCTGTAATGAACTTCTTTTTAATATGAGAAAACTCTGTTTTTCAACTTAATTCGTGTTTGAGGATCGTTACCAAAGCTGTGTAGAGGGCCCCTGCTCAGCCAAGGTTCTGTGTATTAATGTATATATTTCTCATTTCATTTCTTTAAAAAGTCATTGTATCATAATCCATTATATGTTCATATTTTGTAGTTGTTTCATTTCTGTTTATACATTTCCATAATTTCCATTTCATTCATGTCTTTCATGTTTTTATGATTGTTAATCACTGATCAGTTTTCTTGTGCAGGTTTTAGGTAGACAGCCCGGGCATTTTCATAGTATTTTGGCTAATGACATGAAACTAACAATGTTCTGCTGCTAGTTTGCTTTTCATAGCTTTTGTTTAAACTTCAGTTTTGCTTTGTACACTTCAGTTTTGCTTATATGATTCAGTAGTTAAATTTAGATATATTAAGCTGCTCATAGCGTCTTCAGTTGCCTCCGAAAGCCACAGCTGGACTGATGGTGAGGGACTGCATTATGAAATGTGTAGTTTAGTATTAGTTTCTTTTATGCAAATTTAGATATATTAAGCTGCTCATAGCGTCTTCAGTTGCCTCCGAAAGCCACAGCTGGACTGATGGTGAGGGACTGCATTATGAAATGTGTAGTTTAGTATTAGTTTCTTTCCTGCAAATTTAGATATATTAAATCATGTATGACATCTTCAGTTGCCTCCGAAAGCCACAGCTGGACTGATGGCGAGGGATTGAATCATGTGTGTATGGTTTAGTATTAGTTTACTTTCTGCAAATTAAATAATCAGTTACACAAGTTTTTTATGATTACTTCCGTAAGTCATAGCTGGTCTAATGATGAAGGGTCAGAAAATGAATTGATGTAATCTGATTTAGATTTATTTTGTTGCGATTTTGAATTTCCATAAGCATAGTTTCTTTTGTGTTCAGTTGGCAGCAAGAATAGTTTGGTTTTCATGTTCACTAGTTTCCTGTTTTGATTCATTAGATTAGCAGCACTTTTTCATTTCAGCAGTACACTTTTACTTTCTTTCAAGTCTTGTCATTGTGATTTCAATTTGCTTTTAAAGTTTCAAGATTGGTAAATCATTATAGGGGATATCACTTCCTTGAACAAATATAACCAAACTTGTTTTTCATTTTAGAATTTCCATTTCACCTTAGAAAGACCAAAAACGACAAAAAGTTAAGAAAGAGGTTATCTTGCACATATAGTGCGCCGCACTTCATCAGCTTACGATTCTCGGATTGACAATTAAATGCAGCAATTTAGGACACACTAAATTGACCAAACTTTTTGGCGCCGTTGCCGGGGAAGTGTAACTAGGTAGCCAATTTCTTAAAAAAAAAAAACATAAAATCATAAAAGAAGGGAAAACTTGATAACTTCTTGAAGTATGCTCTCCTCTTGCACCTAGTGTGATCTGGAGGATCAGAAAAGAGAATTATTGGTTTAGTAATTTCTTAAGTATGCTCTCTTCTTGCACCTAGTGTGATCTGGAAGATCAGAAAGAGAATTATTAGCCCAACTTTTTTTAAAAAAATAAAAAAAATGACATGCATAGAGCAAGAGATTCTAGGGGAAGGTTTATAGCTAAAGCCAAGAGTTCGATTTTCACAACTCCATCTTCTTCAAGGCATAGACCGGATTCACCACCATCTACCCCTAGCCTTAAGATTTTTGGAAGTCAAGGAACAGCTGAATTAGAGGATTCTCCTATACCACCTACTAAAACCCATTTAGAAAACAAAGAGACTTTCTCTCATCCTTCCTTGGTAGAAGAACTAGAGGACTATAAGGACTCTAAAGAAACTATCATGGCAGAGGAAGTAATAAATAGAGGTGGAGGTAGAAGAGGAGGAGATAATGAAGATAACAATGGTGAAGAAAATAACGGTAGAAATAGGGACAATTTGCTTGGATTCCCTATAGTTGATGAGGAAAATCATGCAACAATGAAAAATATCTCACCATCTGTTCTCCCTAACTTTTATGGATTACGAAGTGAGGATCCTGAAACATTTCTGTTTGAGTTTGAAGTAGTGTGCTGAACTTATGACTATATGGAAGATTCTCAAAAACTCAAATTATTTACTTCAACATTGAAGGGATCTGCTTTGAAATGGTTCATGGGATTATCCACTCAATCTATCAGGACTTGGAATGATATGAAACAAACATTTTTGGATAGATACTTGGACTATTGTATGCCCACCAATCACAAGGATGAGGTATTCAAAATGATGCAAAAAGAAGATGAAAATTTGGAAGACTTACTTGAAAGATTTCAATACAGCTTGAAAAGAGCAAAGATGAGCAACTTAGATGATGAAACCTTGAAAGCCCTCATATTAAAAGCCATTAGAGATGAATGGATAGATATTTTAAACATGATGGGAAAGGAGACATTTCTCAACTTCCACTTCGTGACATAACAGAACTATGTGTCCATCTCTCAAGAGGAAAATCTAAAACAGGAAAAGGGCCTAGGGATCCTTCTCTTATTAGGGCTAACAAATCTACAATTGGATCAGTAAGTAGGGCAGAGATTGGTAATATGCTTGATGAGTTCAAAACTGATATCTTAGGGAACCTTAGTGAACAACTAGACACCCTTAAAATCCAAAACAAGCAGAAAGCAGAAACAGATGCCTTAGCCATCTTTTGTCCGAAATGTAGAAAGAAACATGCTTTAAGGGAATGTCCCTTGGATGCAAAAGTTGTAGAAACATGTATGATTTGCTCGGAAAATCATGAGATCAAGGATTGTCCTTCAATCCCTGGACTCAAAGCTGTTTTTCAAGAAGATCCAAATTCAATAGAATCTCTCTGTTTTGTCGCAAGGAGACCTTGGCAGGGACAAAAATCTCAAGGGTTTAATAACCCTATGAATCTTTAAACCCCACCAAATTGGACTCCTTGGCAACAATCTTGGCCCCAACATCAAAATTCATATCAGCCATGGGTACAAGGGATGCAAAATCCTTATGGGAGATTTGCTCAATTTTATCAATATCCTCCATCTTTTCAAAATCAACAAGCTCCACAATTTCCAAGCCAAAATCCACAAATTTCATTGCCATTTCCACAACAACAACCTTCTCAACAAAATACAAATCCTCAACTCATGCTCCCATACCAACAGAAGACAAATCAACTTCCAGCTCGGCCATTGCCAAATCCTAACAATAAGAATCCTCAAACTACTTATATGGTAGAAGGACAACAATTTCCTACCTATATGATTGTTCCTCTCAACGATGTACAACTCAGATCTGGTAGAGTTCTAGAAAAACCTTCTATAGACATTCAAGAGCAAGATACCTCTGAAGAGGACTCTCTTCAAGTCAATAAGGGTTCTGAGGAAGAATCTCTTCAAAATTTAAAAATTCAAAAAGAAAAAGAAAAGCTAACATCCACAACTCCTATAGTTGAGCAACCTGTATCTTCATCTACACCTCCTTTTCCGGAAAGACTACAAATTGATAAGGGGTTGGAAAAACAAATCTTGTTGCCTAACTATGACTTTCTAGATGAATTGAAGAATGTTTGTATCAAGATTCCATTGCTACAAGCCATTCGAGAAATTCCTATTCTAGCAAAAACCATAAAGGAGTTGAGTTTCAAAAGACCGGGAAGGAAGCTAAAAGACACAAGAAGAATCCACCTGGTAGGAAAGATTGCAGACATTATGATGGGAAAAATTACCATGCAGAAGTATGTAGATCCAGGAAGTCCAATTGTCAAGACACATATAAATAGGATAGAAATTCCAAACACATTGATTGACTTAGGGGCTGCTATCAACATTATGAGTAGACAGACTATGGAACAGTTAAAACTTCCTAACCTTCTTTTTACACCTACTTTATTGCAACTTGCAGATCGATCGGTTATTAAACTAGATGGTGTATTAGAAGATATTTCAGTCTCCTTAGATTCTTGGGAATATCCATTAGACTTTATGATTTTGACTCCCAAGAATAATCTAGGAGGACATCCACTTATCTTAGGAAGACCTTGGCTGGCCACAGTTGATGCTTTTATTAGTTGTAGATCTGGAGACATGTACATTTCAAATGGTAATTCGACAAAGAAATTCAATTTGTATCCTCCAGCAAGAGCAATCACAGAAATAGGAGACAATGAATGGGTCGATGATGAGAACACTATACAACCTGTCTTTACCATTTCCGAAATTAGTGAGGATAGTCAAATTCTGAACACATTAGAAAATTTTGAGATAACTTCAGAATATGACCCCACACAATTTCAGTTGGAATCTGACATAGAATATTTATCATCAAGACAAATGTCTCTTTACTCTATGGAAGAATTTGGTAATTCTGTTTTTGAGATTTTTCCGGAAAAGACATTGAATATCAATAAACATCTGGAGAAGTCACAACAAGAAGAACTAACCAGAATCTTGCAAAAACATTCTACTGCATTTGCATGGGAGTATACTGACATGAAAGGTATTGATCCTAAGACTTGCATCCATCATATCTATATTGAGGAAAACATTAGACCAATCAGACAACCTCAAAGAAGGATGAATCCAAATCTTAGGGAGATAGTGAAAGAAGAGCTCCAAAAACTTCTCAATGTAAACTTCATTTATCCAATTTCGGATAGCCGATGGGTTTCTCCTTTGGTTATAGTACCTAAAAAGAATGGTAAATGGAGGGTATGCATTGATTACAGGGAATTGAACAAAGCAACTTTGAAGGATCACTTTCCTTTGCCTTTTATTGATCGGGTATTAGATACATTAGCAGGTAAAAAGTACTTTTCATTTTTGGATGGTTTTAGTGGCTATAATCAAATTCAGGTAGCACTTGAAGATCAAGATAAGACCACATTTACTTGTCCATGGGGAACTTTTGCCTACCGAGTGCTTCCTTTTGGGTTGTGTAATGCACCAGCAACATTCCAAAGAGCAGTACTAGGAATTTTTTCTGATCTAATCCATGATTGTGTAGAGGTTTATATGGATGATTTTACGGTTTATGGTAATTCATTTGAAGAGGCATTAGAAAATTTGGAAAAAGTTCTTATAAGACGTAAAGAAACAAACCTTTCATTAAGCCATGAAAAATGCTTTATGATGTTTACTGAAGGGATTGTTTTAGGACATCATATTTCGGGAGATGGGATTAAGGTTGATAGATCAAAAGTTGAAGTCATCTCCAAGTTGCCTATTCCAAATTGTCAAAGAGATGTTAGACGTTTTCTAGGATTTACTGGTTATTATAGAAGATTTATAGAAAACTTCACTAAAATAGCATCTCCACTCTTCAAGTTGCTTACAAAAGACTGTGAATTTAAATGGGATCCTGATTGTCAATCAACTTTTGAAACTTTGAAAACAAGAATATCTGAAGCACCTATCTTAAGAGGACCAAATTGGAAACTTCCTTTTCATATTTCTACAGATGCTTCAGATACAGCTCTTGGAGCTGTGTTGGGTCAAAAAGATTTAATTCCTTATGCCATTTATTACACCAGTAAAAAATTGACTCCCACAGAGTTGAATTATACTGTGACTGAAAAAGAATTCTTAGCTGTTGTTCATGCAATTAATAAGTTTAGACATTACATAACAGGCTATGAAACTTTTATTCATACTGACCATTCTGCAATTAGATATTTAATGAACAAACCTGTTACTAATGGCAGAGTGACAAGATGGCTTTTAATTTTGCAAGAATTCAATATTACTGTGTTGGATAGACCAGGAAAACAGAATACAGTAGTTGATTTCTTGTCTAGGATTCAGAATACTAAAGAAGATTCTCTTGTAGAAGATAAGTTTCCTGATGAATACTTGTTTGCAGTAACTATTAAGACCCCTTGGTATGCAGATATTGCTAACTATTTGGTTACAGGGAAACTACCTTCACATTTATTTTCAAGAGAAAAACGAAAAATTATTCAGGAGAGTTCAAGATATTCATGGATTTCTAACGAATTGTTTAAAACAGGGCCAGATCTTGTGATCGGAAGATGTGTCAGGGAAGATGAAATGCCTGATATTCTTAAGGCATGTCATGATGAACCATGCGGCGGACACTTTGCGGACAAAAGGACGGCCTATAAAATCCTTTCCTTGGGATATTATTGGCCTTCTCTCTTCAAAGATGCAAAAAAATATGTCAAAAGATGTGATAGCTGCCAAAGAGTAGGGAAACCTACCCTTTCAAATGAAATGCCATTGCAAACACAGAGAAATTGCAACAGATCAGGGGAGCCAATTCACATCAAATTTGGTGGAGAAGTTGATGGAAGAATACAAAATCAAACACAGAAGATCTACTCCTTACCATCCACAAGCAAATGGTCAAGTGGAGTCCACAAACAAAGTTCTTGAAAGTATCATCACCAAAACTGTTCATCTACATAGAAGAGATTGGGCAGAAAGGCTTCCTGAAGCCTTGTGGGCCTACAGAACTACATGGAGAAATACAACAGAACATTCTCCCTATGAACTTGTTTATGGGAAAGAAGTCTTGCTCCCCATTGAGTTCCAAGTCAAGACCTTCAAGATAGAAGTTCAGTTGGGGATGGACTTATCAGAAGCCCAAAAGCATAGAATGGAGCAGTTGAATGAGCTAGATGAGATCAGACAAGAAGCAATTCTAAGAACTGATCTAGTTCAATATCAAAGAACTAAATGGCATGACAAATATATCAAAAAGAAGAAGTTTCAAGAAGGAGATTGGGCATTGTTATTTGACTCCAAGTTTAAAGATTTTCAAGGGAAATTTCAGACTCATTGGCTTGGGCCATATGAGATTGACGAGATCTTTAACAATGGAGCTGTAAGAATCAAGACCATTGATGAGTTTCAAACTCCTCTTATAGTGAATGGCCATAGATTGAAAGTTTATCATAAGCCACTCTCTAAAGAGGATTTTGTCAATTTGTTTCAAGAAAGTTCTGCAATCAGGCTGGTACGGAAGAATTCTTCTTCTCCACCAGGCTAGCTTTTGTTTTTCAAGTTAAAAAAAAAAAAAAAGAAAGAAAAAAAAAAAAGAAAAAAAATGGTATAAGCCTGAAAACCAATCATTGATTGGCAGTCTTATACAGAAAATATGGGGTGAAAATCAGGGACACCTGACACTCTATATTTTCCAAAAAAAATTCTGTCTTTTATTTCATTTTATCTCACCACCCACTCCATTTCATTTCACTTCATTTCATTTCATTTCACTTCATTCCACTTCATCTCATCCATTCCATCAATAAAAATATTTTTATGACCATTTCCATCTGGTCATTTGTCATTTGTTCATTTCTATTTCAGCCAAGTAATAGCTGTGTCAGTTTCCGCAGCTGACATCTGTTTCCGCAACTGACTCCAGTTTCCGCAGCCAGAAGCAGATTCCGCAGCTACTACTACTCTGTTTTCAAAAATAATGTACAGTTAGTTGTTATTTTCATAATTATGAAATAAAATGTAGGAGGGAGGATCAATGGAACATTCAAGACACTAATGAAGATCAATCAGTTGAAGACCAAGGGCAAAAGCAAGGATTCCAAAGGTATGAATAAAGTTTATTTCAAATAGTGTCGAAAAACACATTTTTATGTAATTTTAAACTATGAGCTCTACCCATAACGCGCAATGATTATATTGACAGTCCCGTAACCTTCCACGATCTCTATGTTATCCTCTTGCATTTATTCACAAACAGTTTCATCATTGAAATTCCGACTCTCACTCATATTCAAATATCCCACCGTAGATAATGATACGTATTTGAGTTGACAAAGGACTCTTACAAGCCGCATAACTTCATAATCATTGATTGAAACGTGTTTATATTTATTACACAGCCACCAAAATTCAAAATGCGGCCGAATGCATTATACTTTGTTAACCTCTTTGTCGTGTCTTTGTCGTGTTTACAAAACCCCACTCTACTCATTCTCACTCCCTGTTTCACTCCATTCCGTTCCTTTTGCTCACTCTTACTCCCGTATATCCACCCACAGTCTTACTCCATTCCGTTTATGGTGCTCATTTCCATTTTATGATAACATCCCCACAGTATTGTGCTCGATCCTGTATATTCCATCGTTCCATTTCCACTTAAACCCTCACAGAGGCAAGCCTGTGAAGCACAGAGAAGTAAAATGGGAAAATTATTAAGGGCAGAGCCGGAAGGACCGAAGTTTATAGAGGGATTTCCACAAGCAAAAGAGATGTTGAGGAAAGCTAAATGGCTGCGTTTTATTCAGAAATTCAGGGGTTACCACGGAGAAGTTACCAAAGCGTTTGCAAGATCATTTGATGGCTCGGAAGCAGAAGTGGGAGACCTCAAGTTTTTGGTTAATGAAGCATCAATAGCAGCAGCCACAGACCTTCTTCAGGAAGGAGAACGTTGGTTCAAAAATAAAAGTATCGGTGATGAGGCATGGAGAATAATCCTCCGAAATCAAGGTATGGATATCACTGTTTTCAAAAGAGGAATCCCTGTGCATGCAATAAAAGATGAATGGGCCACTTTATTACTCATTGTTCAGAAGTTTATTACATGTGAAGGCCATTTTGGCTCTATGTACATGTATCATACTAGGCTATTGATGAATTTTCTTGAAAACCAAACTCTCAATCTTCCTTATTTCCTATTCAATAGCTTGAAGAAAATGGCTGTGACTGTGCAAAAACACCTAGGAGATGTAGAGCCTCATCTGTATCACCATGGGCTTATAAAAATTTTGATTGAAAAGGAGCTAAAGGAAAGAAAAGATACATGGGAACAATTCCTAGTTAGAAACTTCTTTGAAGAACCTCAGGAAATTCCTGAAGGTAGTCCAATTAGAAGGAGTAGAAGAAAGAAAATGAATGTTGAAACCCAAGTTGCTCCTACACGGGAAATTCCCGCAGCTAGCACAGCAAAAAGAAGTAGAAGGAAAAGAACAGTAGATGAAATCCAAGATACTTCTACTACTACTATGAAGAAAACTGATAGGGAAGAGAGATTGGTAAAAAGGAAGAAGAAAGAAATTAAAGCTAAGAAGCCAACAATACCAAAAGGAAAAGAAATTATTGAGGCTGTCCATAAAACTTCTTCTTCTGAAGAAGAAGATCACCAAGTTCTATCTGAAAGATTAATTTTTCTTCAAAAACAGTCATCTCTATCCAAGAAGGCAAAAACAGGAAAACAAGAACAAAAGGGTAGTGTGCCACAGCATGTGAGGAGAAGCAGCAGGCTTAAGGGAAAACTGAGAAAAACACAAATTAAAGGTCCTCATTTCATTGATTTGGGTGAGGAGACATCTGAACAGTCTCCAACTGACCATAGTCCATTTCAGTCAGTTAGTGAAACTGACTCCTTTCACTCCCAATCAGACAATGAGCATACTCCATCTTATTCTCAGCAAAATATTGATGTAAGTTCTCCTCGGCCAGATTTTGAACATAATTCTCCCTTGCAGCACTTTGGGGACAGCCCAATGAAAAAGACACCGGAAGTAGATCCCAAACAGCAGGAGGTATATGACTATATAGAATCCTTGGAGAAGGCAGCCACAGGTCCAAGTACCTCTTCCATTCAGCCTCATACATTGCAGGATGATTTAGTTCAGTCATTAAAACAAGAAATTTTTGAGCTGGAGCTTTTGAATCGACATATCAAAAATGAAAATGAAACACTGAAAGAACAAGGCAAACTGGACAAGATCATCCATGACAATACTATGTTACATTTGGGTATTTGGAAAAAGAAGAATAAGAAGTTAAAAAGGAAATGCCAAAAATTGAGCAGAGCACTTGTGAATATAAAATTCAGGTGCTTAATGAAGAAACCCAGAATGATGGCAGTACCAAAGAAGAAGAGAAGGGGGTTAGATGTGCTGGCTGAAGTATCAAGGCACATGAATTGAACAAAAAGTATCAAAATTTTGGTTGCATGAGGACATGCAACACCTTCACAGTGGGGGTATGTTGAGTCCCGAATTTGCCTCTTTTCCATACACTTTTCCATATCTTTTTCACTCACCTAAACCTCCAAAATTGTCAATATCATGTGCAAAAGGGTATCTAACATGGTTTTTTATTATGTTTTTGTGTTTTCTATTTGATTTAGATTTTGTTCATACAGCTGCGGAAACTTGCCACTTTCCGCAGCTGCTGCAACTTTCCGCAGCTATTTTGTGGAATTATATGCTACAGGTGTCTACAAAAAAAATGAGCCACATGGGCAGGCTAGGAATGACGAGGACATGGTTCGTGTCCTATTGGTTCAAGTAAACTCGTCAAAGGAAGCCGCGGTCAAAGCCATCCACGTGGAAGTCAACTATGGAGTTTCATGTCGGCTGGACTCTGTTTCGTGGCATATAAACATCCATACGACCGTTTCTAAGCTTGCGGAGGTTAATTGACATCTGTGCAAAGTTCTGGAGTTGAATTCAAGCATCCACCTTCCATAGATCCGTTTTCCAACATGGCCATACTCCTATATCCGTGGCCTTAGTGGTCTACGTGCTGGCTGCTATCATAAACTTCAGGAGACAGTTACAGTTTATTGCTTTATATAGAGCGTTTGCATACGCACATAGAGTTAGTTGTGGAGTTGTTAGTTGATAGTTGATGTGCGTACTCTGTTATGTTAGCTTTGTAGTGATTACGCTGCCTTGAGCCGTAATACTACCAGTCTGTAATGAACTGCTTTTTAATGTGAAAAGACTCTGTTTTCAACTTAATTCGTGTTTGAGGATCGTTACCAAAGCTGTGTAGAGGGCCCCTGCTCAGCCAAGGTTCTATGTATTAATGTATATATTTCTCATTTCATTTCTTTAAAAAGTCATTGTATCATAATCCATTACATGTTCATATTTTGTAGTTGTTTCATTTCTGTTTATACATTTCCATAATTTCCATTTCATTTCTGTCTTTCATGTTTTTATGATTGTTAATCACTGATCAGTTTTCTTGTGCAGGTTTTAGGTAGACAGCCCGGGCATTTTCATAGTATTTTGGCTAATGACATGAAACTAACATTGTTCTACTGCTAGTTTGCTTTTCATAGCTTTTGTTTAACTTCAGTCTTGCTTTGTACACTTCAGTTTTTCTTATCTGATTCAGTAGTTAAATTTAGATATATTAAGCTGCTCATAGCGTCTTCAGTTGCCTCCGAAAGCCACAGCTGGACTGATGGTGAGGGACTGCATTATAAAATGTGTAGTTTAGTATTAGTTTCTTTTCTGCAAATTTAGATATATTAAGCTGCTCATAGCATCTTCAGTTGCCTCCGAAAGCCACAGCTGGACTGATGGTGAGGGACTGCATTATGAAATGTGAAGTTTAGTATTAGTTTCTTTTCTGCAAATTTAGATATATTAAATCATGTATGACATCTTCAGTTGCCTCCGAAAGCCACAGCTGGACTGATGGCGAGGGATTGAATCATGTGTGTATGGTTTAGTATTAGTTTACTTTCTGCAAATTAAATAATCAATTACACAAGTTGTTTATGATTACTTCCGCAAGTCATAGCTGGTCTAATGATGAAGGGTCAGAAAATGAATTGATGTAATCTGATTTAGATTTATTTCATTGCAATTTTGAATTTCCATAAGCGTAGTTTCTTTTGTGTTCAGTTGGCGGCAAGAATAGTTTAGTTTTCATGTTCACTAGTTTCCTGTTTTGATTCATTAGATTAGCAGCACCTTTTCATTTCAGCAGTACACTTTTACTTTCTTTCAAGTCTTGTCATTGTAATTTCAATTTGCTTTTAAAGTTTCAAGATTGGTAAATCATTATAGAGGATATCACTTCCTTGAACAAATATAACCAAACTTGTTTTTCATTTTAGAATTTCCATTTCACCTTAGAAAGACCGAAAACGACAAAAAGTTAAGAAAGAGGTTATCTTGCACATATAGTGCGCCACACTTCATCAGCTTACGATTCCCGGATTGACAAATTAAATGCAGCAATTTAGGACACACTAAATTGACCAAACAAGGACTCCCCCCACGATTATAGGGATCCTAACCTCTCCTTCTCCCTCTATATAAACAAGCCTTCTCCCTTTACAAAAGCTAGCTAAACATATAGCCAAGAAGCTGAACTTGGAGAAGAGACATTATAGCTGAGTAATTGTTATAGAGAAGGTCGAACCAAGGAGGATCCCGTAGAAAGAGCCTCGTTTGAATTTCCAACGAGCTTTGTGAGACGTGCTCCGTTGGAACCCTACTGGAGGAGATCGTAACGTCGAAGCCTGGTTGTACTGTTCCTTCTTTAAATTAATATACTCGACTATGATGTTGTTTCCATCTCTAATTTATGTTTATTTAACGCATTTGATTTAGTCTTATTCGACTGACTGATAGTTAGGAATGCAAAATAGTACGTTGTGTATCGTCTTCGTCTCTTCTGTATGTGCAGGTATCTGGGAGTGAGAGCGAGCGGATCGTGATCTGTTGAATCAGGAATAGGAGGCAACCATTCTTCCAGATGACATAACAACGTAGGACCTACGGTAAGTGATATACCAAGTATTTTTCCATTCTTAACTACGAATTGATGTCATAGCGTGTCTTGTTGGTGGCTAGACCCACTCTAGGGCTAGTGGGATCACCTCTGTCCACAGAGGGGATTTACCTCACCAAAAAATTGGTGACTCCGCGGGGGTTAGTGTGAGTTTTTCCTTTGTATATTAGATCTTATTCTTGGTCTTTGCTTGGTTAGCTTGCCTTTCTGGGTTTTTTTGTTGAGTCTTAGGCACCTGTTCAGCCCCAGAGGATCATTTTTGACCTCTGTTTTTCCAAACTTTCATCTTTTAAAGCTTGGCTTGATTGGCACAGTTTCTAGCCTAGCAGTCACGCCCACTGGCACGAGTTTCCATTTTATCACTCGCGCCATCCCCTATCTGGCGCAGATTACATCCATACAGTCGCGCCAATTCCTGTAGGTGCTAGGGTTTCCCTTGTTTTGGAGTTTTTGGTCCATCCTGGTGTCTCTGGGTGTTTTATTGACTTGATTCGAATGCTTTGGGTTTGTTTGTGACTGTGATTGGCCTTATTCCTTCGGTTGTTTTTCAATTTCTTTCAGCGTCGTGGCTTTAGGGCTTTCTAGTGCTTTGACATGCTGAGCCTCCTGTTGGAGTTTGGGTCTTTTGTTTCACGATCACCTTTGTTATTTGCTTGATTGCATTCAGCTCCCTGGATCCATTTTGAGTGGTTTATTTTGGTGAAATGAGTCTTGAGCAAGTCTTGTCTCTTTCATTCAGTTTTTCTTTTTATCACTCCAAGCATAGTTCACACTACCTGTATGGGTCCGTTTTGACATCTTTCTTCGATTTGAGAGATTGTGACATTGGTTTGAGTTCTTGTCTTGTTTGCTTTTGAGTTGTTTGAGTTGCTTTGTTTCGACTATTGCATTGGCATTCTCAAACTAGTGTGAAGATTCGTTTTTCATGTTATTTAGTGCACTATTTGCTCTACTACATTGAAAAAATCAAAAATATTTTGTGCTTGCATTTTTGTTGGCATCGTAGAATTGGAAAATCTTTTGCATAACTAGCATTCAACATTCTAGGAAATATTTTTCATTCTCTTTAGATTGCATTAGGTTTTGTAGTGCATACTTCTATGTGTTCTCATTATTTGCTATCGCTTGAAATTCCTAACCTTCTCGTAAATAGCTCTTCGTTGAACGAAATGGTATTTTATGGCATGTAGCTTGCATTCAGGAATTTGTGAGATCCAACATTTGGTAGGACCTTGGAATTGAAACATAAATACAAGATCAACTTAAAATTTATTCAAATTAACCTAAGGCAACATTGAAACTTAACGAAACATTTACAGGTCTAAGTTAGAGACCTGTTCCGGCATCTTAAAACCTAGCAGCTGTCGCTCGCCATCTGGCTTCAGACAGCACTAGTACAGACTTGTGCTCCCCATACCGTCGAGTATATAAAGGGAGACCCCTATAGGTTGCAATCCTTTTATCCATAGGAAGCCGTGTTTGCTGCCTTGTAACCGTGATACATTGAACACATCATTCGAGGAGACTACCTGCACATACGTCAAGTCCTTGGTTGATTCTTCTTTTATTTTTTAACCAAGGTGTATATGGAAGTTCACAGGAACCTGGTATACCCTTTTACCTAGACTACCTGAGCAGTCATTTTCGATCTTTACTGACTCCATAAATCTGAAAAGACCATCGAGCACTTGTCCTTTCCCGCTCGCTTAAAACTGAAAGAGACTAGAGTCATCTTTGAATGTTTCTTGACTCTTAAAACATGAAACAAAAAAATTTTGTTTCAATGTGATAAAATAAACTACCTACGATTACACACCCATTAAAGATTGTTTACTTGGCCTTTATTTTTTTGCCTTGGTTTTGATCCAAGGGTCTTCTTTTTCGATCTTTTTCCCTTTTCTGGTGTGCTACAGTCATAGTGGCGGAACCATTAGTTTCATCTATAGGAAATCATTTCTCGGACGATTCATATGAAACTTCACAGATCTCTGGGTCTGCTGAGCTTCAACAACCCGTCATCCCGTCAGAGTTTCCCTTTGTAGAACCAGTTGAGTTCCATTAGCCTCTTTCCAATGCTTGGTTTGGATTTGGGGTTGGGGAAAATTTCCCCCCTCTTACATCGGGATCATTGTTTTTGGCTGCTATCATACCTCCTAGCCCCCGTACTCTTTTGCAAGATCTTATGGTGGATTCAAACATGGATTTTTCTGGTCCTAATAGTAGTGAGGGTATTCCAGTTTCTGATGAACAATACCAACTCTTTCTAGAAGACATCCAAATAGAACCTGCTCAATCTTCACCATTGGTGTCGCTTCCAGTTAGATATAGGTCTTTGAGTCAGATTATGGCTGGTATTGCCTCCATGGAAACATCAAATCCGTCAAGGGGTCCGGTTCTTCCATCCTTAGGTATGTCTAGATGAAACCTGTCTCGTCATCGACCCCTTTTGTCACGTCTATTACCACTAGGCCCACTGTTTGTGTGGCCGTTTTGGCACCGGTTGTCACCGCACCATCGTCAGGAGTTTCAACTTCGGTAGAAACTTCGATCACCATGGAAATCCCTGATGGCCTTTCGTTTGAGGAGTATCGGCTGGCTATTCAGCAGTAGAGCTCCTAGAATTATTAGTCCCCTTAGGATCCTTATAGGTCTCATTTTTCTTATTATGGAGTGGATGGTACCCCAGTTTATTCACTTCCGTTTCAGTATGACGAGCAAGGGAACCCCATCTACTTCCCTGCTCCTGAGGCTTATCAGTTTCTTTCCGGCGTTATGCAACCCTCTAACCAACAAGGACAAACCTTTTAGGGACAACCTTCGGTTCAGCAGGGGTATGCTCATGACCAACAAGGACAACCCTTTCAGGGACAACCTTTGGTTTAGCAAGGGTATGCGTATGACCCACAAGGACAACCTTCGGTCCAGCAAGGATTGTTTTATGGCCCTCAAGGGAAACCTTACAATCCTCAAGGTTAACCTTTGCCAGCCCAGCCTGTGATCCAACCAGGGCAACCTCAAGGACTAGATGGGCGGCCGGTATATCAACCCGGACCTTCATATGGTCCCGGGGGGCAGATTCATCCATCTCAACCATTGGTGAAACCTCAACAGCCTTATCTTCCGATTAGTCCAAATGTTGCACAGTGAGGGCCCTCTTATGGTCCTGCTCCAGGTCAACCTTCTTATCAAGCACAACCTCGCCCTCAACAACCATCAAGCCAACCCACTCAACTGGGGCAACCTAGTGGCCCTCATCAGTCAAGCCAACCTGCTCAGCCAGGCCAACCTGCATAGCCTATTCACCCTGCTCAGCTTCCGCTCTACTCTATGCCGCAGCCAAATCAACCGCTGCGCCCGACGTATCCCGCTTAGTAGGGCCCCACTTATCAACAGCCTATTTGACCCCAAGGTGGTTAAATTCCTCAAGGTCAATATCGACCAGTTTACAACCCGTCTCAAGGTCCTACTTATCACCCTCAACCGCTAGGATATGCTTATACTCCGCAACAGAATCCTTATGCTGCTCAATCGGGACCCTCATATACTCAAAATCAGTATCCCAGTTTTCAACCCCCGTATCTTGGTCCTTAGCCGCCATATCAACCGAATTATCTGGCTTATACCCCTTATAGCCAGAATCCTCCAGGACCGAACCAATGGGTTCAAAGTTATACTCAACCATGATGGAGTATGGGTATGGGTCCTTATCGAGGACCTGCTATGCCGTTTAATCCTCAAATACCTTTCCTCACTACATTGGAGTTACCGGATGTGTCCAAATTTACAAATGATCCCATTCTTCATAATCCATATTGGCCTCTAGTCCCGACGAAGGTTCCTGGTGATTGTCCCAAGTTTGAGGGCAAGTTTGGAGAAGACCCCTAAGCTCACGTCATGATATACCATTTATGGTGTTCTTCCAATTCTTGGGTGGATGATTATGTTTGACTCCGTCTCTTCCAGCGCACTCTTACCAGAGCTTTTGCTAAGTGGTATATCGAATTTCTGCGTGGCATCTTTCAATATTTCAATACTCTTGCTATGGAATTCCTAGCTCATTTCTAGTTGCTGGTTCGTTATGAAGCCGGGATGCATCTCCTCACATCCTTGAAACAGGACTGAGCTACCCATATATCGGACCACATTCATGAATGGAGACGACATCGTCGTTTGATCAAGTTTGAGATTCATGATCAACTTCTTACTCATCGGTTCACTACCTCTTTTGTCAATCAGATTGCGAAAGACATCACCATGGGGGCATGTGTAACCGAGGAATAAGCCATCGCTCGTGCCCAGTACCTCGATTTAGTGTACTCTCAATCGGGCATTTTGTACGAAATATTAACTAAAGCTCCATGTCCTGGAACCTCTAAAGTGCCAGCTACCCATCAGTCGATGGCGTTATTGGTTTTGCATCTTAGACTTCACGTAAGTCTTCCAATGGGAAGCAGAAATCAAATTCTTCCAATAATTCTGCTCCTCAGGCTACCCCAGATTTTGGTAAAACCACGGAGGTCAACGTCGTTCAGGCCAATCCTGCGGAAAAGACTTCCAAGGGGAAAAATAAGGGCAAAGGCAAGGCCAAATCCAATGCCCCAAAACCGGAATCGTCTAAGCCTCGTGCTGATGATGGTTCACAGCGAAAGCCGAAGTATCCCTATCTGATTTGTGATGAGGACCACTACACTAAGAATTTTCCTAGAGGATCTGAGGTTAGTAAACTACTCAAAGGCACTAAGGGAACTCCGGAAGTCCTTAAATAACCCTTCCCATCTCAGCAGACCCAGATGGTCGAGCAACCTCCACCATCTGTGTCATTCGGATCTCAAGTTTTCATGAGGAATGGTTATACACCCATTTCCATCACTACTCGGTCGAAGGATTATGCTGAATCACACCAGGTACCCGGGAAAGAAGTCGTTGATGGTCCTCCTCCCCCACCTGCATTTGGTCCCCATGAGATTGAAAGGCCTAGTGTCGAACCTGTTATACGACCACCTTCCAAAGGTGTTCTCTGGAAATCTTCTTATAACCCTAACGCTCGTGCTGCTCAGCATTACAGTATTGTTGAGGATTTAGCACAAGTGCCTTCCACGATGTCCGCGTTAGAAGTGCTCCAGAGTTTTATGTCTCAACGGAAAGCGTTATTATCTATAATCAGTGGGATTGACCCTAATGATTCTAGCCTTCTCTCTTTCGACTTAGAAAATTTTGTCCCCCGATTTCCGCACTAGATTGTGCTTGTTATACAAGTTGGTATCAACGGTCTCAACATCCGTAGAGCCGTAGTGGATGAAGGTGCATCTACCTACGTCATGTCATCTGTTTGCTGGAAGGCTATTGGCTCTCCAACCTTGAATTCGTTACCTAATGCCCTTGAGGCATTCGATGGAAGGGAATCAAAACCCTTGGGTGTTAGGCTTGCCGATTACTTTGCAAGGAAAGATAGTCAATGTTGAAGTATAAGTCGTTGATGCCAAACTCAACTACAATCTTCTACTCGGTCGCAGTTGGACTCACACTATGCTGTGCATTTCATCCACCCTCTTTTGACATATGAAGTTTCCACATGAGGGAAAAATTATTACTTTTGATCAGTTTTCATTCTTTACCTCATCTTCCAAGAACAACATGCCATACGTGGATCAAATTCCTAATCCCCCTGACAGTATAGGGCCAGGCATTTTCAAAGATCCTACTCCTATAGGTATTTTTACGCTTCCGCCACCGAATACCGTTCAAGTCAATATGGTCTCTTGGTCAGATGACCCTTGGATCATCCCTTCACCTGAACAGGTTGATTTGTTTAGAGATTCAATGCCGCTTAATCCCATCGAGATCAATTATTGTGAGCTTACAACTGCATCTGATTCTCCCCCTGCTGAAGCTGCTCCTTTGAGAATGTCTCTCGACGTGTATTCTCAATCCCCCTGGCTCGGCGATGCGGATTCACCCAATCCTCTGAAAGAAGTGTTTCCATTCGACGAGGCTATTATGGAAACCATGTCTCTCGAGGATCTCCCGTGGAGCGATGGGAATCACCATTCCTCATTCATGCCTTGCCTCGGGGCCATGTCTAACTGTCTTGAGCGCTTCGCGTCCCAAGTTCCTTCTCCGCCACTTCAGACGCCCATTTTGACTCATGAAGTCTTTGCAGAAGGTAACTTGGGAACATTACTCAAATGATGCCTATCGACATCTATGTTAAACCAGGGATCGTCGAGAGCATCCATGTGGGAGTCACTTGCTCTTCCGAGGAAGTCCAAGTGTACACTAGTCTCTTTCATGAATTTCGCGATGTTTTTGCTTGGTATTATGAAGAAATGCCTGGAATCGACCCTAGTATCATGGTGCACAAGATTCCCACCTACCAAGGTGTGAAGCCTGTTCACTAGCGTCTTCGTCCCGTGCATCCTCAAAAAGCCGCCGCTATCAAAGCTGAAGTTGAGAAACTTCTTAAAGCGGGTTTCATTTATCCGATTCTCTTGACTGAATGGGTTTCTAATATAGTTCCTGTAGATAAGAATCAGGGCGCCATTCGTGTTTGTGTTGATTATCACGATATCAATCGGGCCTGTCCTAAGGATAAATATCCCACCTCGTTTATCGATAAGATCATTGACGATTATGTGGGAAGTGAAATCTTCTCCCTTATGGACGGTTTTTCTGGCTATAACTAGATTAACATTCTCCCATTAGATCAACACAAGACCTCTTTTATTTGCCCATGGGGAGCGTTCGCATATAGAAAACTCTCGTTTGGCTTGAAGAATGCTGGGGCTACGTTCCAGTGCACAATGTCCTATGCTTTTCATGATATTCGGCATATTGTCCAACCATACCTGGATGACCTTCTTGCTCATTCAGCTGCGCGGAAAGACCACCCAGAACATCTTCGTCAAATCTTTCTTCGTTGTAGATGCTACAATATTAGGCTCAACCCACATAAATGTGTTTTCTGTGTCAACTCCTGTAGACTCTTAGGGTTTATCGTATCTAAATATGGAATTCACCTTGACCCTCTTAAGGTTGAGGCTATTGTCAATCTCCCCTCCCTTTCCTCGTTACATCAGCTCCAGAGTCTCCAAGGGAAAGCCAATTTCCTACGTCGTTTCAACCCAAAATATGCCGAAGTAGCCAAAGTATTTACATGAATTCTAAAGCAGGACGTCCCTTTCTATTGGGATGAGATTTCTCAGCAGTCTTTTGATAGACTTAAGACGTTGCTTGTCAACACTACTCTATTGCATCCTTCGAATTACCATCATGATTTCACCCTCTACCTAGCTGCCACCTTCAGTATGATCACCATGGTATTGGTCCAAGATAATGATGACAGTAATGAACATGTCGTTTACTACCTGTCTCGGAACCTTCTCGACCTTGAAACGCGTTATGCACATGTCGAGAAGTTAGCGTTGGCTGCGGTCCAGGCCATCCAATGTTTTCATCATTACATTCTTTTACGCACGGTGACCGTGATTTCTGATTATAACCCCACGACTTATATTCTGTCACAGAAGTTGCTAGGGGAAAAATACTCAAAGTGGATCATCATCCTCCAAGAGTTTGATCTGGAGTTCACTACTGCCAAATCTAAGAAATCACTTGTTTTCGCTGATTTGATTTTTTCTCTCCCTGCCAACTCTGCTTCCTCTTCCTCTGAAGATCATATTCCAGATGAAACTCTCTTCTTGATAAGCACCCTCGACTCATGGTACTGTGATATCATTGTGTACCTCCAAACGTCTACTTTCAGGTCTGAGCTAACGAAAGATGCCTGATGCCGCATTCGGCATCAATCGCAACCTTATCACATCGTTGGAGATACCATTTATCGTGTTGGAGTCGATTCTATACTCTGCCAATGTCTGACCCTCGAGGAAGCGGAGAAGGTTACAAATGACTGCCACAGTGGCACCTACGGTGATCACATGTCTAGTTATGCCACTGCACAAAAGATCCTTCGTGTTGGCTACTTCTGGCTATCTATTTTTAAAGATTGCATCATTGCAGTATGTAAATGCCACACGTGCTAGATTTATCAATGCAAGATGCATGTGCTGCCTGTTCCACTACACCCTATCATTACCGTTGGCCCTTTTTCCAAATGGGGCATATATTTTATGACGTGTAACCCTCATTTGGCTGGGGGGCATGCCTATATTATCATTGCCGTCGATTCTTTTATGAAATGGGCCGAAGCAATGCCTACACTGGCTGTGGACGGTAAGACAGCAGCATAGTTCATATTCAATCATGTTATTGCTCAGTTTGGTGTCCCTCAAGCCATCGTCACCGATCATGGTTCTCATTTTCGAGATTATATGATGGCAGAGCTGACGTCTAAGTTGGGTCTGCGTCACGACAGTTCAATGCCTTACTATCCTCAAGCTAATGGCCAAGTTGAAGCTATAAACAAGGTCCTTGTTACCATGCTTCAATGAACAATCGAGATCCACAAATCAAAATGGCATCTCATGTTGTTCTCAGCTCTATGGGCTTACCGAACATCGATCAAGAACGCAATCGGGTTTATCCCATTTCAATTGTTATACGGTCTAGAAGCCACACTTTGAATGTGAAATCCCTTCACTGAAATTAGCTGTGGAATTACTGCATGATACTTTTCCTGAAGAAGAATGTCTCATCTATTTAGAGAGATTGGAAGAAACTCGTCACTTAGCTGCCTTGGTCATCAAAGCACAGAGGAAGCGAGTCAAAGCCCATTTTGACCAATCAGTTTCTCCTCGTTCTTTCATCGAAGGTGATCTTGTTCTTCTATACAACCAAGATCATGACAAGCTGGGGGCAGAAAATTCCAACCCATGTGGCATGGGCCCTACATTTTCAAACGTGTGTTACAAAATGGGGCTTATGAGCTTATTGATTATGAAGGTTGTCCTTTATCACAACCCAAGAATGGGTTGTATCTGAAAAAATATTATGCTTGAATCATTTAAGCGTGATATATGTACATAGGTGACTGTTTTCATTTTGTGTGCATGCTTTAGTATGATGTGCTTTGTGAGATTTTTTTTTCTTATTGGGTCTTGTTTGCTATGCAGATGTCTATTTCCCCTTATGTCAGTTTCACGGAGGGTGCTTCCTGCAATACCAGGAACTTGTCTTCGGCAGCCTGGGTAATTTATGATCCTATTGGTGATTTGATTAACTTACAAGGTATTTTTCTAGGCCAACTACAAACAATGTCGCTAAATATAGTGCAGTTTTGGAACTATTAACCGAGGCAGTCAACTTCGACATACGCACATTGCTTGTTAAGTTGGATTCACAACTTGTTTTTCTTCAACTGAACGACCATTATTCGGTTCGAAACCCATGCATTTTGAGATTTTATTTGCGTATTCGTTTACTTGAAATACATTTTGATTTCATTACTTATCAACATATACCAAGACGAATGAATACATTAATAGATGCAATAGCTAATATTGTGCTAGATAGACATTTGCACAATTTATAAAAACATCATCATATGTACATAGACCCATGTAGAATATATATATATATATATATATATATATATATATATATATATATATATATATATATATATCGTTTGTTTACAAGCACGTGCATCATAAAACCCACAAAAAATAATATATGTCTGTTTCGGTTACATCATGAGATAGCATGTCTCTCCAAAATGTGCAGAAATAAAGCCTAAGTGCCTAGTTAGCGTGGTGCTCATGATAGAACGTCATCACTCGTATCAACCGCCTTAGCAAGCGGTGGATACGGCTTGGCACTCCTACACTGTGCCTCTGGTAGGCTCGAGGTACGTCATCAAAATAGAAATAATCTGGGACCCCACGAGTGATTCCCTCTAGGTTCTGCACTAACTCCTCGTCAATACCCTCACCCTGAGGATTGAAGTCACGAGGAGTCCGCTTTGCTATTGGAGACATACCAGTGGGATGCTTTGGGCCAACATCTGCATCCATATGAGATTAACTGTCAGAACATGCATATATACCAAAAAATCATAAAACTCATAAAAATAAAAAATGAGTATTTCCATGTTCTTCGTCCCAATCCTCTCCCTCCGGGAGTGGGAGGTATGGGTCTCCAGTGAAGTCTATGCCGACGTAGGGCCAATCCTCCACAAAAATCAGCTGTCGTCAGAGCCAATAAAAAAACTCTGGCCTTCAGGACATCTGCTGGCACCCCCTGCTCTGGGCATCAGTGCCGCCCATCGGGCCATCCGTGGCTCTCCTAGTGGTGGCTCTAGAACTATATCCTCCTGGCGCTGAAATATGGGTAATCGTTCCAAGAAGAATGATACCAAAATCAACCCATACCCAAACTGCTTTAGTTTGGTCTTCTTGCATTTGGTGAGCTACCGTTTGATGTACATGGTTATAGCCTCGGCCTAGTTGAAGATGGTTGGGTTCATACACTCTGAAGCAAGAAGTAATTGCGTCTTCGTAGCCTCATGCGGTGCCTGTGATCCCGCGGCCCGCGTGATAGTGTGTAGCACTACTCTCAGTGCTAGATCAGGGATGGTCTGGATATCCACTTTACCGCTCCCTATTCCTTTTCGTGCCCCTAGGCACACCCTGTTCATTACCATTGTCATGCTTTCCCTGGAGGGCCGAGTACCAATCAGAATAGGGACTGCACCCCTACGCGATAGTCCAATGATGAAATATACATCAGATACTTCGAGCTCAAGCTCTTGGTCCCGAAGTACGAACTTCTCTTGATCTTCATCCCAAATGCTGATGAGATACTGAAGAAATTCGGGTAGAGCCCAGAGAAATGGTGTCATAAAGAACTTTTTGAGCCCACAATTTCTGAGGGCATTCATGCATTTTTCGTTTTCCATTGCTTGTTCATCCTCTTCACTGTGTTATCTCTCCTTCCACTCGATTACCATATTTTTTTGCTTGGTACCTGCATCAGTTGATCATAGGAACATTGTAAGCCCCCGTGAGTATTAAAATTTGCAGTCTATTTGTTGCATTTTCTTAAATTTAAAGAGATTTTGGGTTGCGTGGTTGGCGTGAATGTTTGGCTAATAGTCGCGCCACCTAGTGTGACCCCTGTGTAAAACAGGGTTGATTGGCGCGGGTCTGTGCCTGAAACCCACGCAACCTGCAGAGCCCTAGATTTTTCCAATCCTCCCCTAAGGTATCCCAAATGACAACTAAATGCAATAAAATATAGCTTAAAATATGGCCAATGGAATCAAATCTTACCTGAAACAGACGGAATCCGGATTGGTCCACTGGATTGTTCACAATCGTCGCTTGAAGATCGCAAGAGAAATGGGTCACTGTTGCTCTGCAAAGAGGTAAAAAGTGAAAAGTAAATATTTTTTACCATTTATGGTCTTTTATAACTTTTCCAAGTCCTAAATAGGTTTTAAAACATATTTGTCGATATATTTTCATATTATTTTCGAGGAATACATTTTACAAGTGTCTTTTTGTGCAGCAACAGGTTTTTCACATGGATATGACGAAGAGACGAGTTGTATTTTATACTTTTTTAGACTCGGTAAAAACACGAAGAAGTCACTACCGGAGTCACCTTTAAGCTCTTTTCTAACTCTCTAAAACTGAAAATATTGCTGAGTCGCTTGTCATTTTGAACTCGTTAATTTGGCTGCGAAACGATATCTACCCAGTATACATTTACGCCTTTTTCAGGCTAGGACATATTATTTATGAAAAAGGAATACCCTAGCCTATCATGACTAGGAGGTTCTCTCAGACATAGTTTTCTACCTTTCCGGATCTATGGGACTATTTACGAAAAGGGATTGCTAGAGTTGTCTTTTCCGTCTTCTTTTCAAACTCTCTAAATATGAAAAGACACTGAGTTCTCCCTTTGTCAGACTCGTTAAACTCTGATGACATCGGACTCCGTCGCAATGACATTACTCGAGTTCCTCCTTCCTAGGGCTCGTAAAATGTAATAGGTTGGATTTGTCCAAAGGAAAAACTTACATCGCAAGCACATGCTATCCCCTTCAAGCTTTTTTTCAAAAATAATTGGGGTACTCGCCAGAAATGGTGGGGGAAAATGGAACCAAGACTGTAGTTTTGTTGGCAGTATGTAGCTCTTGAACATGGCACTTGTTTGCATTCGTGTCAGGTTGGGGTCATCTCATCTCGTTATTTGCTTGCCTCCATAGGTTTGGGTAATCTCTTTTGACTGCTCATCTTCTCTCTGCCTCGTCACCATGACCTCAGATCCCTTGATGTCAAATACTGCCAAACCCAGTGTCGTGTCGCCGATATGTTCAAGAGAAGTTTGCCTCTATAGTTTTCAACCTACCTCTGATTCTCTGTTGGTCTTGATTCACAAACATCATATTCCTCTGTCTCGTGTTGATGATGTGGGAAACATTATGGCCCACCTTCGATCAAGGTCACTTCCTATTGACTCTAGCTCATTATACAGGAAGTTGATCTAGATACTCCCTTTAGGTACCTTGGAGCCTGCATGCCTCAATGGCAGGTTCTTCACACTCGACATAAGGTCCACATCATTGGCCTTCGAACGATTGACTCTGTGGGTGTTCGACGTTAGATCACTAATCACATGTCGTGGATTGTACCTTTTTTACCTTGAGAGCCATTGTCATTATGGTGGTTTCTCTCATGTTTGTTAACAACTTTCATCATTGGCTGGTAGTCAAATGATGTTCTTGCATGTTTGACTTCAGCTCACATATTCTCATGCTCGAATTTGTACTATGTTCGGGTCGAGATGGAGCGCAAGACCCTGGGTTTTGTCTGATGAAATCCAGGCTGCAGGTTCTTTGTGGATTATTATGACTTGTTATGACTCTTTTGATTGGATGGTTGTGACCATACCTGAGTCTATTTATTGATCCCTACTGCTGGATGGCTATGTCCATACCTTGTATCTCATTGTTTATATATTGTTTTATGGATGGATGCGCCCATACCACATGTCATATATAAGATGTATCAGTTGTATTCGTACTTGCAGGTTTTACAACAACAGTGTTTTGGTCGAACACGTTCTCATAAAGCATTTCACCCCTCCCTCTCTCTCAGACCTCATGCTTTAGGGGGCATCTGTTACAAAAAAATTTGTCACCGTCCCTGCAATCCCTCGTACCGCATATTAGAGTGGCTTTCCCGTGACCTGTGATCAGTGTCAAACTCTGCAAATACCTTCTTTGCATCCTTCTGCATAAGGACATGATTCTTCCTGTTTAACATTTCCTCAGAAAGCACTCAAAAACCTATGTTTTGGCATTGGCGCGGGTAGCTAGTTCACCCCTCGCGCCAATGGGGAAATTTTGCACTAGAGGCTGAGCCAACTAGCGCTCTGTCCTTGTGTTAAGACCAAACCAGCCTTTTTTGGAATGTTTTTTAACAAATTGGAGGTGAACTTTTCCTTTAACAACCTCAGGAATGGCTCATTGCAAGTGGTTAAACTCGATAAGCCATGGATATCTTCCTTTAGGAAATGGTTGATGGAACATTCTTAGAGGATAGGACTCCCCCCACAATTATAGGATCCTAACCTCTCCTTCTCCCTCTATATAAACAAGCCTTCTCCCTTTACAAAAGCTAGCTGAACATATAGCCAAGAAGCTGAACTTGGAGAAGAGACATTATAGCTGAGTAATTGTTATAGAGAAGGTCAAACCAAGGAGGATCCTGTAGAGAGAGCCCCATCTGAATTCTCGACGAGCTTTGTGAGACGTGCTCCGCTGGAACCCTGCTGGAGGAGATTGTAACATCAAATCCTGGTTGTACTCTTCATTCTTTAGATTAATATACTCGACTATGATGTTGTTTCCATCTCTGTATTATGTTTATTTAACACATTTGATTTAGTCTTCTTCGACTGACTGATAGTTCAGAATGCGAAATAGTACGTTGTGTATTATCTTCGTCTCTTGTGTATGTGTAGGTATCCGGGTGTGAGAACGAGTGGATCGTGATCTTTCGAATCGGGAGTGGGAGGCAGCCATTCTTTCGAACGACACAACAGTGCAGGACCTACGGTAAGTGATCTACCAAGTCTTTGTCCATTCTTAACTAGGAATTGATGTCATAGCATGTCTTGTTTGTGGATAGACCCACTCTAGGGCTAGTGGGATCACCTTTGTCCGCAGAGGGGATTTACCTCACCAACAATAACCCTATCCTCTTGGATGCCTTGAACTCTCTCCTTGCATCCTTACTTTCCTTTTCTCACATAGGACTTTAACCATCTCAATCATATCAAAGAATACATTCCTAAATGCTCTCTCATCTTCTGTCATGATAGGTTCTCCTTGATGAGACATGCTTACTGAAGGCTCAACTTCAACTTGAGGATGTGCTGGTGTTTTGGCTTTGGAAACCTTTCCCTTCTTCCTCTTGACCCAATTGTAGGGCTCTCAACCAGCTCCCCTTCTCCTCTTTTGAGTTTTAACCTTGTAAGCATGACACAAACTTGCAAACAATTAGACCCCTTCTTGCACAAAGAAACACAAGCTAACAATAAACCTATTGTTATGATACCAAAAATGATCTGAATGGAGTATGTTATTTTTGATGTGCTAATTACTCTGTCAGTTTATGAATTCAATGTCTTATGTGTGCTTAAGGGTTAATGTTTTCTTGAAATTATCAAGTCTCATGAGTGTTTTTTCATGTCAATTTAGTGAGAGATTTAACATAAAAACAAGAGCTGAACAATAGTAAATAAATTACAAAACAACACCATACATAACATTAACATAGGTATTTGATGAAGGAGTTCACCCCTCCTTGGCTACATCTCCTTGGTGTAGCTTCCATGGAGTTGTCATTCCGTAATTTGTGAGATTGGCAAGAACAAATGACAGAGGACAACACCAAACCACTTTTGAGTCCAGGACCTAGCCTTCATAGACTCAGAGAGGGCTCTCTCCATTTTTATGATTTAACTTGATGATTATAAGTGCTGATATTAGGCTAGTTACAGTGATGGGAGTTGTTTGTTTGAATGATGGTGTGTGGGACAGATAGGGATGCAGGGACTAATCCATTGGGATATGGAGTCAAAAGGCTGGAATGGCACATCAACATTCAAGAGCATCACAGGGAAAGCTAACTGTGCTAAATGGATCTTAAGAGCTATATGAATTATGAAGTGAAAGAAAGAGTGAGGTTCAGTAGTGACTAAATAGCAGATAAGAATTCTTTAATCAAACTTCAACATAAAAAATTCAGATTATAAATGCAGATAGAATTAAGGTGCTCCAATAGTAAATCTTAATATAAAATTTCTGATTTACAATTAGATGAATAGATGCATAGCAGAGAAAACAACAGAAACATTTAAACAGGGAAGTAGCACATCACCATTTCGACAGAGCTCAAGAATCCTGTAAACGGTCTTTGATTATTGATGTCCAACTCCAAAATTATAGTGCTCCAATATAGTAGTTCTTACAATGCAATGGCTAACAATATCCAACCCTTGATTATGAAAATTCGAGCAATATTTAACTAAAACTTGAGTCTTTTGCCCTAATATACTTTGGAAAACTTCATTTATTACAAACAACTGAAAATTAAATAGGTATGGCCATGCAAGGCCCGAACAAAGAAAATATTTGACAAAACACCATCTGTGGAATTAATTTTGGTAATCCTTCAAGAATGCAAAACTCAAGTGGCTTTTTGTAAATCAAAATTAGGCTTGAAGGTAGCATGTGATGATCTCAAAGAGGCAACGAATGATGGCTCTGACATTTGGCCCTACTTTTCAAAATATCAGCGTTGGGTAATTAAGTTTGGTGCAGAGAAAGCCATTTTTCATCGACTAGTGACTGTGCTGATGTGCTTTGCTACCTTTTCCATTTCTACCGTCATAACATAACATTTATGCACGAACGCCCTTTGCTTCCCGACTTGACCTGTGGTGTTTATTTGCTACCTGAATCCTTCTTGCCGTGTTTCAACCCTTTTTTATTCATAAACTGATGTTCAAACCTCATATGCCTGACTTGACCCTTTTTAAACAAAACATCGTAAAAAACCCATATATTCAGACCTGAAAATGTTTATATTTTAGTTTTGAACCTTATCGCATCCATAGAAAACCGTACATCACATGTTTTAGAGTTTAAGCTATAAGAAATGGAATTGACGATGCAATGCAAAGTAGAGAGGCGACATGGAAGGTAAGGTGGGATCGGACCGCAACACAAATCACAAATCTTAAGGTTTTGCTTATGAGCACGAGGATTAAGTTCTAAAACTTGCAAAGTGTAGGGAGAGGGACCCACCAACATCACAATCCCAAGTCGGAAGGTTTCTGCGGTAAGGTAAGGTTTATGATTCAAGTGGCCTGAAGTGGGGGGTGGAGCTACTATGGTGGGGCCAACCACATCGCAATTTAAACAAAATACATTGCAGGCGCTTAAAAGGTATGTTATAATATTTGCGATGCGAAACAATGTGGTTAAATAGGTAATGTTGTGATATTGCGATGGATGGTGGGGGAAGGGATGACATTTTAGGGAGAAATGGCCCCACTTTTAATCTCAATCGGGCAATCAGGAAAGGCGGAGGTAGGTGGAATGATATAGCGATGAAAAGGTAAAATAGAAAGAATAAAGCGAAAAGTGGATAAAGGGTAAGGTTTAATGATTTTTAAGGAAAATAAAATTAAAAGGAAGTGTGGTGGGTGAATGGGTCCCACCGTTGTCGCACATCGCACTTCAAAAACTTTAACATTTACCCTTTGCACCTATCTTGCAAAACTTGTGATCTTTGATTGTGATTTAATCTCTATTGTTGATCGATGTTCAGATCAATGGTCCTCACCTATCCCTTGCTGTAGTTTTCCAAATTTGTTTCTTTGGCTATGGCCTTTCGTTTCTTTCTATTTGTTCAAAGAATAATTGAATTTGGTCTACTTTGCCCACGTTCATGACCTGCCCGCATTCACGACTCGACCCAAGCGTGCACGACTTGACCCGATCTCGTTCAAGACTATGATCTTGTTGTTTTTTGACTTAAATGATTTCTCTGTTGCCTCTGTCTTTGCTAATGGTCTAATGTTGTTCCTTGCCTCTCTTTCGCTTTCTTTGATTCTTGCTTTGGAAAGGATTTTGAATATTGACATCCATGTAAAGTATGAAAAATTTTCAAAGAGAAAATAATCAGTCACCTTGTGATACTGTAAATTACAGGACTTTAACAGTGGCTCCAGCTGGGGATGGTAGCTCCCTCAAGAGGTGTTAAGAACACCATAGAATAGTAGCCTGATCTATTGGTTTGATCCCACAACTTGTTTCTTGATCTGTCAGGCACTTTGTGACTGGAAACTAGCTGATTTTTTCTCCTGACTTTGACTAATAAAAATAGACCACATGCTAGGCCAACCAGCTTATTAACATGCTGAAATCTGAATTGAAACTACAATTTCCCTTATCCACTATAATCCATCAAGCTAAACATATTGCTTCACCTTGAAAACTTGAATGGTGAAACCAGAACTTAGCTGAAACTAAAGTCTGAAACATACTGATATGAAAATGAGAAGCAATCTAAGCTAAAATTTGAAAGATGCTCAAAGTGTTGAGCTTATTTGCACACCTACCTACCCTAATATAACTTGGAGATGATATATATACTAAGTTAACTCCTTTCTCCAATGCAACCAATCAAGTAAATTACTACATGATTGATTCTTGTTCACTTTTTTGAGTAGGCTGGAAAAACAAAAGGGCCACTCCCATCTTACTTGCATGTGGATAACAGTGCTTAAAATTTTTCCTTAAACTCTACAAAAAACCATTCCTGGCATAACATAATCCTTCTTTAGATGATTCTAAGAAACCAACAAAAGGATCTTAGAACAATACCTGGCCCTGAGGATTTAAATAACAAACTTCATTTAGGGTTGCTCCTTGTTCCACTCTGTCATGCTCAGGATCCTTCTCAAAGAGAATCTCTACATATTCTTCATGGCCATATGACATGGCATCCTCATTATATACCACTATGCTGCCCTCAAGCAAACCTGATATGTCTTGAATAAGTTGGCTAAATTTTGTTTGAAGGCCATCAAATAAAAGTGGAGTCCTATACATGTTAAGGCTCATGCGGTAGGCAGGATGATAAGCCATGGCGTTGTGTGATGGGAGGTCGTAGGGTCAAACCCCGACGCCTCCACCCAGGCTTTGTACCAAAATTTTTACCACACATTTAGACCTTTGTGTGGGGTTCGGGGGGGGGCATGTGGTAACCCTAGGTTTCACCACGTGTCCTCACCCAATTGGCCCTGAATTCAACCAATGACACTTCACCACGCCACCCAAAAATTGACCTGTGTGATGTTGCCACTTGGCAGAATACCATTCACTTGCAGAAAATGCCAAACAATGACCCTGCACAATCATAATGCCATGTCAGTAGTATGGACTGTTGATTGGGCATCTAACTGTCATTATTTTTAAATTTTTACCTGTTTAGAAAAGTGAACAGATCACGTTTCCGGGAGCATAAAACGACCAATTTTCATGAAACAAAGTGTGTTGGATTCCGAACGACGAGCACCACGTAGTCATTTAGGTTCTGAGCCAATCTGATAACTTTGGTTGCTGAGCATAAAAATGAGCACCTGATTAGTTGTAGCTGCTACAAATACCCTCCAAAATTTTCCCATGCTTTGATTTTGGAGCCTTCCCTTCTGTCCACAAGAGCCTATATTTTATTGTTGTCAAATATTCATGATATGATCAAGACTTATATTTTCATGCTATGCTTGATATGAGTTGATCTTGGTTTGCTACCTTTCAGACACAAGCTAACTCTTGACTTGAATTTGTAGCATTGCCAGTCTTCCCTCCAAAAACTCCACAATATTGGAAGGAAGGTCAACCTTGATTTTTTGAATTGTGTAATCTAGAATGGAATTCAAACCTTGAGCTTGGAAACTATGCATTTCTGGATGGCAGCCCAGCCTTGAGCTTAGAAACTGCGCAAAGCATCTGTTAAGCTTAGAAACTGTGTAATGCACTGAGTCAAGGAGTTGCCAAATCCTTGGGAACTGCACAATATTTTTTGACACTGTGCATGCCCGATTTCTTGAAAAATAAAAAAAATGAAAAAGTATCTCTAGAAAATAGGGAGTCATTAATTAGTTTCTCAAAGGATGACACAAGTTGATATTTTTGGAATTTCGCTAGGTGTCATTTTTTCCTTAATTTTAGGCATGCACGTCATAAACCCTAATAAACCTAGATCTATATAATGGGATCCCATAGATCTCATTTTTTCATTCAATCTTGGAGCTCTAGCCTTCCCGAGGAGATCAAGGGGCCTTTGGTGGAGTTTGCGACACTTGAGTTTTCATTTTGTCATATTTTTTCACTTTTTGTCGTTTCACTTTTGTGAGTCCTATTTTGATTGTTTATTTTCATGGTTTTTGGCATTTTAACTTATATTAGCTTTTATAAGTGTTGGTTCATACCATTGTTCACCTTTTACAAGTGTCACATTAGTTTTCATGGTTTTCCCATCGGTGATCGCCATTTCGGCGACTCTCCTCTGCATGTTTGTTTACCTTTTGCATGTTGATATTCTGCACTTGATTTTCACTGATAATTATACCCTTAGTCAAATATGCACTCTAATTTTCACCATCAATCATATCTTCCACTTTCCCATACTCTTTCCGAGTAGGTCTACCCTTCCCTTGGCCAATAGTTGCCTTTTCTAGATGGGCATTATGAAAGTCTAAGGATCAAGTTTTCTGCTTGGCCTCTAAGACTATGTAATGTGTAGTTCTAGGGCTCAATCTTGTCCCTTGGACACTCATACTTCACAATTCACATTATCTCCCCCATTCTTCCAAGGCTGAACCATTCATTGCAAAGTATCAAGCCTCAAGTTGCACCACTAGATGCTAAGACTGCATAATGCACAGTTCCTGTAGCTAGTCCCTCTCCCCAGCTCAATATTTGTGCAATTCCCCCCATCATTCATATGGTTACTGCCATGATATTGCTTTTTAAGTCAATTTTCTGAAGCTAATTTATCTTTTCCATGAGTGCATTTTCCTCCTACAGGTATAGTAGTTATGGATCACTTCTCTTCATCAGTCGCTGATATCATGACACCCAAGGGATATGATTCAAAGGATACCACTGAAAGAAACACCAGTGAGGTAATTGAGTATGTTTGTGAACTTTCTAGTTTATTCCGATACTCAACTGTTCATAGAAAAGGAATCATATATCACTTGGAAGAAAGTGAATGAAGCATTCTCAACAAGAAGCTTCAAAGAATATATGTAAGAACAACATGTGTATATCAGGGTTCAACGGTTAGGGTTACATAAGTTTGCATGTAGGCACCCGCCTTTCCCATGTGAAAATGTTGTCATCTAGATATTTTCTCATAAAGATTCAAAGAATATAACTCTAAACAGTACTAGTGGAAAAAGGCTTGCTTATTTTCTGGCACCAGATTAATATCTCATGTACCATTTACTAGAGTTTAAAAAACTCAGGGATTCTTGCTTCTATGCCACCACCAATTACTTGAACACAAATTACATTGTCAAAATCTAGGTGAAATATCCAACAAAGTTTCGTCAGACACCTAGTAACACCTACAAGATTAATATCTCAGTAGGGCCTATCAAATATTGATAGTTCTATGTTGCATAATCTATGGTCAATAGAGTACTTAGACCTGTCCTGAAGGGTGGGAATTCTTACTTAACTAGGTTTTGAATGAAGGAAGACCATTCAACTGGTCAGAATTGTTGGCTCAACAACTAAATATACATATAGCTAATGCCCTAAATCCATCCAAGGGAAATCATTCTATATTTTACATGTATGCCTATCTACTGGATGAAATTTGTGTTCACAATTCATTTCCTAGCATGAATTGGACTTGGACACCATGAGAGCCTATTGTGCACATCTACTAAAAGCTGCTTTCAGAGTGTGGCCACAAAGGAGTAATGGTAAGGCTGACTGATCACTTCCTCATTCCATTATACAAGTTGACCTTTGAGAAGAGCCACCTTGCATGTCACATGCGGCAATGAAAGTAGTGTTGGAGATAACATATTGGTTTTCCTCACTAGAGGGCAATTTCCTCAGAGTGTTCGGCAGACAAGAGTATACACATATTTTACCTAGGTATGCCATCAATAAGTTAGTCATGCAAGAAGTTGTGTACCATCTCTCCACAAGGTTACCAACAAATTTGTGTAGGAAGAATAAAGCACATTGGCCTATTCTTCCTTTGCAGATTGAATTGTATGAGAGCAAGAACTTGAAAGTTGCAGACACCGAGGGTAAGGAAATAGAGAAATTTGCATTCAATAGTTTTTACTTCAACCCGTACAATCCTCGGAATTTCTTTAGAGACCACTGTGCGAGGATTAATTTCTATTGGCTAAGAGTGACATTCTACATACATGAGGAGGAAGCATGGAATAATTGTTATAATGCCTCCAAGTCCCGTGAACTGGTCAACTTCGATGGAACATCACTGGTTACTCCGCAAAAATAAGTCACTCTAGAGGTAGTACTAGTGGAAAGACAAAAAATAGTGCACGAAAAGGGTAAGAGGAAGGTTACATATATCTCATGGGGAGAGCGAAACTGCAAAATGAAAGCAGATCTAGATATTCTCGAAGCGGCTATAACAACAGAGAAGAAGAGGAAACAGAGGATGCAAGAAGAAAAACATAGCAGAGGGAAGAACAAGAGAAGAGGAGGTTGGCTGAAGAAGAAAGGAATAAGCAAGAAGAAGAAGAAAATCAAATAACAAAAGAAGAAGAAGCCACATGAAGACAATATGAAGAGAAAGAGAATAAATGACAATTAGAGCGGAGAAAACATGTGTCGGAAAAGAAAGAGAAGAAATGACAATTAGAGGGGAGAAAACATGTGTCGGAAAAGGAGCTCGCTTAGGATATTGAGGAGTTAATTGTGATTCAAGACATGGAGGTGGAACTAGAACCATAGAACTAAGATTTCAACCTAATGCCAAGCACACATCAGGTCACCATTCAATCTCCCCCTCCTCCAGCAGAGAAAGTTCCAAGTGAGGGAGAGGATATTGTTCCTCTAGATGAGGGTTTGGTTATGGACACATACAATGTGACTTATGATGTGCTTTAGAAAAATATTGTACAAGCATGAATGAAACATTTTCCAGAATACCTCGCATCTTCTGCATTCATTAGAGAAAGGGTGACTGCGGCATAAACCAAAAGGAATCCCAATGCCATTTCCGCAACCAAATTGGCCTTCACAGGTGCAACAAAGTCAAACACTGGGTATTTGATGGACGAGAACAAACAGATGGAAAAGAACTTGCAGGATGCTAGGAAAGAGGTTGAATAGCTCTGAACAAAGGTACAAAATGTAGCTCCCGCAAAAGTCTATTTGAAAGAATTGAAGGCAACGATACTTGGCGAAGTATTGACACTGGGAAAAACCATGCAGAAAGTTTATGTGGAGCTTGTAACCATGCATAAGGAAATTTTCCACTTGCATGAATTGCAACATAAGTGTAAATATCATGCTAAAACTATTAAGGCTATATAAGCAACTATTACTACTGTGCATGAATGGTTAATGCAATACAAATGGGCACCACTTGAATTGGGAAAGAAAACAAGCCAAGAGGAAGAGTTGGAGAAAGAAAAGGTTTGAATGGTCATCTAGAATAAAAAACAACTCACCTCGTTCATTACCAACATTTAGGCCTCATATGCACGATTGTATAACAAAGTGGACTTCTTACACAAATCCCATCAGTTGACTCACTCACTGAGGACAAACATATGAATCAAGTCAGGCAAGATATTGAAGAATAATTGGATCAATTTAGATAGATTTCCATGAGGGAAGATCTTGAAGTGAACATGCAGAACATGCAAAATTACATTGGTGGCCCTGTCCAAATCAACACTATGTTCATCATTCCAAACAAGGAAACATAGACCGGTTCCAAAGCACTGTACCCAGATTCCATGGAGACCAGAGTCTGCTTCCAGCCTGACACCATCACATAGTTTGGGAATTTGATCATGCAATACAAAGCTTGGCACCATTATGTGACCAAGAAAAAAGAAGTGGAAGTTGTTGAGCTGGATTTTCCCCAAACTCAAGCTTAAATGCTTTGTCTTATTAGGCTGTCTAGTTGGCTCTACCCAATTTTGTCCTATATGGGTACGATTATGTTGTAATATTCTTTGTAATTTATTTTTAAGTGAAATTACAAGTGTCAATTGTGGAATGTGAAGAGTCATGATGTAAATAAGTTGAAGAGTCATTTTTTAAAGAAGTTGAAGAGTCATGAGGGATGTCCAAGAGTCAAAAAGTGGAAGTGAAGAGTCACCCCTTCTGTTATAAATATATCCTCATAACTCATGTAAAGGGCTTTTGGGGAGCCAAGATTTTGGCTAGGATTAGGCTTAGAATCAGGAGCTTGGGAGTTTGTGAGAGACTTGGCTTCTCTGTAGCATAGAGGGAGTATCTTTCTTTGGATTAGAAGGTGTTGAATTAATGTTCCACTATTGGGGCTAGTGGTCCATCAATGGTATATGTATATGATTATAACTTTCACTTTAATAAAATATTAAAGCCAACACATTTTCATGCATATGTTGTGAATATAGTAGGACTATTCTAGATTTATTTGTAATGTATGCTGTTTAACTTACGCTAACTATTATGAAATATTTCGTCTTCATTAGTATGAATCTTATTGAATGTGTGCTGTTGTATTTTTTCGTCACGGTTAACTTGTGAACTATTTTGCAGGCTAGCTTGTGATGTTTTTATGCTCACATGTTCCTTTCAAGTTGAGTACTATTACATGATTCTAAGGGGCTCACTCAATTTCCCTCATGTGTTAGAACCTTCATGAATTGCACTTGACCCTCCACAGAGTCACACACTTATTTCCCCGAAGTCACGAACACACCAATATATGCGTTATTGCAGCCAAAGAACATCATTAAAACCCACTTCTTCGGCAACCAGGCCGTATTCTAGATGGTACTCCTACACCAAAAGTTGTGAGGTCTAATTGGGACTTCATATCAGGGAAATCCCATGAATGTTAGTGGGTCCAACACCTTCAACAGAGTCTATTGATCATTAGTCAAATAAGTTTATATTTATGCATTGGAAATTCATTTCAGTTCCTCCCCCACTAATTTCCTCTCTTTGACAATTGAGAATACCATCTCAAAGATGATCCTTTATATATGAATAACAATGCCTAGGAAATTTCATTTCAATGTGAACAAAAATCTAATAGGATCATACTGATGAATGATTCGATAATATTTTTATTACTTCAAATTAATATTAGCTTATCATATTAAACGAAACATTAAATTATTATTATATTAACCAAATAAATTGTGATTTTTTATTAATATTTAAATTATAAATATTATTGTTTCATCTCTCCAACTTTACACCAAAAATTGTCAACTATATATAAAATACATTTAATTTCTCTTCAATGTCTCAAATTACAAGATTAACTGGATATTGTCGAATTCAACACACAAAATCACCTATTCTATAGCTAATCACACAGTCACCACTGAAGGGAATTGCGAGGCGTGAATGGAATTGTAGAAGCAAGGGAGCGTTCGAAGGGAGAGACATAAGAAGGTGTGAAGGGAATTGCAGAAGCATGACGTAGGAAAGTGTGAAGGGAATTTCGTGTTATTTCGATCCGAACAAGTCTGCTTAGGTTATTTCGTGTCATACAACGCAAGGAAAACATTCATGGGCAAACACTCCCTACGAAAATTTTGCAAGAATTATGGAAGATTTACTTTGAGATTTTTTGTTTTTATTTTTGAAATCCCAAAATGGAAAAAAAATCAATACTAAATGTTAAAAATGGCAAATAAATCTCAGATTTTGTGGAAACAAATCATTTGGGCCAAGTCAAAATTGCTTCAACTGAAAAAACAAGAAAGTGGATTTGGTTAAATGAAAAACATTATCATGGTATTTGAAAGCGTAAAATTTCCCACTTTAAATGGGAACAAAGAATAAGAAAACAAACACAGAAGAAGAAAAGAAAGAAGAGTAACAAAAATAAAGAAGAGTCAATCATTTACAGTCCCACAACTACACCTCTTACTTGGTCACCAAATCTCTATGTCCAAGAACTAATGAAGGCCAAGGCAAGGCTGGAAATTTTAGAAGCCAACGAACAAGAAAGAGACCACAAAATTTCAGAGATCACAGTTGCAAATAAATTTTTAATGGAAGGTAATAGAATTTTGAAAGAGCAGGTAACAATGTTACAAGATGTTGTAGAGGCAGGAAAACAAGAATGGGAAAACATGAAGGTAGCATGGAAAACCAGGAATGACGCAATGGAAACAAGAAAATAGGTGATAATCTCTAAAAAAGCTCAGGTAGATACAAAAATGGGCCAGCAAACAATCCTTTCCAAAAAGAATCTAGAAGAGAACAAGAAGACATAAATTCCAAAGGAAATAAAAACTAGGGTTGAACACACTAATGGTCACAGGATAGGGGAAAAAGAAGATGTCAGTTCTCATAGAGCACAAGAAAGAGAACATAAAGAAATAAAATAGATGGAAATAAACTTTATTACCAGGGGAATAAGAGACTATGGAAAGAATGAAAGCACTTTCACTTTGACAAGGGACTTTCTGAGAGAGAAATGACAGTGGAGAGGGAAAATTTTTCAAGCAAGGAGGGTCGGAAATATATGTGAGGAAAGACATCAACCTATAAAAGTCATCATGGCAAGTGTGCAAGAGAAACATCATCTCTTAAGCAAAAATAAACTCTTGAAAGGCTCATGCTTCTTCCTAGATGAATATTTAACTACCAAGAAACAAGAAGAGAGAAGAGAAGAAGTGGAGAAAGTTAGAGCAACAAGAAACAAAGGGAAAAGAGCATGGTTTTACAATGGTAAAGCAATTATTGCAGTGTTTGGGCCTCATGGCAAGATAGGGCAGCACATTGAAAATACGGAAAAAACAGGTAATTCTATAATAGGGAGGAAAAAAACAGGATCGACATGGATGAAAAGGGGTGAAGACTCAAATTTGAGTCTTATGTGCCAAACTGCGTAGCAACCAAATCCTACCCAGGTCTACCTAAGTCTAGTTTGTTGGAACTGTAGAGGTTACCCTTGGAGGAGGGGATCAGGGATAGGGCCTATTGCAGAAGGTAGAGACATAATTTGTCTCACAGAAACTCATGAACATGATGGTTGCAAAACTCCTATGTTTGATGGTTATTTGAAGTTATCAGTTTTTTTATGAGGCAACAGAAAATGTCAAAGGGTACGAAGGAATACTGGTTTTAGTGAAAGAAAAAGAAGGTCGTCACATTCAGTTAGTGAAAGAAGATACAAATAAACAATATTTATGGTTCACAATAATAGAGAATGAGAATGACATAAGAATTGCAACATGTTATTTTGTGCCTCAAGTTTCAAAAACTTACAAAAATATGGGATTAGACAACAAATGTATTGTCGCATATTCACAACAGGGAGAAGTTGTTTTAGTGGGATATCAATGCTAGAAAAACAAATCAACAAGATAGTATTATTTTTTGTAAAGAGGATCACAATCCTATTTGGCTCATTGAAGAGGCGAATTCTCGATGGTTGATATGTTAAGAAGATAACAAAGATAGTAATCACTTTGGAGAGGAGTTTCTTACGTTGTGTGGTGCTTTCAACTTAATTATTTGCAATGGTCTAGATAGATGGAAGAAGTCTAGGAACTTCACTTGCAACACATACAATGGGGCAAGTGTCATTGACTATGTTATTGGTTCACAAAGCCTAATAGAAAGAATAGATGTAGTTAAAATTGGAGAGCATATTTGGGACTTAAAATTAGATCATAACCTAATTTATATAAATTTATCCTGGTTAGAATAAAGACAAAATAGGAGGAAAACCCAATGTTCTTATTCGACATCAAGGGGAAAAATTCTTCTAACACAATAAAATTGCACTATCTTCAAAACAATGTTGAAGAGATATTGCCGCATATTCACAACAGGGAGAAGTTCTTTTAGTGGGAGATTTCAATGCTAGAACAACAAATCAACAAGCTAGTATTCTTTGTTGTAAAGAGGATCACAATCCTATCTAGCTCATTGAAGAGGAGAATTCTCAATGGTTGAGATGTTCAGAAGATGAAAAATTTAGTAATCATTTTGGAGAGGAGTTCCTTACATTGTGTGGTGCTTTCATCTTAATTATCTACAATGGTCTAAATAGATGGAAAAAGTTTGGGAACTTCACTTGAAACACATACAATGGGGCAAGTGTCGTTGACTATGTTATTGGTTCACAAAGCCTAATAGAAAGAATAGATGAAGTTAAGGTTGGAGAGCATATTTGGGACTTAAAATTAGATCATAACCCAATTTATATAAAGTTATTCTGGTTATAAGAAAGACAAAATAGGAGGAAAACCCAATGTTCTCAACAATCAACATCAAGGGGAAAAATTCTTCTAACAAAAGAAAATTGCACTATCTTCAAAACAATGTTGAAGAGATCAATTCAGAAGGAGAAAATTGGTCCCCAAAGCCTCAACAACCATGATTTAACAAATATAATCCAGGGTGCACTTGAGAAGTGCAAAAGAGAAAAAAATAGGAAATCAGAATAAATTTGTTTTTCTGTGAATGCGTGGTTCGATGAGGAATGCAAAATGTAAAGGATAACCTTGAAAAAGGAAGGAGAGGGGAAGATGAATGTCAAGTTATATAAGCAGATTTTAAAAAAGAAAAAATATGAGTTCATGCAAACAAGGCGGGAAGAGTTGATATATCTAGGCAAGAATAACCCAAAACGTTTTTGGCAGGAACTTAAACCAAGGAAGAGGCAATTTGAAAATAATATTACATCCAATTAGTGGTTTGAATATGCAAGGAAACTGTATGAAAAAGAATTAGAGGTTGAGCCTCCTCCCAGGATCAACACAACTACAAAGCATTTCACAGTACATGAGGTGGAGGCAGGAATTAAAAATTTGAAAACAGGGAAGGAAAAGGACTTGGTTGAAATTCAAGAAGAATATCTAAAGTGGGGAATGAACATTTTGGCACCACACATCATGGAAATATTCAACAACGTGCTTCAACAAGGATTCCTAAGGGATTGGACAACTAGTCTAGAAATTCACATTTTTAAAAGTGGAGACATTAATAATCCTTCCAACTATAGAACCATTATGATCAATCCTTTGTTTGCAAATATTTTTAGTGGCATGGTAGAAAATAGAATCAGTAAGTGGGAATAAGTAAAATAAAAGAGGGAAAAAGGGCAAGCGGGTTTTAGGCTGAAGCATTCTTTAGTAGATCATGGTATCATGTTGAGACACATTGTTGAAAATGTTTGGGGGAGAAAAGAAGAAGTATTTTGTTGCTTTGTTGACTTCAAAAATGCATTTGACACGGTCACTAGAGATAATTTGTGGCATAGAATGGAATAACTTGAAATTACTTTACAATATAGAGCTGTTGTCCATAGGCTTTATGAAGAGGTGAAAATCAAAATTAGAACTTCAATAGGAATTTCAGAAAGTTTTAGAAGTGACATCGGAGTCAAGCAAGGTTTCCCTTTATCCCCTACCCTTTTTGGTTTATATATTGAGAAAATGGAAGAGTGGCTAAATTCACAAGGTGGGGATGGTGTTCGATTGGGGGATTTTGTGATAAAGCTTCTTCCATATGTCGATGATATTGTGTTGGTTGCTAAATCGTCCCATGGATTGCATGTGCACCTATATTCCCTTGAGCATTTTTGTAAAGCAGTGGGGATGAAAGTCAATACTAGTAAGACCAAAATAATGATTTTCTCTAATAAAAGGAAGCAAAGCAAACATATGTTCTTCTTTGAAGGCAACATTCTTGAAGAAGTAAATGAATACAAGTACCTCAGGATCGATTTCAACAACAAGCTTAATTGGGAGGATTTCATAAAGAAAATTTTTTTAGGAGGGTGGAAAGGATTGTATGCACTTCAAAATAGATGTAGAGAGACATAGTTATAGGATTGGAACACGATCAAAGTACTTTTTGGACTCCTAGTTTGTCCAGTGCTATTATATGGGTGTAAATTGTGGGCTAGCAGCATCCCTGTTTCAAAATGGAAACAAATTGAAAAAAATAAAAAATGCTTGATCATGAGAAAGTTCAAAATAAAAAGTTTGGTTCCCTATGAGATAATGTTGAGTGAAACATGGGCAGTTCCCATCGAAGAAATTTCCATGGTGCGTCTTATAAGGTATCTAAAAATAATTGAGCAAATGGGAGGAGATAGATGGCCGAAAGTTATCTTGAATGAAGGTATGAGTAAAAGAAAGAAATCATGGATGAGACAAAACAACAAATGGATGCAAAAATGGAATATTTACCTTAATGCAAGTCCAAAAAATAGCAAGGAGTTAAAGTATTTTGTGCTAGAGAAGTTCCGTAAGGGTATATGGGGAAAGGGTTGGGTAGAAAGAAGAAGTATTATGTTCAGGAATTCAACCCCACTTGTGATCTCCAACAAAAAAAGTACCTTGGAGCTAACATTTCGTGGAGAGAAAAGGTTCTTATTGCTCAGTTAATAATTAACTCACATCAACTTCGGTGTGAAACGGGATGGTGGAAGAGACCTAAAGAAGATTGGGAAGAAAGGGTATGCACTTTTTTCACTTATGGGGCAGTGGAATCAGAAAATCATTTCATTTTGGAATGTGATGCTTTTAGAGACATAGGGGATAATTACTGCAGTATGTTAGCATCAGTTCCATGCATTGTCTTTTTAGTGAGGGAACTGTTAGACAGTTAGATCAGCTCATCATTAATTTGAGTAAGAAAGTGATTGAATTATAGAAGACAAAAAAAAGAAAGTTTGTAATCTCATAGACTATTTTTAGTCTCGTGAACGTTAAAATATGATTCATTCATTCATATATAACCATATACATAGTTTGGCATTACCACACTTAATAGACAAGATATAATGGCATAATTTGAAAATTTGAGTAGACCGTATAATGTTTGATGATGGACAACTAGTGTTAGCATGGAGTTATATTTCTTCCATCTCCAAAACCTAAATCATTTTAATAAATGGGCAAGAAAATAAACATTATTTTGGACATTTGGTTGACAATAACTGTGGCATGCTTGGATTAACAAATGACAGACATAAATTCACTCAGCTGGTGGCAATGGGATCAAGTATGTGTCATTAATTTTCCAATTCGCCATACAAAAATAATAATATATACATAATAATTAAAACCAACGTGAGATCAAATTAAGTGATCAATATGTGTCACTTAAAAATTGAAGTCTTATTCAATTATGAAACAAGACAGGAAAAACATGCGAACATTGGTGAGTGAGATTTGTTGACGTAGACCTCGAGCAATGGAGCCCTGGGTGTGACGACGTTCATATGTCATTGCTTTGGGAAAGCCAAAACCTAAAGTCTATATTATAAAACTCTAAATTTTTTGTACGACAATGACTAATAACTTGGCATGGATGCTAAATGTCACTGCAATGACATAATGACGTTGATAGAATATTATTTACTTGGTATTATTGAATGAAATTTCACTTTAAGAATTTTAAATAAAATTAAACTCTCTTTTTCCTTTATTCATTAAAAAATGGTATTAAATTTCTTTATCATACTCAAGGTTTCATTATCACACATATGTAAAAAATTTCATTAATTGTGACTATATCTAAAATTGATACTAAACAATTGTTACAAGCAACTTAATCCTTACTATTTGAATTAGAAAATTGAAACAAATGGATAATGTTAGTAAAAAAAAAAAGGTTTAGAGAGGACATGTCCCAAGAAGAAATTCAATTAATGATAGAAGTAAAGTGAAATCTGTGAAAATTGAGAGATCCAAGGTTCAAATCCCTTGTTTGCGACCCAATGTATGGAGAGGTGGGCATATCGTAGAGCCCCATAGGTTTACTAGTAGTTACATGTCAGGCGGACTACTCGGTTCCTCTAGGATATGAAAAAACAAGAAGTTTAGAGAGGACATAAAAAAAAAAATCCACAAAATTAACCAACACTAGAGTTTGGAAGGAATACCTTAAATACAAGGAATTCAATCACAAGGATTTGTCCATCAGCATTTTAACTCCATGTCTTTGATTGTATTGAATGGTATTAGAAACCTATATGTGTAAATATCAATCACAAGGTGCCAATATCATTTATTTCCTAAACATTATGGGATTCCAAGGGAAAAAATATTGAAATTGGCACCCTCAAGGTTTTTTATACCTCTGAATTCTCAATGAATCAGAGACATGTAAGATTAGGATGGATTGCATTATGTATAAAACAATCAACCCTAAGGTGTATTAAAAATAAATAAATTAGCATATATAAGAAACATTGGCCTACTAATTACACACATACACAATGATAGAAATTTTGATGGGTCTATGACACATAGGTATTTTAATAGAATTGTATAAGTTTCATAAGTAAATATATGAATAGTGCATGAAACAACTTTGAATTTTTGGAATACCATCAACAAAATCAAGTTGAAGTGTAGAGAAGATCCAAACTTTTCATGGTTGGATATTATTGCGTGATGCTTAATTTAGCTATGCAAATGCAAGGTCAAGTGAAAAAGTGCTTAATTAATTTAGAGCACCTTCTATAGCTTCTTGACTATTGGCTCAAGACCCCTATACTATGATTCAAATTTAAACCTCTCATTTCAAATCTTCTATGCCTTCCCAATTGTAACAACAAGGATTGATCCATCACCAACCTAGTCATTAAGCTAGTTAAATACAATTTTGAGAACAACAAGAGAAAAGAAAAGTAATGACATTGTCACTATGTAAAAGTTCCATCACCAACCTAGTCATTAAGCTAGTTAAATACAATTTTGAGAACAACAAGAGCAAAGAAAAGTAATAACATTGTCACTATGTACAAGCTCTATGTCCTCTTATGGATGATATAATACCATGCACTCCTGCACTCCCTTGATCATTTCTAATGTGACCAGTATTCAAAATTAAGAAAAAGATAATTAGGCGCTTTAATTGTTGAATGGACCTTCCAAATCCTACTACAATAATGGCACCATGTGTTCCTACTATACCTTATTACACTTTATTATGTTGCTAGGACAATGATTCAAAATGAATTATTTACCATTCCAAAGTTCTCTTTGTCTTAACTACTTATATATTACATTAAAATAATGGCTCCATGTAGTAACTACCATATTGATTAATTTAATACTCACACTTGTATTGTACCAATAGTACACCACAATAACTTCTCCCATGAAGGGTGTCAGTACTAGCCAAATGTCATGATCATGATACAAAGTTATGGTTATGTAGGTCATCTAGCCTATCAAATGATTAATCCAATGCGCAGGTACATTTTGATAAATCCTCATATGAAGTGCACATTAACGAACCTGGTGTGAAGATACATTTGCTCGAATTTATATTACATGCACATGATGGCGATCAATAATTATTTGAAAGGGATCCTTGAGCTGCGAGCAAAGGGCATCACCATAGAGTAGTGAATTCCTTATTTAGATATTCTTGGGTATCAATTAAAAAATATTATCTACCTCTCCGTGTCATTGCTTATGCCTCCCTTTAACCACCATGTCAATTTTCTTCGTAGTCACCATGCATACATCCGATGGCCCATATTTGGGTGTTTTCTAGTTCTCTAAAATGTGGCGTCATTGTGTATCATTTCATCTATTTTTTCATTCTCAACATCCTCTTGCATCTGCCTAGGCACTTTGGGGTTGAAGATGGTCTACCAGCCTTACTTTGATGGTTCATTTTTTCTCCAAGAATCTTCTGCCTTCTTTCAATTTTCCGGGCACCATAATCAACATCACTCAATTCACAAAGGTATTCTATTACTACTGGATGGTTACCTCTAATTGGGAGAAGATGAAAATAGTAATTATTAGTCTACTTTGGTTCACCCTCATTTTCTCCTTTAGTCGATTTGCAACGATGGGAAAGGGAAGCATCTAAAAAATCTGCACCTTAGGAAAAAATTCCAAGTCACAAAAAGTAGAGTATCAGTTCTTGAGGGGTTCTGAGTCAACAATTTAATTATTCACAGCTTATTTTTTTGTGGCTCAAAGGATAGTGGCACTAGAATTCGTGGGTTGGGGATGCGTTGCTCCAAACTCAGGGGATCAAAGTATCATGGTTTAGGTCGTCGACACTATAACACTCCCATTAGGGAGATCGAGCATTTAGGCATATTGGCTCCATAAAACTCTCCGCCAGATGAAGGTCATGCTCCACTAGTTCGCCAGTGGGTGCCTCTCTCAGCTAAGCACAAATCAATGAAAGTATTCTCTCTTTTTGGTCAAGGGTGGGGTAAGGTATTATGAAAAGGATACATATTCACCCTATATGAGGGTGGGATGTGTGGGAAGATATTATGGAAAACACAAGTCAGGGTGGGCGAAGATAATATATAAGACATAAGTTGGGGTGGGAGGATATATTAAGAAAAACATGAATCAAAGTGGGGGAAGATATTATGCAAAACATAGGTTAGGGTGGGGGAAGATATTTTACATAAAATATTATGTTTTGAATAATACCTCCCCCACCCCATATGTCAATATGAACATTGATTATTCATGCCTTTTAAGTAATAAAAAAATAATATTGTTTAGCTTAATTAGTTCCATGTTTTAAGTAAATGAACCAAAAATAAAAATACTTTAAGTTAATCCAATACTAAAACACAACTCCAATAAAGTACAAATGGAAAGTCCTTTCCACTTGTACATTATCATCTACATTAGATTCTTTGATTCTTCAAATCCTTATAGATTCAACTACAAAATGTAGTTAAAATAGTGATACTTCAATGGAAACAAATTCAAGTCATCAAGTCCCACTAGCACAATCGGTTGAGGATGGGCCATGTCAGCAAGGTGACCCAGGATCAACCCTCACGGGGGGTGGTTTTTCCCTGTGTTAGGGGGAGGAGACATGCTAAAAAGTCTAGTAAGCTAAAGGGCTAGTATGTCCTAGGCCGGGCGTGATCCTTAGGTGACTTTGATGGCTTATATGCCCCTGGGTTGTGGCTCCTCAAGCCACAGGTCAACCCTAGAGGATCACATACAACTTGGAAAAAAAAACACATTCAAGTCCATATTTTGCATTATAATTTACATTTGCACATGGGAATATTGCATTTCATATGCTCCCCATGGAGTAGCACCAACCCCATATCGGCCAGCCATTTATGCACCCATTTTAACTTACATAATAGAAAAATATGAAATATGTTCCAACTCAATATATCAATAACATATAAGAAACTATAATAATATACATTCTTAGGCTCCAAAAACCTCATAAGAAAAGATATTTTCATTACTATGTTTGTCTCTACCATTGTAATATTGTTTCTAATTGATAAGGGTATAATTTAGGGCCTATTGTCGATGACATGGAAAAAGCAAAAAACTCCCAACATTAATTTCCTAGACATTTTCACTATGTAAACCATGAAATCTCACAGTCATGGAAAATTATATTATTTCAATGGGGAAACCATACCAGTAGCATAGGTATATGATCTTGAGGTTACAAAACCCAAATATTGTTGTCAATAAATTTATTTAAATATCTTGTGTAACATTTATTATCAATCCAGAGTTCACAAAATTGTGAAATGCAAACATTGTATATGAAAAATTTATTATTTGTAGTATGATCTACCTTTCCAAAATGATTTATTTGCATAAACATAAATTATATTCTAATTTCGATGTGAAATCAAAACATACTACATCTATAACTAGAGAATGGAAATCTATGTGAAAGAAAATGTTAGGAAAATTATTTTATTGCATCATGAATTGGACATATGCTCCAAGAGTCCTTCCTTTGGAATGGAGTAGGAACTCCCTTTTATAAAAAAAACTAAGATAACCAATAATAAATTTATATTCTCACATATGTCTCATGTGGTTACAACCATTTGCTAATAATTAACAAGTAATATCTCTAAATATCTCTAAATATCTTCTTATGAATATCTTTGAGCTATTTTCTAACAAATCTTCCATGATTCTTCTCCATCCAAAATAGTTTAGTGATCCTCCTAAATCCTCATCAAATATTCAAAGGTCGAAGAGGAAATTCGAATTGGACCTTCATGTTCAAAATTTGCATTTTCAAAATCTCCAAATATACTTGTAATCATCACCAAACACATCCAAATTTCAAAGATAAGTGAAAACATGCTATTTTTCCAATATTTAATCATAGAATCACTTAAAATACTAAAATAAATGCATTGGAAAATGTTGAGACTAATCTCGTATACAAGCCTACAAATGGAGTAAAACAAGGTTATGGAAAGGTGGAAAAGGATAAAAGTCAAGGGAGATGTTATGAAATATGGTAAAAAGTATATCAAAATATGGCCATTTTTATGGCTTAACATCCTCCCCAATTCAATATGTTGGATGTCCTCCTGCAACCTTGCATCTAATTTTCCTAATCTATGTGATGGGGTCTTCCTTCTCTTGAAAGTATTTGAGTGCTAGCTAAGTTTCTTATGGTTGGTTCTCATGTGGAAATCACAAGTTTTGGAAGTGTTGGGTATTATTTGCTAGCACCTACCTCTTAGACTTGTTCTCTTTCCTATTGCAACAAAGAATATTCCTCCCTTTTATTCATTAGCAAAGATATAAACTTAAAAAATCACATGTGCATGCATTAAAAATGATAACCCAATAATTTGTATATCAACCAAATCTTATGTTCCTTGCTTATACTTTGACCATCATATCAGTATTTGCACCAAATTTATGAAGCAAATTTCAAACTGCTTGCCACTAGAATTTGGTTAACTCTAATTTTGACCATGAGCTAGCACCCTCCTTATTAAATTTCAAATATGTTAAGTAGGTACCAAACCATCTTACGAAGTCTACACACAAAACCGATGTGGCAGATTTTTGTTTAAGATTGTGCTAGTACGCAAATGAATAAATGATTAAATGATCTTTGCAATATTTCCTGTAGTAAACTTGATCATCCATTTTCTCTCAAATTACAAATGGGGTTTCCATGAAAGTTAGCAGGTTTGTTGGTAATACCTTTATGCTTTAGCTCACCAAAAATTGCAACCAACAAATGCATGAATATCAAGAAAAACATAAAATGGTTCTAGGTAATGATAATTATTTATGAAGAAATATGAATTGATTTAACTGGATTTTTTTTGGTTTATTCAGATTACCTTGATGCATTTCTGCTCCAAGTTTTCTGGGTAATGGGTTTAAGGTTTGAAAGATACCTTGCAGTTGATTTATGCATTTTTTTTAAACAATGCATTGGAAATTGCAAATTTTCAATAAATTTATTGTACTTGGTTTGTGGTTTTGGTTGAGGCATGTAATTAAACCATACCACCAATCTTATATGTTGTTTATACGTATGCTTTTGGTATGATATAACGCCAACTAAAAACTTTTTCTAAACCTCACACTTGGTGCCATGGACCGCTCTTAATATTGGTAGTTCAACCCTTCAAAAATTGCCACTAAATGTTGCTCATAACGCTAACATAGGTATGCCCAAACTATGAACTCAATATATAAACAAGATGTACTTCAAATATGAAACTAATCTTGTTGTCAATTAGGTATGTTTGCTGATCTCTATAGTCTTCTTTAGGTACCCAATTTTTTTTTTATTTGTAATATTTTTTTAAGTTGAGTGAAATATACCAAGGAAATTGGTTGGCATCGCCCTTCACTCATTGTTGTTCTAAACTTGGAATCTAAATTGCATCAGTTATGGATACTGAAATAATGTAACCAGGATTTATGCAAAGTGTTGCTAATATGTACCAACACCTCATAATTGTATTTCTTGCTTAGGATAAATCTAATCTGAAATTACATGAAAAAATGATGATAATATTCCTGCTAAACAAGAGAATAATGCTGAATAAATTTCCCACCAAATCATCAATAATTTTTTAACAAATGTCCAAGAGTGAGGATGAAAGGAGATTTTTCCTCTTTGCCATTTTTTTCAAGCAAGTCCTTGAAAATGCCAAGACCATTTTAAGGCCAAATTGAGTGATTCAAAAGGGAGAGGGCGTGTTTCCTGATTCCGCACCTTAATGCAATTTTATATTTAATTTTGATAAAGGAAAACCCATGTTGTGTGTTGTACCTTAATTTTACCTATGCATTTGATATTTCTAAAATGCATAAGTTTTTTCCAAAAAAAAAATCATTTAAGTTTAATTTATGCACTTTGTAATAAGTGAGCAAGTCCAAATGCTGCTTTTAAATTTTGAATAGGTGCAGAAAATGATTTAAATTATTATTTTTTGTAAATAAAGTAATTTTTGTCGAAGAGCTAAACAACGAGCATATTCCAAAGATCAAAATCACACTTTCCCAAATCAATGGTTGCCGTGCAATTGTGGGACCCCCCACATTCCCGACATATAATGAGCGGGGGGGGGTCCCGCAAAGTTGTTTACAAATTACCACCTCCCCTTACTTGGCGCTCTCATGTGAATTGTGGGACCCCCCCCGGAAACCTTAAACCACTTATTGCCTCCCCCTCGCAAATGGCTTCGCCAGTTTCCAACCTTCCCACCAACCCTCCCACTAATTTAATATGCTGCTACCATTCCCACTAAAATAAAAATTGCCAAATCTCTCAATAACTTAGCAAATTTTCTTGTTAATTTATTAATCACCTTGCCAACATTCGATTAATAACTATCGATGTGATAATAAAGTTAACTTGAAATAAATCATTGAAGCTCATTCCACATTTAAATTATGCCACTGCTCCATTACTCATCCTTTTTCCATTCATGCAAGAAGCATTCCGACATTTCAAATAGGGACTAGTCGCAACAATCCCCTGTGTTATTAGCCATCATTTTGACTGGGTAATTTCTTAAGTTATCCTTTTTTCCATTAATTTTCTTGAAATGGCTATTCAAAAGGGAAAATCTAAATTATTTGTAGAGAGTCCAACCCTACCCCCTGTAATTAACCTCGATGAACTTCCCTTAGTCGATACAAAATAGAACATTACAAAAACCCAATGTGAATTCAATCTCTACGAACTCCATAACTAGACATATAAAAAATTTGAGGATGCCAGTGATGAATTTTTCTTCTGGGAGTCAATGTTGCCTCAATTTTGTTTTCCCAAAACCCACCATTTCCACGAATTCATTGCCTGGTGCAAGAGTCGTTATTTTCCTAGCCAAAGAGCCATAATGGCCAAAAACAATGATTTTTTTCTCAATAACCCATGAATCTATTTTTTAAGTGTTTCTATTCAATTCCCAAGGCCCCCTTCATCCTTTTTTTGATTGATTCCCTCATGGAAGTTTATCAGAAGCTTACCTTTTAGCAACGAGCCCACATTTTTAAGTATTTTTTGCTTGGAAATTCAGAATTTCCCAAAATCAATTCACCATATTCTTTTGCAATTTTTCTAGAGTTGTCTAGGAAAGTTATTTCTATGGTTTCTTGTCTCTTAGAGTATCAAAATTATTACTGGGTAGACAATATTATCTTTTGATTTCTTTCATTATTTTCATCTGGAAACAAGCCCTCAATTATTTTAAATTTTAGTTAATTTTTATTAGATTTTATCCATGACCAATTATCGAAATTTAGTGTTGAAGGATATTTAAAATATCACTCTATTCTAGTTTATATATTTTTGTATCATCAATTAGAGAGGTTTAAATTTCCATTACAAAATATTGATTCACAGGGTAGACTGCAATCAGTTGTCCACTTGACCTCTCTGGTTAGAAAAAGCACAAAGGATTACTCTTTTAGTGATTATGTTAATCATTTTTTGCATATGAGATTGTATTTTGAGTAGTGATGTAATTCTGAGAGCCTCCAAAGAAATCAAAAGAATTTTAAATCTTAGGGAACAATATAAGGTTGGAGACTGGCATCTTTATCAAAACTTTACACAAATAATAGTTTATGGATGTGAACTTCCTCCTTTTAAATTTCCACTTTTTCTGCCTATGAGGATTTTTGCTTTAGAATTCATTAGGTAGAGGATGAATATGGATGATATTAATTTTTTGTAAAGGAAACAAAAATCTCAGTTAAAATTAAAAGCAAAAATTGGTCCATTTATTGTTAACACTAGAGTATAAGATAAGGAAGTGGGCAATCTACTCAAACACATCAAATTCAAATTAAGCTTCAGTTGGCCTTATGACCCCCTAGGGGTGATTTCAAAGATAATATCTAAACAAAAGTCAAAACCTTATGTACACAAAAAAACCAAATATTGAGCTTTTTGCAAATAGGGAAGAATAATAAGAAAACACACTCCAAGAAACTGAAGAACAAACCTCGGTGAAACAACATTGGAGACTCCAAGATTGAAGGAAAAAGAATTGAAATGACCAATATAAAGTGTGTCACCTATAAGTTTAGGAATTGAAAGAAGTTGGTTTCAAAGTTTTCAAAAGGATTAAATTAATGAATACATAAGAGGAGTCATTGGAATTTATAAATTCAAAAGAGCGCACTACAATAGTATTATTAGGCGAGTTTGTATTCTCTTTACATCAAGCTGAAGAAACCATATTTGATTCTCCTATTTCCCATATTTCTCCATCTTCAGGACAACAAAGTATATTTTCTAGATTTAGAGAGATGAAGAAAAATAATGAGGCATTGAATACTTCCACCTATATTGAGTTTTGGAAACAATATTCCACTACTCAACAAATTTTTTTATCTGCACTAGACACTGATAGAGGGAAATTTCAGTTGGTCTTCCTTGATCCAAAAGTACAAGTTCCAAAAAGTGTAGATGATTATAAAAATTTTGTGTTTTCTTTTTATACAAAGTATATACACTCAATAGATCAGATTGATCTTCATAAACAAGCCGGTGAGATGATTTATTCTACATTGACAAGTTTAGCTATGGCAACTTCTAAATTGCAAGCATATTTAAATAATATTAATTCACAGCTCAAGCTAGAAAAAATGTCCTCCTTAGTCAAGGATACCAAAATAAAAGGGATGGAATATATGGTGATAAATATAGGATTGGATCCTAGTGATGTCAACGCTTGTAAAGAAATAATAAAGAGAAGAAATTTAGATATACAAGATCATAGAAAGAAGCTAGAATTACCTGCAAAAAATATCCACAAGATAAAGAAGCATGTCAACTGGAAAAAGAGAAACAAAGCATGTTGTAACTGATTGTGAATCAGAGAATCCAAATACATAAAATGGAAGATGATATTGAAATCCTATTAAAAGAAAAATAACAATAGAAAAGTGTAGTGACATCTACAATACAAACAAAGATAGTCAGTGAAGAAGCCACATAAAAACTATCAAAGGCCATGAGGGATTTATCCATAATAAATGTGGAAATTGAGAAGTTGAAAGAAGCACTAAAGAGGATGGAAGAGAATAAAATCAAATAAGATAATGCATATATATCTGAAATATAGAAAAATTTCAAGCTAACCAAATAGCTTGAAAAGTATGAAGATGAATCACTAACAACAAAAACATTATCTGAAGCAAAGGAAAAGATCTGGGTTGATATCAATTAAAATATAATAGAGCTCTAAACATCCATTGAGATTATCTTTGAACAAGAGGAACTGGTAAAAATAGCAAAGGAAACTATAACATAAACTAAAGAAGACTTAGATCATAAGCCAAGGGAGACAACAAGAATAATCAAAGTGTTGAATTCAGGGACCAAGGATGAATTGGAAGAACTAGGAATTGAATATAGGACTGACAAAATCCTAGAAGTCAAAAAAGTTTTGAATAAAGGAAATTTAATGTTACAATTAAAAAAAAATGTCAAAAATTAGAAGTGCAGATAAAGAAATTTCACAGGAAATTTTCCATCTTACAGCAAAAGGGACTTCCACCTCTAAGAGATTCTAGTGGCCAATTAACTCCACAAGAAAATTATGAGCATAGACTACATGAAATAGAAATAGACACGTCAAAGTTTGCTAAAGTAAAGAGAATAATAAGTGGTAAATATTTTATTGAAGGCCTAGAATATGATTTATTTATCCGGCATGAAATTCAACATTTTTTTATTACCAAGCCAAATTTTGAAAAGTACACAGAGGTGGATGAATCATAGAGGAAAGTGATTAAATTTTCCATTCGAGATGATAAAATATGGGACAAGTTACTCCATCTTATCGAGTAAAACTGAATGCAACATTTCAGGGCAGCAACACAGAAAAACAGGTGTTGAATACACATTTTCCAGTGCTAGTACAATGAAAGTAGGAGAAAAAAGAGCAGGAAAATATTTTCAGGCAACAGTACAAACACCACCCTCGAATAGAGTGATGAATATGAAAATCAGTTTCAGAAATTCTATTTTTATATTGTATTAAGTTTGATATATCCAAATCATTTTTGATAAAATTTTATTTTGTAAAGGATTGTATTGGACTAGATATATTTGAATTACACTCTATAAATATTTTGTAATCCAAAGTATGAAGGGTTGAACCCTTGTGATAATCTAGATACATGATTTTACTCTTTTGAAAGTTTTTGAAGATAACCAAAGGATTCCGACTTCAGTCTTAACAATACTTGCGTTCATGTGAATTTTTCTAGTATCATCATATACTCAAGGTAATATAGGAGTTAGGGTAAGGCTAAGTTAAGGATAAAATTCCCTAACAACCCACTGCAAAGTTATCATATATATGGAGATTAGCTAATTGAACAGTTTGCTTGAATTAGTTCCTCTACACCTTTAAATTTTTTTCTTTTGTCATCTCTTGAATATATATATGTTTGGATGTAGAATTATTTTGCATGCATCAACTATATGTGGCTAATTAAGTATTAAGTATGAATGTTTGATTGTCATATATCTTCTCCCTTTTCCATTTCCAAAATCAATTCAAATATTCTATGCTATTATGAATGAAAATCAACCCTTTGAACTTCTCAGAAATATTTGGATTATACAAGTTTTAAAGGTCTAATGCATTGGTCATCCAATTCAATTAAAACCCTTACTTAGATACTTTGGCACAGTTCCCAGCCTAGAAATTTCTACAAAGAGACAACATCAAATTGGTGTTGTTGTCGGGGAACGGAGTTTGAAGTTATTTCCCTGGGAAAATAAATAAACTTACCTCGTAAAGGTGAATAATATGTTAGAAGGCTAAAATATTTCACTTGGAAACTTCACATATTAAATATGGCTTCAAACATGCATATGAGATCTCATTCAAATCCTGAGATCTTCTCTCCATTATCATATCCAGAGAGACTTCTGAAAATCAAATCTCTAAAACGTAGATTAGAAGCTTCCACTTCTAATTCTGCCTCTTGAATTTTTTTTTTCAGCGATGTAGGAAATTTGGCATATCATTGAATCCTAAAAATATTTTGTTTGCTATGGAGGAAGGAAAATTGTTGGGCCACATCATTTCAAAAGGCAACATTCGAATAGATCCTTCAAGAATTGAATTGATTCAGATCTTGGACTATCCTAGAAGAAAGAAGAAGATTCAGTCATTCAATGGTAAAATCAATTTTCTCAAAAGGTTTGTTCCTAATCTTGCTGAACATTTAAGGCAAATTAATGACATGCTGAAGAAAGATAGTGAAGTAAATTTTTTTGAGGAAGAAAATAAGTTTTTCAATGGGGTAAATTTTTCTTTATCTAATGCTCCTATTCTTATTAGTCCATATTAAACACTTTATTTCATAATTTTTCCTTTTCTTCAGAGCATACTCTAGCTGTTGTCCTCATGCAAAAGAAAAATAAGAAAACATAACAACCCATCGCTTTCTTCAGTAGAACCATTAGATATGTAGCCTTGTAGTACAATATCATTGAAAAACAGGCCTTGGCGCTAGTTAAAGCATTGAATGACTTCTTAGTCTATATTTTTCATTATCACGTGATTGGATATGTACCAAACAATGTTGTCAAAGATGTTCTTACATAGAATGATCCTGAAGGTCGGTGTGGCAAATCGATCATTGGGATGTTTGAGTATGACTTGGAGATCAATCCTACAAAATTGATAAAGGGACAAGGCTTGGAAAATCTTATTGCGGACTCCAATATTGATGCTTTAGACATCAATTTTATTGCTGCATTATTTGAAGAGCAAGAGGTTGATTCAGTACCTCAGGTATCTGAAATATTTATTTCATCGCCATGGTACGTTGATATTTTTTATGTTTTGAATGACCTGAATCCTCCTCCTGTTTTACCTAGTAGTAAAGCTAGATATTTAAAGTTTAGGGCTCTTAAGTATTGCATCTTTAACAATGCTTTGTATTGGAAAGATTCGAGAGGAATGTTGTTCAATTGTTTGGTAGAAGGAGAAGTTGAAAAAGTGATGAATGACTTTCATAAAGGTGACTATGGTGGTCATATTTTCTGGAAGAATACATCAAATAAGATTTTTAGGGGTAGTTTCTATTGGAAAATTTTATTTTAAGATCTATATAAGACTGTCATGAGTTGTCATGAATGCCAAAATTTTTAAGGAAAAAGAAGCTTTTGTCGTTGCCATTAAAATCCATCACAGTTCAAGCACCTTTCTAGCAGTGGGGTCTTGATTTCATTGTCGAAATCCATCCTCCTTCATCAGCTCAGTATAAATAGATAATCACTGCCACTTATTACTTCAAAAAGTGGATTGAAGCCATTCTGCCGAGGAAAGCTATAGATACTATCATCATTTAGTTTTTGGAAAGCGATATCTTGTCTCGTTTTGGTTGCCCACAAAAAATTATTATTGACAATGCAGCCACCTTTAAGTCTAAGAAAATGATTGAATTTTTGATAAATATCACATAATACTTGGTCATTCTAAAAAATATTTTCCTCAAGGCAACGTGTTGGCTGAATCATCAAAAAAATCATTGGTGAATATAATTAAAAATTTGCTACAAGAGAACAAGAGAAATTGTCACAAGAAGCTCATAAATTTTCTATGGGCAGATAGAGTTAGCACGAAGAGATTAATTAATATGTCATTGTTTTAGCTTGTGTATGGTGTTGAAACAATGTTTCCCACTTATTCAGCTGTCCCAATGATGAAAATTATGCAAGAGATCGACAATGAACCAAATGATATCCAACAAATAATCAGTCAAATGATTCATTTACAACAGAAAAGAGAAGAAGTCTTTAATAATACTTCAAAACTTCAGGAGAAAATCAATAAAGCGTATGACAAGAAGAATAAAGCTGATGATTTCAAAGTTTGAGATGTTTTCCTTCGGTGGGATGCTTGGAATGAAGACAAAGGTAAGCATGATAAGTTTGATAATATATGGAAAGGTCCATACAATATCACAACATTCAAAGGTAATAAGGCATTCTTGTTAGAAGATATTGATGGGCAAGAAATTTTGGGAGGACCGGTGAATCGTAGGTTCCTAAAAAACTACCTTACCTAAGTTTGAAGAAAAATTTCACTTTCATTGTAAATATAAAATTTTATTTTATGTCAAGAATAAGAATCTATTGTAGAAGTTTGAAGCCTGAGGAGAAGGCCATGAGAATTCTATGATTAGCTGATGTTTTTCTTTAAAAAAAAAAAAAAAAAGTTCAGTCAAATTTTGAGCCAGTTTTTCAGTTTGTAGAAGTTGTTTCAACTTTTAGTTTTGACTCCATTTCCCAATGGATAAGGATACCTAATCTATGGTGTTCTTGACACCTCCTGAAGGAGCTGCCATCCCTAGCTAGAGCCAATGTTAGTGTTTGTTATGAAACCAACTCCAAAAATAGAAGAAAAGAGAGATCAACGCCTTAGAAACTAGCCACTTTGAGGGGGAAAAATCCTTTACATTACATAAATGAAAAATTCTTGGATGATTCAAATGAAAAAACCTCCTTTCTCTATGTAGGAGTCCATAGGGTCACAATATAATCCTAGCTGACCTAATAATAATAATGTAAGGGCATAACAATTACAATAATGGGGTTTTATGGGACACAATAATAACAATATGGGGACTACAAAGGTATAAAAATAACAATAAGGGGGCTACAATAACACAATAAGGGACTCACTAGTAATATAGGGACCTAACATGCCCCTCTCCTTCAAACAAGTGTTGTCCTAAACACTTGATTATTTATTGATGCTTATGTATAAAATTATCATCCTCCCATGTGGAATATTCAACGGGTAAGTTCTTCCACTTGTTGAGATACTCTGAAATTGATTAATTTCGTAGTTTTCGAGTTATTGTTTCTCTAAATACTTCATAACTTCTTTCGCTACGATGTTGATCTTCCTATTGTTTCATTCGATTCTGCACCAAAGTTAGGTTATCCTTTGAGAGTTGGAGAACTTGTTGTTGATGCTTGATGTGATCTTCCACTAATTTATCATCCATATTAGCTTCCATTTGATCCTTCAACTGTCCAAATTAGCCTTCATTTTTTCTTTTAAACCATCTATGTCATCTTTGATTTCTCTTTGTAAGATAGAAATTTGTTGCACTTGGTACCGTAATTTTGATATACCATACTGCAATTCTTCCTCTTCTTGCGTCATAGTAGATATTTATGAGGTATTAATGGGCGTGGAATTATTTTTGGGGGGGAGATAACTCAACACTAATATCTATGCTTCAATATGCCCTTGGAATCACTTCAAACTGATTTTTCAAACAAATGTTATGCAAACTTGTTTAAAAAACACACACATTTTTCTTGCTTTTTAGGAGGTCTATATTGAACTTGATTTATCTTGGTTATTTTGGATCTTCAATATCTGAGTTAATATCCTGTATTATCCCTTTGAGTCCTATTTCCAATGCCACAGGTTAGACCTGATTTTGATTCTTCAAAGCAAAGTTATGCCCAATCTCCCGCAATGACCTAATTATGGACTGGTTGTTCAGTAGAGCGAACTTGTACGATGTGCCACATGTCATTTTTTCCTCCTTTGGCTCTGAAATTGATACAAAGGAAACCACAGTCCGTGTAATTTCAGCCACTTTTTACATAATTCTAATCCGATGCCCAGAGAGATAGTTATGACGATTTTCCCAAGGTCACCTCTTTGAGATGAAATTCGAGAGCCTGCAAAAACCCTCTCTTACACATATCATATCTCCAAAAATATTGCGAAACAAGATCTAAAATTTTTACATGATGTTCCTCAGGGTTTCTTCGCAAATGGGTTTTTTTAAAGCTTCTGAACCTTGGTATAAAAATAGTTATAGCGAAAATGCCACGATGACCTGTTTGAAGCCATCCTAGAATCCAAAGCTCTGATACAAAATGTTATGAAACCAACTCCAAAAATAGAACAAAAGAGAGATCAACGCCTTATAAATCAATAAATTCGAGGGGGAAACCTCCTTTACATTAAATAAATGAAAAATTCTTGGATGATTCAAATTAAAAAACCTCCTTTTTATATATAGGAGTCCATGGGGTCACAATATAATCCTAGTCAACCTAACAATAATAATGTAAGGGCACAACAATAACAATAGTGGGGTTTTATGGGGCACAATAATAATAATATGGGGACTACAGGGGTATCATACAATAACAATAAGGGGGCTACACTAACACAATAAGGGACTACACTAGTAATATAGGGACCTAACAGTGTCCAATATTCAGTGATCAATATTTACTCTTTCAAATTTATCTAGTAGTTGTTCTAGGTCAAAATTTTACCTTTCCAAGTCAGTTTTCAAACAAAATTTTGATCGTTGGATATGTTTAGGTTTTTCAAAATTCTACTCCATCCAATGTATTCATGGTCATTTTCATTTCATGAGTTATGTCTTCATTTTCATCCAGTGCCTTAGTTCAAGTCGCCATGCTTTCACCTAGGTCAGTGTCTAGGTGTCTTTCATTTCGCCTCCATAAGTCCAAAATCTGTCATAAAGAAGGAAAAAAGAAGGGTCATTCACTTCCATCATACAAAATTATCTTTAAAAGGGAGTTATCTTAGGTAGGTGAATAAAAAAATAAATTTTTTCTTCTTTTAAAAGCTTGTTGCATTGTCAATTTATTCAAAAAGCAAAGTGTTCCTCAAAAATGTCATGTTTTCACTAAATGACAAAAAGGGAGTTTTATTGATGTTATAAAAAGGGAAAAAATGATCTCTTTCACTCATTTTATCTCCTCTTGCTCGATAAAGTGCATCTCTCACCTTCAGAATACCTTACCATTGCCAAAGGTGGAAGAAAACTGGAAAAATTTGCAAGAAAATCCAATCTGCTATGCTTCTGGAGGCTCTACCGTGTTTTTGAAGGAACAATGAGATGCTTCTGGAGTGAGGTTGGAAAAACCCACTTTTGGAGGCCTTCCTATGGGTATTTTCCAAAAATTCAAGGTGCATCAGAAACTAGACTCATAGGGCTAATCAACACAACTTTCATATTTTCATTTGAATGCTCCTAAGTGGGTCAAAATCACCCTTGAACTAGTGCGGTGCTTCTGCCAGATAGGCACGACGTTTCTGCAATTGATTCCTCTTAGACAATTTTCATACCAGAAAACTCCAGAAATTCGATGCTATTTTTACCATGAGGTGTCATTTGATGTGGTTGAGTTTTTTTTTGGCTCTATGATGAGGACACATGTAATTTAATGGAGGAGACACACACTCCTAGTCCTTAGCTAAATTTCAGGGATAAGTTTCTAACTTCCCTAGATTTTAGAAATTGACTCATATGATGTAATTATGATGATTTTTGGATAGGATTTCGACCCTATGAGGTGTCATGAACTCTACTCTCTATAATTAGTCCACCTCAAGCCGTTTTATAGGTTGGATAGTTGTTATTTGCAGTGGAGCTATTGTACAAGATTTTTCTAATGAAATCAAGGACAATGTTGTAGACGTAGAAATGAGACTCTAGTGGTATGCCTTTGAGCATTTTTTTTTCTCTGTAAACTCATTATGTTGAATTTTATGTTACTCATATTACTTTCTATATGCTTCTTTATGCTAAGTATTATAATTTTATTGAGAGAAATCAATGCTTTCCATGCTCTTTTTTTAATAATATTTTCATGAAATTGTCTTTGCTCTTCTGATGAATTAGTTCAGTTCAATTCTTATTCTGATTCCCTCTCATTTCAATATACACACAATGAAAAATTAAGCATGCTTATTAGCTTACCTACCTAGCTTCACCCTTACCTCTGTAACTAAACCTTTAAATTAAGACCAAAACCCTAGACCTAGTTTCCTAACTGTCATTCCTATCCAACAAAAATCCAAACAAAAAAAACCCTAATCTACTAAGCATTATAAATAGCCTAAAACATTATATCCAGCCATCCCTTTGGCTACAAAGTGACATTAAGAGAGCCCTATCTAGTCTTGTTAGGGATAGCTACCTGATATAAAGGTTTTTCTGTGATTACCTTCCTTCAGCTCCATTCTCAGCCTTGGGAAGAAGGGGGGTGATAATGCCAGGTTTAGGTATGAACTTGATTTCAGTATCCAAGTTACAGGATAAGGGGTGCAATATTTGCTTCGTAGGGAAGAAATTTTATATCAAACACCCAATATGGAAGAAGGTAAGACATATTGGGGTTCGAAGAAACATATTGTACCAGTTGCAGTTGGACTCTCCATTGACACTAATAGGTAGTGACAGTAGCAGTGGAAAGGAGATGAATGAGTTGTGGCATTAGAGAATGGGACTTCTACACAATGGAGCACACAAGATTCTTAGAGAAACAATAACAAGGGTTCCATAACTTGGAATAGAACACGATGACATGTGCAAGGGATGCGTACTTGGGAAATATGCTAAGGAAGAATTTCCAGGAAGTGACAACAAAGAAGATGGCATGTTAGGACTTATACATTCAGATATTTGTGGCCACGTTTCCACTAGAGCTCTCAATGGTTCCAAATACTTCATTGTGTTTATTGATGATCATTCCAGGGAAACCTGGATCTACTTCTTGAAGACCAAATATGAGGTCTTCGATCTTTTTAGAGAGTTTAAGGCTGTCATGGAGAATGCATCAAGGAATAAGATCAATGTGCTTTGCTCAGATAATGGTGGACAATATACTAATATAGAATTCATATATTTTTGTACGAAATATGACATCAGAAGAGAATGGACAACTCCATATAATCCACAGTAGAATGGGATATCAAAGTGGACAAACAAAACCATATTTGGGGCTGCAAAGGCTATGTTGTATAACCAGGATTTTCCCATATTTTTATGGGAAGAGGCATGTAACACGATATTATATATCTAGAACAAAATTCCTCATAGAGCATTGGGGAAGAAAACACTAGAAGGAGTCTTCACAGGGAATAAGCCAAAAGTTAGTCACTTTAGGATATTTGGCAGCGTTGCTTATTTCCACGTGCTAGATGAAAAGTGTTCCAAATTGGATCAGAATACAGAGAAGGGGTTTCACGTTGGGTATAGCGAGCCTTAAAAGGCATAGAAGATCTACATTCCTAACAGTAGGAATATTGTGTGAAACGAGACGTGAATTTCATGGAGGACCGAGATTTTAGGAGATATTGTGAGATGCCTGTAGGTGATCAGAATCAATCAACAGAAGCTCCTTTGGTCCAACAGCAGGGGAAGCCAATGAGACCGAGAGGAGGATAGTCACATGGGTCGAGTACAGTGAATAGTACCAGTATTTCCTCAGGGGTACGAGATCCAAGGAGTTCTCAGAAGACATATCAATGGGGATAGGATGGGGAGGAGCTTGTTGAACCTCCCACCACTAGTCGTCGAGCCAGTAGAGAAGTTCGCCAGAAGTTGTGAGATGCATATGAGTTTATTGGAACTCCTAGGAAGAAAAAAAGACAACACAAACATCTTGATAAGTACCAAGCATTGGTGGCTCGGGTTGCGAAACCTTCTAGTTTTCGGAAAGCCACACAACATTAGGTGTGGGTAGATGCCATGGTAAAAGAGTACAATCAGTCATGACGAATAATGTTTTGGAGGCGGTGCCAAGACTTGAAGACAAGTTAGCTGTAGGTTCTAGATGGATCTACAAGATCAAGTATGCTGCAGATGGTAGTGTAGAGAAGTACACGACTAGATTTGTGGCAAAGGGGTTTACATATAAATAATGGATATATTATGAAGAGACATTCACCATAGTTTCTAGACACACCTTTATCTAGTCAGTTATATCCCTAGCAGCTTAGATGGGATGGAAGATTCACCAGATGGACGTTAAGACAACATTCTTGAATGAGGTGATGGAGGAAGAAGTGCACATAGAAAAACTAGAGGGATTCGAGACTCATGAGAGGCACACTCATGTGTGAAGACTGAAGAAATATATATACGGGCTCAAGCAGGTTCCCAGGACATGGTATGTGTTGTCCCTTGAGAAAGAATATCATGGCGTGTTGAGATCAGTGCTTAAGACATTTATCATAACTTTGAAATAAAATATTTTCTGCCATTTCATTTTGAAAAACCCAGAATGTAATACATAAAACTCTTGAATATTTATAACAAAATAAAACACTCATAATTCCTTCAAATGATGAATACAAATGAACATGAACTAGATAGAAGTTCTAGTGGAAATTTTTTTGATAACAGGCTGCTAACACATAATCTGGTATCTTTGGTTTTAGAAAAAGATGTAATTAAGTAGAAATGGCATTCAGAATAAAGGAGTGCTTCATTAAGGTATTTAACTCTAAATCACAATGTAATATTAGAGACCAACAACTAAATTAATTCATTATGATAAGAAATAAAACACATGATGAAATAGGAAAAACTAGTCAGCCTCATCAATTTATGGAAATTATTCTGAAAGCTTTATTCATTCTCATAAATATCAAGTACAAAAAATTGTGATACTTTGAGGTCCAAACCTCCGGAACCTCTTTCATCTTCAGAAAAATTCTTATATACAAAATTACAAAATGGACAATTATGAAACTGTAAACTTCCTAAACTACTTCTTTCAACCATTACCTGGAAATGGAAAATAAAAAGTCTCTTCAGAAAACTAAGTAAACAATTAAATAAAACATTTGGTCACTAAGCAACCTGAGATCCTGGAACAGAGGAGGCTTCTGTTTCTGTATATTTTTCTTGTGGAGACATCGACTCTTTACATTTCCTCCACAGGTCCACATTTGAGCTAGAACAATTAACAAGTTTTACATGTTCCATTCGGAAATTGGAAATATTGGACTATGTTGGTCTTTCTGCAAATAAAGTCTTCATCATCCATAGCAACATAAAGTCATTACGTAAGTAATTAACAATTGTAGCTCCCTTTAAAACAAAAATCTTCTCATGGGAATTCCCAATCTTACTTTTTTCCTCCACCAGTAATGTCTCATATGTTTCCCGAGGGAGTAAGTTTCCTTGTTGATCCCAACAAGACGACAAACCAACCCTGGTTCTCTTATAAAATAAAATATTAAACTTTGTTACTGCTCATTTAACTTCATTCAATTTTTTCTCTGCAGCTTTCCAATATGAATTCTTAACAATCATCTTGTTAAGCTATAGCACGGACTGGGTCCTATCTTCAATCCTAAAATATTTCAATTCTCATGTAGAATTAGAGTTTACAAAATCATCAAGTCTCTTAGAATACAAAGCTCTGTTTTGTGAATTTTTTTTATTTGTCACATTAACTCCCAAGTCTCTCACAATACTCTTTTTTTCTCCAATAATAACAAGAAAATCCTACACATTCTTGACAACTTCAATAATTTCAGTCCATATGATTTCCCTGGCCTAAATGAGGGACATATTCCCTTTCACTTCCTCCTTCAGTTCCTTGATTTCTTGATAAGAAATTTGATAATCCTGTTTGTACTTTTCAACATTTTCCTCAGTCATATTCACCTCTTTCTCTGTGACTTTTATCACCTTGCAAGTAGTTTCTAGATCTCTTTGAGTGTTTTTAAAATAAATTTATGCATTCTTAACTCAGTCATGACTTGAGTTAGTTTGTAGCAAGGTCCTCAGAATTTGATGAAACAACAAAAGTACAAACATGAGAATCTATTATCTTTTTCAACATATCATTCATCTCTTCAATTTGGTAAATCCTCATCCTTTGTCAACAAAGTCTCCAAAAATTGTTCTTTCTCTGTTTCTGCTTGAGCTACCTGTTTGGTCAATTTAGTGTGTCCTAAATTGCTGCATTTAATTTGTCAATCCAGGAATCGTAAGCTGATGAAGTGTGGCGCACTATATGTGCAAGATAACCTATTTCTTAACTTTTTGTCGTTTTTGGTTTTCTAAGGTGAAATGGAAATTCTAAAATGAAAACAAGTTTGGTTATGTTTGTTCAAGGAAGTGATATCCCCTATAATGATTTACCAACTTGAAATTTTAAAAAGAAATTTGAAATTTACAATGACAAGACTTAAAAAGGAAAATGAAAATGTGCTGCTGAAATGAAAAGGTGCTGCTAATCTAATAAATCAAAACAGTAAGCTAGTGAGCATGAAAACTAAACTATTCTTGCTGCCAACTAAACACAAAAGAACTATGCTTAAGGAAATTCAAAATTGCAACAAAATAAATCTAAATCAGATTACATCAATTTATCTTCTGACCCTTCATCATTAGTCCAGCTATGATTTTCGAAAGTAATCATAAACAATTTGAGTAACTGATATTTAATTTGCAGAAAGTAAACTAATACTAAACCATACACTCATGATTCAATCCCTCACCATCAGTCCAGCTGTGGCTTTCGGAGGCAACTGAAGATGTCATGCATGATTTAATATATCTAAATTTGCAGAAAAGAAACTAATAATAAACTACACATTTCATAATGCAATCCCTCACCATCAGTCCAGCTGTGGCTTTCGGAGGCAACTGAAGATGCTATGAGCAGCTTAATATATCTAAATTTGCATAAAAGAAACTAATACTAAACTACACATTTCATAATGCAATCCCTCACCATCAGTCCAGCTGTGGCTTTCGGAGGCAACTGAAGATGCTATGAGCATATTAGTATATCTAAATTTTAACTACTGAAGCAAATAAACAAAACTGAAATGAACAAAGCAATACTGAAATTAAACAAAAGCTATGAAAATCAAATTAGCAGCAGAACAATGTTAGTTCCATGTCATTAGTCAAAAAGCTATGAAAATGCCCGGGCTGCCTATCTAAAACCTGAAACATAAACACTGATCAGTGATTAACAATCATAAAGCATGAAAGACATAAATGAAATGGAAATTATGGAAGTGTATAAACAGAAATGAAACAACTGCAAAGTATGAACATATGAATGGATTATGATACAATGATTTTTAAAGAAATGAAATGAGAAATATACACTAATACACAAAACCTTAGCTGAGCAGGGGCCCTCTACATCAGCTTTGGCAACGGTCCTCAATCACGAATTAAGTTGAAAAACAGAGTCTTCTCATATTAAAAAGCAGTTCATTACAGAATAGTAATGTTACGGCACAAGTGCAGCGTAATCACTACAGAGAAGACTAAAAGATAACAGTGACTACATCCACTAACATCAACTATCAACTATCAACTAACTTCATATGCGTATGCAAACGCAACATATATAGCACAACAAACCCCAAATCGTTTTCCTCCTAATGTTAATGCTAGTGTAGAGCACGTAGACCACTACGTCCACTAATATAGGCAGCATGCAATGTTGGAAAGTGAATCGCTGTGAGGGGGTGGATGCGGAATTGACCCGTAACCCCGTACGTATGTCGATTTAACCTCCGCGTGCTTAAACGGTCAAGAACTCTTTATGTGACACGAAACAGTCCGGCCGACATGAAACTCCATGGTTGACTTCCTTATGGAGCGCCTTTTGGACCGCGCTTCACGAGCGTTTGAGCTTGAACCAATAGGTGTCGAACCATGTCCATCGCTTATCTCCGACCACCATGTGGCTCGTTTTCCCCTTAGACACCCGTATATAGAGTTTCACAAAATAGTCATGAGTTAGGAACATGAAGTGGCAAGATTCCGCAGCTGAATGAACAAAATCTAGATCAAATAGCAAACACAAAAATATAATTAAAAACCATGTTAGATGCCCTTTTGCACATGATATTGACAATTTGGGAGGTTTAGGTGAGTGAAAAAGGTATGGAAAAGTGTATGGAAAAGATGCAAATTTGGGACTCAACATACCCCCACTGTAAAGGTGTTGCATGTCCTCATGCAACCAAAATTTTGATACTCTTTCTTCAATTCATGTGCCTTGATACTTCAGCCAGCACATCCAATCCTCTTCTCTTCTTCCTTGGTATTGCCATCATTCTGGGTTTCTTCATTAAGCACCTAAATTTGATATTTACAAGTGCTCTGCTCAATTTCTGGCATTTCCTTTTCAATTTCTTATTCTTCTTTTGCCATATTCCCAAGTGTAACATAGTATTATCATGGATGATCTTGTCCAGCTTGCCTTGTTCTTTCAATGTTTCATTTTCATTTTTGATGTGCCTATTTAAAAGCTCCAGCTCAAAAATTTCCTGTTTTAATGATTGAACTAAATCATCCTGCAATGTATGAGGCTGAATAGAAGAAGTACTTGGACCCGTGGCTGCCTTTTCCAAAGATTCTATATAGTCATATACCTCCTGCTGCTTGGGGTCTATTTCAGGTGTCATTTTTATTGGGTTGTCCCCAAAATGCTGTGAAGGAGAGTTATGTTCAAAATCTGGCCGAGGAGGGCTTACATCAATATTTTGCTGAGAATAAGATGGAGTATGCTCATTATCTGATTGGGAATGAAATGAACCAGGTTCACTAACTGACTGAGATGGACTATGGTCAGTTGGGGACTGTTCAGATGTCTCCTCACCCAAATCAATGAAATGAGGACCCTTAATTTGTGTTTTCCTCAATTTTCCCTTAAGCCTGCTGCTTCTCCTCACACGCTGTGGTACATTATCTTTTTGTTTTTGTTTCCTTTTCTCTGCCTTCTTGGATATAGATGACTGTTTTTGAAGATAAACTAATCTTTCAGAGAGTATTTGATGATCTTCTTCTTCAGAAGAAGGAGTTTTATGTACAACCTCAATAGTTTCTTTCCCTTTTGGTATTATTGGCTTCTTGGCTTTGATTTCCTTCTTCTTCCTTTTTACCAATCTCTCTTCTCTATCAGTTCTTTTCATAGTAGAAGTAGGAGTATTTTGGATTTCATCTATTGTTCTTTTCCTTCTACTTCTTCTTGCTGTGCTAGCTGCGGGAATTTCCTGAGGAGGAGTAATTTGGGTTTCAACATTCATTCTTTTTCTTCTACTCCTTCTAATTGAACTACCTTCAGGAATTTCCTGAGGTTCCTCAAAGAAATTTCTAACTAGGAATTGTTCCCATGTGTCTTTTCTTTCTTTTAGCTCTTTTTCAATCAGAATTTTTATAAGGCCGTGGTGATATAGATGAGGCTCTACATCTCCTAAGTGTTTTTGAACAGTCACAGCCATTTTCTTTAAGCTATTGAATAGAAAATATGGGAGATTGAGAGTTTGGTTTTCTAGAAAATTCATTAATAGCCTGGTATGGTACATGTACATGGACCCAAAACGGCCTTCACATGTAATGAATTTCTGAACAATTAGCAGTAAAGTGGCCCATTCTTCCTTCAATGCATGCACAGAAATTCCTCTCTTAAAAACAATTATGTCCATACCTTGGTTTCGTAAGATTGTTCTCCATGCCTCATCACTGATGCTTTTATTTTTGAACCAACGCTCTCCCTCCTGAAGAAGTTCCGTGGCTGTTGCTATTGATGCTTCATTGACCGAAAACTTGAGGTCTCCAATTTCTGCTTCCGAGCCATCAAACGACCTTGCAAATGCTTTCGTAACTTCTCTGTGGTAACCTCTGAATTTCTGAATAAAACGCAGCCATTTTGCTTTCTTCAATATCTCTTTTGCTTGCGGATATCCCTCTATAAACTTCGGTCCTTCCGGCTCTGCCCTTAGCAATTTTCCCATTTCACTTCTCTGTTCTTCACAAATTTTCCTTCGTGAGGGTTTCAAATGGAAATAGGATGATTGAATGCACAGGATCGAGCACAATGACTGTGGGAATGTATCATAAAATGGAAATGAGTACCATAAACGGAATGGAGTAAGACTGTGGGTAGATATACGGGAGTGAGAATGAGCAAAAGGAACAAAATGGAGTGAAACAGGGAGTGAGAATGAGTAGAGTGGGGTTTTGTAAACACGGCAGAGACACGACAAAGAGGTTAACAAAGTATAATACATTCGGCAGCGTTTTGAATTTTGGTGGCTGTGTAATAAATATGAACACGTTTCAATCAACGGTTATGAAGTTATGCGGCTTGTAAGAGTCCTTTGTCAACTCAAATACGTTTCATTATCACCGGTGGGATATTGGATCATGAGTGAAAATCGGGGTTTAATGATGAAACCGTTTGTGAATAAATGCAAGAGGATAACATGGAGATCGTGAAAGGTTACGGAACTGTCAATATAATCATTGCGCGTAATGGATAGAGCTCATGGTTCAAAACTATATAAAAATGTGTTTTTCAATACTATTTGAAATAAATTTTATTCATACCTTTGGAATCTTTGCCTTTTCCTTTGGTCTTCAACTGATTGATCTCCATTGGTGTCTTGAATGCTCCATTGATCCTCTCTCCTGCATTTTATTTCATAATTATGAAAATAACATCTGACTGTACATTCTCTTTGAAAACAGAGTAGTAGCTGCGGAATCTGCTTCTGGCTGCGGAAACTGGAGTCAGCTGCGGAAACAGATGTCAGCTGCGGAAACTGACACAGCTATTACTTTGATGAATGGAAATAAACAAATGACAAATGACCAGATGGAAATGGTCATAAAAAAGATTTTTTTATTTGATGGAATGGAATGAAATGAAGTGAATGAAGTGGAATGAGATGAAATGAAATGGAATGAAGTGGAATGAAGTGGATTTGGTGGTGACAAAGCTTATGAAATGAAGGAGAGATTTTTTTTGGAAAATATAGAGTGTCAGGTTTCCCTGATTTTCACCCTATATTTTCTGTATAAGACTGCCAATCAATGATTGGTTTTCAGGCTTATACCATTATTTATTTTTTATTTTTTATTTATTTATTTATTTTTTAACTGAAAAACAAAAGCTAGGCTGGTGGAGAAGAAGAATTCTTCTGTACCAGCCTGATTGCAGAACTTTCTTGAAATATTTTGACAAAATCCTCTTTTGAGAGTGGCTTATGATAAACTTTCAATCTATGGCCATTCACAATAAGAGGAGTTTGAAACTCATCAATGGTCTTGATTCTTACAGCTCCATTGCTAAAGATCTTTTCAATCTCATATGGCCCAAGCCAATGAGTCTGAAATTTCCCTTGAAAATATTTAAACTTGGAATCAAATAACAATGCCCAATCTCCTTCTTGAAACTTCTTTTCTTTGATATATTTGTCATGCCATTTAGTCCTTTGATATTGAACTAGATCAGTTCTTAGAATTGCTTCTTGTCCGATCTCATCTAGCTCATTCAACTGCTCCATTCTATGCTTTTGGGCTTCTGATAAGTCCATCCCCAACTGAACTGCTATCTTGAAGGTCTTGACTTGGAACTCAATGGGGAGCAAGACTTCTTTCCCATAAACAAGTTCATAGGGAGAATGTCCCGTTGTATTCCTCCATGTAGTTCTGTAGGCCCACAAGGCTTCTGGAAGCCTTTCTGCCCAATCTCTTCTATGTAGATGAACAGTTTTGGTGATGATACTTTCAAGAACTTTGTTTGTGGACTCCACTTGACCATTTGCTTGTGGATGGTAAGGAGTAGATCTTCTGTGCTTGATTTTGTATTCTTCCATCAACTTTTCCACCAAATTGGATGTGAATTGGCTCCTCTGATCTGTCACAATTTCTCTTGGAACACCAAAGCGAGTAAAAATATCCTCATAAAGAAAATGAACAACTGAATTTTCAGTAGCAGATACTAATGCTTTGGCTTCTACCCATTTAGTAACATAATCAGTACAAACCAATATATACTTATTTTGTTTGGATGGTGGATTAATAGGTCCAATGAAATCTAAAGCCCACTTTTCAAAGGGTTCAATGAGTACTTGTGTTTGCAATGGCATTTCATTTGAAAGGGTAGGTTTCCCTACTCTTTGGCAGCTGTCACACCTTTTGACATATTGTTTTGCATCTTTGAAGAGGGAAGGCCAATAATATCCTAAAGAAAGGATTTTATAGGCCATCCTTTTTTCTGCAAAGTGCCCGCCGCATGGTTCATCATGACATGCCTTAAGAATATCAGGCATTTCATCTTCCCTGACACATCTTCTGATCACAAGATCTGGCCCTGTTTTAAACAATTCGTTAGAAATCCATGAATATTTTGAACTCTCCTGAATAATTCTTCATTTTTCTCTTGGAAATAAATGTGAAGGTAGTTTCCCTGTAACCAAATAGTTAGCAATATCTGCATACCAAGGGGTCTTAATAGTTACTACAAACAAGTATTCATCAGGAAACTTATCTTCTACAGGAGAATCTTCTTTAGTATTCTGAATCCTAGACAAGAAATCAGCTACTGTATTCTGTTTTCCCGGTCTATCCAACACAGTAATATTGAATTCTTGCAAAAGTAAAATCCATCTTGTCACTCTGCCATTAGTAACAGGTTTGTTCATTAAATATCTAATTGCAGAATGGTCAGTATGAATAAAAGTTTCATAGCTTGTTATGTAATGTCTAAACTTATTAATTGCATGAACAACAGCTAAGAACTCTTTTTCAGTCACAGTATAATTCAACTCTGTGGGAGTCAAATTTTTACTGGTGTAATAAATGGCATAAGGAATTAAATCTTTTGACCCAACACAGCTCCAAGAGCTGTATCTGAAGCATCTGTAGAAATATGGAAAGGAAGTTTCCAATTTGGTCCTCTCAAGATAGGTGCTTCAGACATTCTTGTTTTCAAAGTTTCAAAAGCGGATTGACAATCAGGATCCCATTTAAATTCACAGTCTTTTGTAAGCAACTTGAAGAGTGGAGATGCTATTTTAGTGAAGTTCTCTATAAATATTCTATAGTAACCAGTAAATCCTAGAAAACTTCTAACATCTTTTTGACAATTTGGAATAGGCAACTTGGAGATGACTTCAACTTTTGATCTATCAACCTTAATCCCATCTCCCGAAATATGATGTCCTAAAACAATCCCTTCAGTAAACATCATAAAGTATTTTTCATGGCTTAATGAAAGGTTTGTTTCTTTACATCTTATAAGAACTTTTTCCAAATTTTCTAATGCCTCTTCAAATGAATTACCATAAACCGTAAAATCATCCATATAAACCTCTACACAATCATGGATTAGATCAGAAAAAATTCCTAGTACTGCTCTTTGGAATGTTGCAGGTGCATTACATAACCCAAAAGGAAGCACTCGGTAGGTAAAAGTTCCCCATGGACAAGTAAATGTGGTCTTATCTTGATCTTCAGGTGCTACCTGAATTTGATTATAGCCACTAAAACCATCCAAAAATGAAAAGTACTTTTTACCTGCTAATGTATCTAATACCCGATCAATAAAAGGCAAAGGAAAGTGATCCTTCAAAGTTGCTTTGTTCAATTCCCTGTAATCAATGCATACCCTCCATTTACCATTCTTTTTAGGCACTATAACCAAAGGAGAAACCCATCGGCTATCTGAAATTGGATAAATGAAGTTTACATTGAGAAGTTTTTTGAGCTCTTCTTTCACTATCTCCCTAAGATTTGGATTCATCCTTCTTTGAGGTTGTCTGATTGGTCTACTGTTTTCCTCAATATAGATATGATGGATGCAAGTCTTAGGATCAATACCCTTCATGTTAGTATACTCCCATGCAAATGCAATAGAATGTTTTTGCAAGATTCTGGTTAGTTCTTCTTGTTGTGACTTCTCCAAATGTTTCTTGATATTCAATGTCTTTTCTGGAAAAATCTCAATAGCAGAATTACCAAACTCTTCCATAGAGTAAAGAGACATTTGTCTAGATGATAAATATTCTATGTCAGATTCCAACTGAAATTGTGTGGGGTCATATTCTGAAGATATCTCAAAATTTTCTAATGTGTTCAGAATTTGACTATCCTCACTAATTTCAGAAATGGTAAAGACAGGCTGTATAGTGTTCTCATCATCGACCCATTCATTGTCTCCTATTTCTGTGATTGCTCTTGCTGGAGGATACAAATTGAATTTCTTTGTCGAATTACCATTTGAAATGTACATGTCTCCAGATCTACAACTAATAAAAGCATCCGCTGTGGCCAGCCAAGGTCTTCCTAAGATAATTGGATGTCCTCCTAGATTACTTTTGGGAGTCAAAATCATAAAGTCTACTGGATATTCCCAAGAATCTAAGGAGACTGAAATATCTTCTAATACACCATCCGGTTTAATAACCGATCGATCTGCAAGTTGCAATAAAGTAGGTGTAAAAAGAAGGTTAGGAAGTTTTAACTGTTCCATAGTCTGTCTACTCATAATGTTGATAGCAGCCCCTAAGTCAATCAATGTGTTTGGAATTTCTATCCCATTTATATGTGTCTTGACAATTGGACTTCCTGGATCTACATACTTCTGCATGGTAACTTTTCCCATCATAATGTCTGCAATCTTTCCTACCAGGTGGATTCTTCTTGTGTCCTTTAGCTTCCTTCCTGGTCTTTTGAAACTCAACTCCTTTATGGTTTTTGCTAGAATAGGAATTTCTCGAATGGCTTGTAGCAATGGAATCTTGATACAAACATTCTTTAATTCATCTACAAAGTCATATTTAGGCAACAAGATTTGTTTTTCCACCCCCTTATCAATTTGTAGTCTTTCCGGAAAAGGAGGTGTAGATGAAGATACAGGTTGCTCAACTATAGGAGTTGTGGGTGTTAGCTTTTATTTTTCTTTTTGAATTTTTGAATTTTGAAGAGATTCTTCCTCAGAACCCTTATTGACTTGAAGAGAATCCTCCTCAGAGGTATCTTGCTCTTGAATATCTATAGAAGGTTTTTCTAAAACTATACCAGATCTGAGTTGTACATCGTTGAGAGGAACAATCATATAGGTAGGAAATTGTCCTTCTACCATATAAGTAGTTTGAGGATTCTTATTGTTAGGATTTGGCAATGGCTGAGCTGGAAGTTGGTTTGTCTTCTGTTGGTATGGGAGCATGAGTTGAGGATTTGTATTTTGTTGAGAGGTTGTTGTTGTGGAAATGGCAATGAAAGTTGTGGATTTGGGCTTGGAAGTTGTGGAGCTTGTTGATTTTGAAAAGATGGAGGATATTGATAAAATTGAGCAAATCTCCCATAATGATTTTGCATCCCTTGTACCCATGGTTGATATGGATTTTGATGTTGGGGCCAAGGTTGTTGCCAAGGATTCCAATTTGGTGGGGTTTGAAGATTCATAGGGTTGTTAAACCCTTGAGTTTGTTGTCCCTGCCAAGGTCTTCTTGCAACAAAACAGAGAGATTCTACCGAATTTGGGTCTTCTTGAAAGACAGCTTTGAGTCCAGGAATTGAAGGACAATCCTTGGTCTCATGATTCTCTGAGAAAATCATACATGTTTCTACAACTTTTGCATCCAAGGGACATTCCCTTAAAGCATTTTTCTTCCTACATTTCGGACAAAAGATGGCTAAAGCATCTGTTTCTGCTTTCTGTTTGTTTTGGATTTTAAGGGTGTCTAGTTGTTCACTAAGGCTCCCTAAAATATCAGTTTTAAACTCATCAAGCATGTTACCAATCTCTGCCCTACTTACTGATCCAGTTGCAGATTTGTTAGCCCTAATAAGAGAAGAATCCCTAGGCCCTTTTCCAGTTTTAGATCTTCCCCTCGAGAATTGGATACATAGTTCTGTTATATCATGAAATGGGAGTTGAGAAATGTCTCCTTTACCCATCATGTTTAAAATGTCTATCCATTCATCTCTAATGGATTTTAATAGGAGGGCTTTCAAGGTTTCATTATCTAAATTGCTCATCTTTGCTCTTTTCAAGTTGTATTGAAATCTTTCAATTAAGTCTTCCAAATTTTCATCTTCTTTTTGCATCATTTTGAATACCTCATCCTTGTGATTGGTGGGCGTACAATAGTCCAAGTATCTATCCAAAAATGTTTGTTTCATATCATTCCAAGTCCTAATAGATTGAGTGGCTAATCCCATGAACCATTTCAAAGCAGATCCCTTCAATGTTCAAGGAAACAGTTTGAGTTTTTGAGAATCTTCCATATAGTCATAAGTTCGGCACACAACTTCAAACTCAAACAGAAATGTTTCAGGATCCTCACTTCGTAATCCATAAAAGTTAGGGAGAACAGATGGTGAAATATTTTTCATTGTTGCATGAGTTTCTTCATCAACTATAGGGAATCCCAACAAATCCCTATTTCTACCATTATTTCCTTCACCATTGTTATCTCCATTATCTCCTCCTCTTCTACCTCCACCTCTATTTATTACTTCCTCTGCCATGATAGTTTCTTTAGAGTCTTTATAGTCCTCTAGTTCTTCTACCAAGGAAGGATGAGAGAAAGTCTCTTTGTTTTCTAAGTGGGTTTTAGTAGGTGGTATAGGAGAATCCTCTAATTCAGTTGTTCCTTGACTTCAAAAAATCTTAAGGCTAGGGGTAGATGGTGGTGAATCTGGTCTATGCCTTGAAGAAGATGGAGTTATGAAAATCGAACTCTTGGCTTTAGCTATAAACCTTTCCCTAGAATCTCTTGCTCTATGCATGTCATTTTTTTTATTTTTTAAAAAGTTGGGCTAATAATTCTCTTTCTGATCTTCCAGATCACACTAGGTGCAAGAAGAGAGCATACTTAAGAAATTACTAAACCAATAACTTTCTTTTCTGATCCTCCAGATCACACTAGGTGCAAGAGGAGAGCATACTTCAAGAAGTTATCAAGTTTTCCCTTCTTTTATGATTTTATGTTTTTTTTTAAGAAATTGGCTACCTAGTTACACTTCCCCGGCAACGGCGCCAAAATGTTTGGTCAATTTAGTGTGTCCTAAATTGCTGCATTTAATTTGTCAATCCGGGAATCGTAAGCCGATGAAGTGCGGCGCACTATATGTGCAAGATAACCTATTTCTTAACTTTTTGTCGTTTTTGGTTTTCTAAGGTGAAATGGAAATTCTAAGATGAAAACAAGTTTGGTTATGTTTGTTCAAGGAAGTGATATCCCCTATAATGATTTACCACCTTGAAATTTTAAAAAGCAATTTGAAATTTACAATGACAAGACTTAAAAAGGAAAATGAAAATGTGCTGCTGAAATGAAAAGGTGCTGCTAATCTAATAAATAAAAACAGTAAACTAGTGAGCATGAAAACTAAACTATTCTTGATGCCAACTAAACACAAAAGAACTATGCTTAAGGAAATTCAAAATTGCAACAAAATAAATCTAAATCAGATTACATCAATTTATCTTCTGACCCTTCATCATTAGTCCAGCTATGATTTTCGGAAGTAATCATAAACAACTTGAGTAAATGATATTTAGTTTGCAGAAATTAAACTAATACTAAACCATACACTCATGATTCAATCCCTCACCATCAGTCCAGCTGTGGCTTTCGGAGGCAACTGAAGATGTCATGCATGATTTAATATATCTAAATTTGCAGAAAAGAAACTAATACTAAACTACACATTTCATAATACAGTCTCCACCATCGATCCAATTTGTGGCTTTCGGAGAAACAGTGAAGATCTTATGAGCAGCTTAATATATCTAAATTTAGAAAAACTATTTAAACTACACATTTCATAATGCAATCCTCACCATTAGTCCAGTAAGGATCTTTCGAGCAGTTGAAGATGTAATGAGTAGATTAGTATAATTAAATTTTAACCCTACGAAGGAGATAAACAAAACTGAAATCTACAAAGCAATATTTGAAGTTAAACAAAAGCTATGAAAAACAAACTAGCAGCAGAACAATGTTAGTTTCATGTCATTAGTAAAAAAAAGCTTATGAAAATGCCTGGGCTGCCCATCTAAAACCTGAAAAACATAAACACTGATCAGTGATTAACAATCATAAAGCATGAAAGACAGAAATGAAATGGAAATTATGGAAGTATATAAACATAAAGGAAACAACTACAAAGTATGAACATATGAATGGATTATGATACAATGATTTCTAAAGAAACAAAATGAGAAATATACACTAATACACAAAACCTTAGCTGAGCAGGGGCCCTCTACACAGCCTTGGCAACGGTCCTCAAATACGAATTAAGTTGGAAAACAAAGTCTTCTCATATTAAAAAGCAGTTCATTACAGAATGGTAATGTTACGGCACAAGTGCAGCGTAATCACTACAGAGCAGACTAATTAAAAATAACAGAGACTATATTCACTGACAACAACTAACTTCATATGCATATGCAAACGCAATATATATAACAACAAACTATAATTGTTTCCTAATGTTCATGCTAGTGGAGAGCACGTAGACCACTACGTCCACGGATATAGGAGCATGGCCGTGTTGGAAAGTGAATCTACAGGAGGTGGATGCTTGAATTCGACTCCAGAACCCTGTACAGATGTCGATTTAACCTCCGCAGGCTTAGAAACGGCCGTTTGAACCTTTATGTGACACGAAACAGAGTCCGGCCGACATGAAACTCCATGGTTGACTTCCATGTGGACGCCTTTGACCGCGGCTTCTTTGGATGAGTTTGCTTGAACCAATAGGACACGAACCATGTCCACGTCATTCCTGACCTGCCCATGTGGCTCGTTTCCCTTGTAGACACCTGTAGCATAGAGTTTCACAAAGTAGCTGCGGAAAGTTGCAGCAGCTGCGGAAAGTGGCAAGATTCCGCAGCTGAATGAACAAAATCTAGATCAAATAGCAAACACAAAAATATAATTAAAAACCATGTTAGATGCTCTTTTGCACATGATATTGACAATTTGGGAGGTTTAGGTGAGTGAAAAAGGTATGGAAAAATGTATGGAAAAAATGCAAATTTGGGACTCAACACTACCTCTGTAGATATTTTGTGTTTTCCAGTGGGAAGCATAAGCTTCTTCTTTAGGGCTTGAATATTAGATTCAATACTCTACAACAACTTTTGAAATTTTTATTTATCTTCAGGTTCAACTAAAATCTTAAAAGTGATATTTTTTCATTCTTCATTTTGTGTGGAGTAAGATCTTGAATTTGCTTTCTCCAATTTTAATTGCTTTATCACCTTACCCATCATTTTTTCAGCTTTGGAAACAACTGAATTAGTCTTGTTTATATCATTAAATATCAAATGACTAGTCTTCATATGAAGGTTAATATTATCTGGGAAAGGAATATTTTTTGCATCAACTGTTAAATTAAATTTTTTGAAAGAAACAGAAGATGTCACAGTCATGGATGAAGGATGAGAAAAAACTATCCTTAGCTAATCCTTTTCTAAGTCCATTGATGAAAACAATATAGTCTTCTCAGGAGAGATTTGAGTGTTTAACTGAGATTCTATACTCTCCCTTATCTTCTTATTTCTTTCCTTAATCTGTGAAAATACCTACTTGATATTTGGAAAATAATCATGGCATGTGTCCTTACGAACAGGAGATGAGGGAGTACATGAAGTTTCCCCCAACTGCAAAGAATATCCTGGCATGGTTGATGAAATAATTTCATCCATTATCTTTTTTTTCTTGACTTCTTTCTCTGCATCACCCTCCAAATCAATTAATTCTTTTGTTCTCCTTTTGAGGCCTTTTTTGGTGGGATGTGGGGTTTCCACCTCCATTTGCACACATGCATAAGACTATCCTCCATTTTCGATTTTCTCCACCTCTGGTCCGGATTCATGAATAAAATGAGCATATGCAATTTCCAATATGCGATTTGAGATTTCATGATGTGTGTTTAACCTTGGAATTACCCTCTCCTTGACATTCTTTCTCACAATTTTCCCTTACTTTCTCATAAGATCACATTCCCCAATCAATGTTAAATGCTATGTTTTGGCTTAAGAAATGCATTAAAATGACTGCCATGTTATATTTCCATGTTCTTGAAATTTTAATAGATTTTTTCAATTTAGCTACAGAACGCAGCCTATTCTACAGCTAACTGTGGATTTCGTAGCTACTCTCATGGTTTGGTAGGTTCCAGGTGTCAAATGGAGAATTGGGCCACATGGGCATTTCTAGAATCATCTCCACATGGATTTTATCCTATTCACTCAGTCAAGATCGACAGAAAAATAGGCCTAAGATCACGGTCAAAGGCATAGTCAAAGTACGTTAGCCAAGAGTAGCAGGACTCTTGATTTTCTCTATCGTAGAAAATCAAGAGTCAAACATTGCTATTGAAATTTTATAATTAGCCACATGTAGCAAGATTATCTCATAGACAATTATGTGTATTTTCCTTTAAATACTGGTTGTACAGAACTGGGAAGACAATTAAGAAATTAAGTTTTAAGTTTAAGATTTTTACTAATAATCTATGTTAATACTTCGTTCCATTATAATGCAAATTTCACGTTGCCAATGATTTCTTAAGTGCACCATTAACCAACTAGCATTTCAACCAAATCAGTTGCAGAGGGCCCCTGCACTGGAGGAGGTTTTTCATTTGTTGTTTTTAGTTTAATTTCCATTACTTTATTTTCAACAATTCTATTTTCTTATTAGATTAATGTTTCATTTAATTTTTGATCAAATAGCATAATGTTAAAAACATAACTATGTAAGCCTTATTCTTCTAAAATATTTCATGAAGATAGATAACTCTGTTTTCAAATCAAATTAAGATTGAAGCACTAAGAGTATACAGTTATCTAGTTTTCTTACTGTTTTTGTCATTCATTTTCTTAGAATAGAATTATCAATTAATTGTGTAAATGGATGTTCTCAAAATTCATTTCATGATGATGATTCTGAACTAAATGATTGAATGTCTAATTCATACAATTATTAAGTTTATTCTGCACATTTTTATTTGCTTTCTAGGAATTTATAAACTAAGGTATAGTTGACTTCTTACACAACATCTTAAGAGGGTAATACTTTCCATTGAATGTTGGGGAAAATCAAATATACATTAGTTTCTTGCAATCAGTTTTACATGCTTTCGCATTTTTCTTTCAGATCCTCACTTAGTTGCATCACTGATATTCCTAAAGTTCATTCCAAGGAGATTGATTTAATCATATTTCAAGAATTGAATGATTGAATGATTAATGAATGCAATTATTGAGTTACCTTCTGCACACTTTACTTGATTTTCCTGATAATTAGGTATAACTGGTTACTTAACACCATCTCAAGAAGGTCATACTTCATAATTGAATGTTGGAGTAACTAGAAGTACATTAGTTGTTTTCATTCTCTATTTTTTACTTAAGACAAACAATGCAATTTCAAACCTAGTTTTAAGAATTAGATCCATGTAATAGAACTAATGACAAGATAAGATAGATGCTCTATTTTTCAAATTGGATCCTAATTAGCCAACAATATTTTATTTATCTTTATGTAAATTAGATTAATTTAGGAACACTTCCTTTTCTTCCTTCTTAAAAATCATTAGATTCATTTCAATCTTTAGATTAAACATTCTTAGACATCAAAGAACAAAATCCCCCAAAACAACATAAATAACAAACAACGAAGTAAGAAGAAAGGTTAACTAAGCACATACAGTGCACTACACTTCATCAGTTTACAAACCTCGGTTGATAATTTATGCAAGAAATTTAATACATTAAATTGACTAAACATTTTGGCATCGTTTCTGGGGAAGTGTAATTAGGAAACCTCATTTCTTACATCTAAAAAAATCATATGCGTAGAGAAAGAGACTCTAGGGGCAAATTCAAAGCTAGAGGCAGGAGTTTAATCCCTACAACACCACTCACTCCACCAAGACTAAGAAGTGATACACCTCCATCTCAAACTCATATTCCATATTTCACTAGCCATAGACTTCCTGAAGTTCTAAGGTCAGAAATCCAACTAGGAGGATTTCCTACTTCATCCACTAAGGCAGTCTTAAAGGAAGAAGATCCTAGATCTCCAGCAGAAGGAGTAACCTTTTTCACCTCTACAGGAGAAAAAATTTTAGCTGAAGAGTATAAATTACTAGTGGAAAGGAAGAGGAAGAACCTTTCTTCAACATACCATTGATAAAAGAACCAGAAGAAGAGTAGTTAACCTTACAGGTTGAATCTTACATCAGCTCTAAAGAATCTATAATGGCAGGAGAGGTGAAGAAGGGGAAGGAGAAGGAGAAATTCTAAATGGATAAAATGTAATATTTGGAGGAGGAGATAGAGGTAGAGGTAGAGGAGGAGATAGAGGGAGAGGTAGAGGAAATGTAGAAGGAGACAGAAGAAATAGGGCAATTGAGAGTTCTTTTGGATTCCCCATAGTTGATGAAGATAAAAATGCCACAATGAAAAAAATCTCACCTTATGTCCTCCCAAAATTTCATGGATTGAAAAGTGAAGACACTGAAACCATTTTGTTTGAATTTGAAGTCTTGTGCAGAACTTATGATTATTTACAAGACTCTCAAAAACTCAAATTGTTTCCTTCAACATTGAAAGGAGCAGCTCTAAAATGGTTCATGCAGAGTCTAATCACTCAGTCTATCAGAACATGGAATGATATGAAGAGAGAATTTTTAGAAAGGTATTTGGATTATTGCATATGTATTAATCACAAGGATGAAGTGTTTAAAATTATGCAAAGAGAGGATAAGAATTTGGAGGGTTTAATTGAAAGATTCAACTATAACATAAAAAGAGAAAAAATGGATAATTTAGATCAAGATAATTTAAAAGCTCTTTTTTTTTAAGGCCATTAGATATGTGTGGATAGACATCCTTAACATGATGGGGAAGGGGGATATCTCTCAACTCCAATTACCTGATATCGGGGAATTATGTATTCATCTCTCAAGAGGAAAATAAAAAACTGGGAAAGGTCCAAGAGATCCTTCTCTTACTAGGGTAAATAGATTTGCAATTGGAACAATGAGTAGGGAAAAAATTGGAAATATGCTTGATGAATTTAAAACAAACATTTTAGGGAGTCTTAGTGAACATATAGACACTCTTAAGTTACAAAACAATCAGAAAGCCAAGATTGATGCTTTAGCTATTTTCTGTCCCAAATGCAGAAAGAAGCATGCTTTAAGAGAATGTCTTCTTGATGAAAAAGTCATAGAGACTTGTATGATTTGTTCAGAAAGTCATGAGACTAAGAGTTGTCCTTCAATTCTTGGTCTTAAGGTTGTTTTTCAAGAAGAAACAATTTCAAATCCAATAGAATATCTTTTCTTTGTCTCTAGAAGACCATGGCAGGGGCCACAAACTCAAGGTTTTAATAACCAAATGTATACTCAACCCCCACCAAACTGGAATTCTTGGTAGCAACCTTGGCCTCAATCTCAAACTCAATATCAACCTTGGCTCAAGGAATACAAAATCCCTATGGAATATTCTCTCAATACCATCAATATCCTCCATCATATCCAAACTATCCTCCCCAAAAAATTCCTCAACAAAATCAACAACCTCAACTCCAAAACCAAAACCAAAATCCACAACTCTCATTACCATTCCCTTAGAGACCAAATTAGCTACCTGCCCAACCATTACCAAAACCCAACAATAAAAATCCTCAGAATACCTAGATGATAGAAGGACAACAATTTCTAACCTACATGATTACTCCTCTAGATCTTAATGATGTCCAACTTAGATATGGTAGGATATTAGAAAAGAAAAATCCTTCTGTAGTTATTCAAGAATAAGATATTTCTAAGGAAGATTCTCTACAACCCAATAAACGTTTTGAAGAAGGAACATCTCTTCAAAACCAAAATTCTGAAAATGAAAAACAAGAAGAACCAATAAAATCAACTCCTATCATAGAGCAACCATCAATATCTACTTCTACACCTCCTTTCCCTGAAATATTACAAGTTGATAGAGGAGTAGAAAAGCATATTATGTTGCCTAATTATGATTTTCTAGATGACTTAAAAAATGTCTGTATCAAAATCCCTTTGTTACAAGCCATTAAGGAGATTCCAATTCTAGCTAAAACAATAAAAGAGTTGAGTATGAAGAAACCGGGAAGAAAAACAAAAGAAATAAAAAGAATTCAGTCTGTAGGAAAAATAGCAGACATAATGATGGGAAAAATTGCCATTCAAAAATATTTAGATTCAGGAAGTCCAGTTGTAAAAACACATATCAATGGAGTTGAAATTCCAAATACATTGATTGATTTAGGAGCAGCAATAAACATCATAAGAAAACAAACCATGGAACAACTCAAGCCTCCTAATCTTCTTTATACACCTACATTACTGCAATTAGCAGATAGATTTGTAATCAAGCCAGACGGTGTGTTAGAAGATATTTCAGTGTCCTTAGACTCTTGGGAGTACCCTATTGATTTTATGATTTTAACTCCTAAGAATAATCTAGGAGGACATCCACTTATAATAGGAAGACCTTGGTTGAATACAGTTGATGCTTTCATTAGTTGTAGATCTGGTGACATTTATATCTTTGATGGTAACCCAACAAAGAAATTCACTCTATATCCTCCAACAAGAACAATCACAGAGTTAGATGACAAATAATGGATTGATGATGAAAATTATATACAACCTCTCTTTACTATTTCAACCATTAGTGAAGATAGTCAAACTTTAAATTCAATAGAAAATTTTGAATCATCCCCAGAATATGAACATGATCAATTTCAAGGAAAATCCAATATTGAATATTTGTCATCTAGGAATCTGTCTCTTTATTCTATGGAAGAATTTGGTAGCTCTACAGTTGAAATCTTTCCAGGGAAAACTCTGAACATAAACAATAACTTGGAAAAATTACAACAAGAAAATCTAATCAAAACATTACAACAACATTCTTCTGCATATGCCTGGGAATACACTAACATGAAAGGAGTTAGTCCTAAGAATTGTATACATCACATCTATATTGAGGAAAATTGTAAACCGAATCAAAATCTTAGGGAAATTGTGAAAGAGGAGTTGCAAAAGTTGCTAAATGTAAACTTCATTTACCCAATTTCAGATAGTCAATGGGTTTTCCCTTTAGTGATTGTGCCAAAAAGAATGGTAAATGGAGGGTATGCATTGATTATTGATAATTGAATAAAGCTACCCTGAAAGATCACTTTACGTTACCCTTTATAGATCAAGTGTTGGATACATTAGCAGGTAATAAGTATTTCTCATTCTTGTATGGTTTTAGTGGCTATAATCAAATTCATGTAGCACCTGAAGATCAAGATAAGACCACATTCACTTGTCCATGGGGGACTTATGCTTACCAAGTACTTCCTTTTGGATTGTGCAATGCACCTGGAACATTCCAAAGGGCAGTACTAGGAATTTTTTCTGATCTAATACATGATTGTGTATAGGTGTATATGGATGAGTTTACAGTTTATGGGAATACATTTGAAGAAGCTTTAGAGAATTTGGAAAAAGTTCTTAAAAGATGTAAGGAAGCAAACCTTTCACTAAGCCATGAAAAATGTTTTGTGATGTTTACATAAGGGATTTTTTTAGGACATCACATTTCAGGAGATGGATTTAAAGTTGATAAATCCAAAATTGAAGTCGTCTCCAAACTATCAATTCCAAGTTGTCAGAAGGATGTTAGAATTTTTCTAGGAATCACAGGATATTATAGAAGATTTATAGAAAATTTCACTAAAATAGCACCCCACTCTTCATGTTACTCACCAAAGATTGTGAATTCAGTTGGAATCCTAATTTCCAGATAACATTCGAGACTTTAAAAAAACAATTTCTGAAGCACCCATCGTAAGAGGTCCAAATTGAAAACTACCTTTTCACATTTCAATAGATTCTTCAGATATAGCTCTAGGAGCTGTATTAGGACAAAAATATTTGATCCCCTATGCCATCTATTACACCAGTAAAAATTTGACTCCCACAGAGTTAAATTACACTGTAGCTGAAAAATAATTCTTAGCTGTTGTTCATGCTATCAACAAATTCAGACATTATATAACATGCTATGAAACCTTTGTTCATACAGATCACTTTGCAATTAGATAATTAATGAATAAATCTATTACTAATGGCATAGTTACAATATGGTTATTACTTCTGCAAGAATTCAACATTATTGTTCTAGACTGACCTAGAAAACAAAACACAGTTGCTAATTTCTTGTCTAGAATTCAAAATATCAAAGATGACACTCCAGTTGAAGATAAATTTCCTGATCAATATATTTTTTCAATAACTACTCAGACTCCTTGGTTTGTAGATATTGCCAATTACTTTGTCACAGGAAAATTACCTTCACATTTGCTTTCTAGAGAGAAAAGAAAAATCCTTCTAGTAAGTGCAAGATACTCATGGATTACTAATGAACTGTATAAGACAAGTCCATATCTCATTATTAGAAGATGTGTTCGAGAATATGAAATGCCCGAAATTATTAAAGCATGTCATGATGAACCTTGTGGTGGACACATCGCTAACAAGAGGACAACCTATAAAATCCTTCATTTAGGATATTATTGGCCATCCATCTTCAGAGATGCCAAAGAATATGTCAAAAGGTGTGAAAACTGCCAAAGGGTAGGGAAACCTTCTCCTTCAAATGAAATGACATTACAAACTCAGGTACTTATTGAACCTTTTGAAAAATGGGCCTTGGATTTTGTTGGACCTATCAATCCACCATATAAAAAAAAGAAGTATATTTTGGTATGTACTGATTATGTCTCTAAATGGGTAGAGGCTAAATCATTACCTTTTGTTAATGAAATATCTATAGTTAATTTTCTTTGTGAGAATATCTTTACTCGTTTTGGTGTTCCAAGAGAAATTGTGATAGATCAGGGAACGCATTTTACATCCAAGTTGGTGAAAAGGCTCGTGGAAGATTATAAGATCAAGCACAGAAAGTCTACTCCTTATCATCCACAAGAAAATGGTCAAGTTGAATCTACCAATAAAGTAATTGAAGGAAATCTCACTAAGACTGTACATCTACACAGAAGAGATTGGGCAAAAAGGCTTCCTAAAGTCTTATGGGCCCACAAAAATACATGGAGGAATACAACAGGACATACTCCCCATGAAATTATTTATGGAAAACAAGTCATGTTCCCTATAGAGTTTCAGATTCGAACCTTCAAGATGGCAGTCCAATTGGGACTTAATTTATCGGAAGCACAGAAACATAGATTGGAAAAAATCAACGAGCTTGATGAAATTAGGAAAGATGCAATTCAAATAAAAAGTATAGTCTAGCAGAAAGGGATAAATGGAATGATAAGTACATCAACGAGAAGAAGTTTCAAACAGGGGATTGGGTATTTTTGTTCAATTCAAAATTCAAATATTTTCAAGGAAATTTTTTGACTCATTGGGTTGAGCCATATGAGATTGAAATAGTCTTTGATAATGGAGCAGTGAAGATAATGACAATAGATGAAGAAAAGGTACCTCTTCTTGTGGATGGTCATCGATTGAAAGTATATCATAAACCACTTTCAAGAGAAGAGTTTGTTAAGATTTTCCAAGATAATATTGATATGAAGTTAGTGAAGAAGAATTCTTCTTCTTCACTAACTTAGCTTTTATTTTTCCTATATAAAAAAAATAAAAAATAAATAAATAAAAGTGTATAAGTATGAAAACCAATCAATGATTGGCATACTTATACAGAAAATACAAGGTGAAAATCAGAGATTTCTGGCATCCTATATTTTCAATTTCTTTTATGTAATAAGTAGTGAAACAAAACTACATTCATTGGAGTTCATAATCTGCAATTTCATTTCGTTTTACAGTTTCATTCCATCTCACTCCACTATCATTCCATTTCACAAATCATAGTCCACTTTCATTCCATTTTCACACTCATTCCATTACACAGTCATATTCCATTTCCATTTCATATCACATTCATATTCCATAGCCATACTTCATTCTTTTTACAAAGTACATTCTGTAGCTAATACATTCTACAACTGACTGTATTATGCAACTGATCACATTTTGCAGTTGATCACATTCTGCAGTTGATTCTATTATGCAGCTACATCTCAGTCAATAGTTCTGAAACAATTGTACAACCTACAAACAAATGATGATTACAAGAAATTGAAGGATTATGTTTTGAAGACCAACATGCTAAAAGGGTACCTAAAGGATGAACACCAAAGAAAAAACAAGCGAAAAGGTTAGTTCTAAAAGGTAAAGTGAAATTTTTTATTTTAATAGCAAGGTTAAAACATAAAGCATGTATAATATGGATAGTCATATGCTCCCTTGACAGATCATAATTTTATTTGATTGCAGTATCCATCATACTAAATATCAGCCACATCCTCCGTATTATATTACATAATGGTCCATAATTGACTCCCTCATTGATGATTAACGATCATGACCTATGACGTGACATGTCTACATCTCTCCAAAATTCCTACCATCTATTTATTCCTACAAACCCTCGATACCTTTCATTCAAATCCGTAGCCAAATCATTTGATAAAACAAGGAAGGGTAATTCTGAAGGTTGAAGAAATCTACATAATAAAATGCATGGGGCTAATTGTTAGATTAGAATTGGTAGGAGAAAAGTACATGGAAGGATACCCACAGATCAAGGAAATGATATAGAAAGCTGGATGGCTCAAATTCATAGAGAAATTAAATGGTTTCCACAAGGAGATTACAAAATCCTTTACTCGGTGTTTTGACGGCACAAAAGTAGAAATCAGAGATATCAAGTTTATAGTCACTGAGTGATTCATGGCCGAAGCTACAAAATTTCCAAGGCATGGTGAAAGATGGTTCAAAAACAAGGAGTTCCATAGTGAATCATGGAAAGTAATACTAAAAAACCCAGGTATGGATGTCTCTGGTTTTAGAAAAGGTATCCCTAGCTCAGCTCTTAAAAGTAAATGGAGGAACATGCTCTTGGTTTTACAGAAATTTATCACTTGTGAAGGAAGGTTTGGTTGCATGTATGCATACCATATCCGTTTACTGATGAATTTCTTAGAAAATGGTGAAATCAATCTTCCTTTCTTTATTCTAAATAGTTTAAAAAGGATGGCCTCAAATGTGCAAAAGCGAATATAGTTTATATATACCACCATGCATCATCATGGGTTGGTAAAGATACTAATTGAGTTTCATTTAAAAAGCATAGGAGATACTTGGGAGGATTTGCTGATTAGAAACCATTTTCAAGAAGCACCGAAATCACCTAAAGAAGATAATGTCAGAAAAATCAGAAGGAAGAAGACTGATATAAATATTGAAAACAGACATGAATCTTCATTTCATAAGAATGATGAAAAGCTAATCAATGAAGAATTGACATAAATAAAAAAGCAAATCAAGATAGGATGCAAAATAAGAAAGAGGATTAAGGTTACAATTGAGGAAAATGTAAGTTCTTGACAACCAAGAAGGAGCTCCAGATTCCGAGGTTTGATGAATAAAACATTATCAAAATAGACATAGCTTATAAGTTTATATGAAGAAACCCCAATACCATCTCCTGTAAACATTTCTCCTGTACACACTCAAAATTCTCCTATTCATAATTTTGAAGGTAGCCCCAACAGAAGATCTCCAGGCATAGATCCAATACAACAAGAAATATATGATTATGTAGAATCATTGGAGAAGAGAAATGCATCAATGAACCTAGAACCTTCTGTCAATCCACAATAACCTCTAGTTGATGCTCTCAAACAGGATATTTATGAACTAGAGATATTGAAAAAACATATGAAAAAGGAGAACGAGACCTTGAAGCAACATAACAAGTTGGATAAGGTAATTCATGATAATACCATTATGCATCTAGGATTGTGGTATAAGAAAAATAAGAAATTGAAAAGAAAGAACAAGTTACTAAACAGAGCAGTCATTAACCTCAAGTACAAGCTTCTTATGAAAAGGCCCAGGATGACAGTCACTTCAAAGAAAAACAAAAGAAGAAAATTGGATGTGCTAGCAGAAGTGTTTGAGCAAATGCAGTAGGGAAGGAGAACTCATTTTTGGAAAATTGCATGAGGACATGCATTTATTTTGTAGTGGGGGTATGTTGAACCTCAAAATTACCCTCCTTGACATTATTTCTCACCTTTTTCCCTTACTTTCTCATAATATCACATTCCCCAATCAATGATAAATGCTATGTTTTGGCTTAAGGAATGCATTAAAATGACTACCGTGTTATATTTTCATGTTCTTGCTATTTTAATATATTTTTGCAATTTAGCTACAGAACACAACCTATTCTGCAGCTAACTGTGGATTCCGTAGCTACTCTTATGGTATGGAAGGTTCCAGCTGTTAAATTTATAATTGGGCCACATGGGTGTTTTTAGAATCATCTCCACATGGATTTTATCCTATTCACTCGGTCAAGATTGAGAGAAAAGTAGGCCTAAGATCACGGTCAAAGTACGTTAGCCAAGAGTAGCAGGACTCTTGATTTTCTCTATCATAGAAAATCAAGAGTCAAACAATCCTATTGCAATTATGTAATTAGCCATCTGTAGCAAGATTATCTCATAGACATTTGTGTGTATTTTCCTTTAAATACTGGTTGTACAAAACCAGGAAGACAATTGTTACAAAATTTTTTTTCATCATCCCTGCAATCCCTCGCCCCGCATATTACAGGGTCTTTTCCGTGACCTGTGAGTAGTGTCATACTCTAAAAACACCTTCTTTGCATCCTTTTGCATAAGGACATCATTTCTCCCGTTGAAAATTTCCTCAAAAAGCCCATGAAAACCTATGTTTTGGCATTGGCGCGGGTAGCCAGTTCATCCCTCCTGCCAATGTGGAGGATGTACACTAGAGGCCGCGCCAGCTGGCGCTCTGTCTCTTTGTTGTGCCAGCGCCAAACTTTTTGGAAATTTTTTTTAACAAATTAGTGGCAGAAGTTTCCTTTAACCACCTCAGGGATGAGTCACAGGAAGTGGTTAATCTGATGAGCCACGGATCTCCCTCTTTAGGTAGTGGTTTCCTCCTCCCATGGAACACTCCTAGAAGATAGGTCTCCCTTCCATGATTATAGGGATCCTAACCTCTCCCACTCCCTCTATATAAATAGGCCTTCTCCTTTTATGAAATCTAGCTGAACATATAGCCAAGAAGATGAACTTGGAGAAGAGATACTATAGCTGAGTAATCGCTATCGAGAAGGTAGAACCAAGGAGAATTCCGTAGAGAGAGCTCTGTCCGAATTCTTGACGAGCTTTGTGAGACGTGCTCCACTGGAACCCTGTGGGAGGAGACCACAACGTCGAAGCTTGGTTGTACTCTTCCTTCCTTTCATTAATATACTCGACTATGGTATTGGTTCCATATTTGTGTTGTGTTTATTGATGCATTGATTTAGTCTTCTTCAACTAACTGATAGTTACAGATGCAAAATAGTATGTTGTAGATCGTCTTTGTTTCTTGTGTATGTGCAGGTATCTGAGCATGGGAACGAGAGGATCGTGATCTGTCAAAAAAGGAGCAAGAGGAAGCCACTCTTCCGATGATGACAACAGCGTAGGATATACAGTAAGTTATCTATCGAATCTCCGTCCATTCGTTAACTAGGAATTGATGTCATAGCGTGTCTTGTTTGTGGCTAGACCCACTCTAGGGCTAGTGGGATTGCCTCTGTCCGCAGAGGGTATTTACCTCACCAAAAAATTTGCGACTCCACTAGGGATCAGTGTGAGTTTGTCTTTCATCCATTAGGTCTTATTCTTGGTCTTTGCTTGCTTAGCTTTCCTTTCTTGGTTGTTTTGCTGAGTCTTAGACCCTTTTTCAGCCCTAGAGGATCAGATCTGACCTTTGTTTTTCCAAAATTTTCATCTTTCTAAGGTTGGCTTGATTGGCGCGGTTTCCAGTATGATCGTCATGCCCACTGGCGCTTGTTTCCAGTTCATCACCTGCGCCATCGCCTGTCTGCTGTGGATTACAGCCAGAGAGTCGCGCCATTTCCTGTAGGTGCTAGGGTTTTCCCTGTTTTGGAGTTTTTGGTCCATACTGGTGTCTCTGGGTGTTTTCTTGACTTACTTTTGATGCTTTGGGATTGTTTGTGACTATGAAAAGCCTTCTTCCTTTAGTTGTTTGTCCATTTATTTCAGCATCATGGCCTTAGGGCTTTCTAGTGCTTTGGTATGCTGAGCCTCCTATAGGAGCTTGGGTCTTTTGTTTCACGGTCGCCTTCATTATTTGCTTGATTGCATTCAGCTCCCTGAATCCATTTTGAGTGATTGCATTTGGTGGAATGAGTATTGAGTGAGTCTTGCCTCTTTCATTTAGTTTTTCTTTTTGACACTCCAAGCATAGATCACATTGCTTGTATGGGTCTGTTTCGACATCTTTCTTCGATTTGAGAGATTATGACATTGGTTTGAGTTTTTGTTTTGTTGGCTTTTGAGTTGATTGAATTGTTTCGATTCGATTCTTGCATTGGCATTCTCGAACTAGTGTGAAGATTCATTTTTCATGTCATTTAGTGCACTGTTTGCTCTATTACATTGAAAAATCAAAAAATATATTTTGTGCTTGCATTCTTGTTTGCATTGTGGAATTGAAAAATCTTTCACATAACTAGCATTTGAAATTCTAGTAAAGATTTCTCGTTCTCTTTAGTTTGCATCAGGTTCTTAGTTTGCATCAGGTTTTGTAGTGGAAGCTTCCGTGTGTTCTCATTATTCGCTATTGCTTGAAAACTCCTAACTTTCTTGTAGATATATTTTCATCAAACGAAATGATATTTTATGGCATGTAGCTTGCATTCAGGGATTTGTGAGGTCCAAAATTCAGTAGGACCTTGGAATTGAAACATAAATACAAGATCAACTTAAAATTTATTCAATTAACCTAAGGCAACATTGAAACTTAACGAAACATTTAGTGGTCTAAGTTAGATACGTGTTCCGGTGTCTTTAAACCTAGCAGCTGTCATTCACCATATGGCTTTAGAAAACACTAGTACGGACTTGTGCTCCCCATACTATCGAGTATATAAAGGGAGACCCCGCTAGGTTGCAATCCTTTTATCCGTAGGAAGCCGAGTTTGCCGCCTTGTAACCATGATACACAAAATACAGCATTCGGGGAGAATACCTGCACGTACGTCAAGTCCTTGGTTGATTCTTCTTTCATTATATAACCAAGGTGTATATGGCAGTTCACGGGAACCTGGTACACCCTTTTACCTAGACTACCTGAGCAGTCATTTTTGATCTTTACTGACTCCATAAATTTGAAAAAATCATTGAGCACTTTTCCTTTCACGCTCTCTTAAAACTGAAAGAGACTAGAGTCATATTTGATTGTTTCTTGACTCTTAAAACATGAAACAACAAGTTTTGGTTTCAATGTGGTAAAATAAAATACCTACGATTACATGCCCATTAAAGTTTGATTACTTGGCCTGTCTTTGTTTGCCTTGGTTTTGATCCAAGAGTCTTCATTTTCGATTTTTTCCCCTTTTCTGGTGTGCTATAGTCATAGTGGCAGAACCATCGGTTTCGTCTACTGGCAGTCCTTTATCAGATGATTCATATGAAACTTCTCAGACCTCTAGGTCTGCTGAGCTTCAACAGCTTGTCATCCCGTCAGAGTACCCCTTTAGAGAACCGGTTGAGTTCCATTGGCCTCTTTCAAACTCTTGGTTTGGATTTGGGGTTGGTGAACATTTTCCCCCTCTTACATCAGGATCATCGTTTTTGGCTGCTATCATACCTCCTGGCCCCCGTAGTCTCTTGCAATATCTCACGGTGGATTTAGACATGGATTCGTCTGGTCTTAATGGCAGTGAGGGTATTCCAGTTTCTGATGAATAATACCAACTTTTCCTGGAAGACATCCATCAAGAGCCTGCTCAATCTTCACCATCGGTGTCGCTTCCAACCGGATATAGGTATTTGGGCTAGATTATAGCCGGTATTGCCTCCATGGCAACATCAAATCCGTCAAGGGGTCTGGTTCTCCCGTCATTAGGGATGTCGTCGACGACACCTGTCTCATCGTCGACGCCTTTTGTTACGTCTATTCCCACTAGGCCTAATATCTATGTGTCTACATCAGCACCGGTTGTCAATGCTCAGTCGTTAGGAATTTCGACTTCAGTAGAGACTTCGATTGCCATGGCGATCCCTGACAGCCTTTATTTTGAGGAGTATCATCTGGCTATTTAACAACAGAACTCCCAGACTTATTAGTCCCCTCAGGATCCTTAACGGTCTTATTTTTCTCATTATGGAATGGATGGTACCCTGATTTATTCACTTCCGTTTCAGTATGACGATCAAGGCAACCCTATCTACTTACCTGCTCCTGAGGCTTATCAGTTCCTTTCTAGTTTTAGACCTACCTTGCATGTGCAACCCTCTAACCAACAAGGACAACCCTTTCAGGGACAACCTTCGGTTCAACAGGGGTATGTTTATGACCCATGAGGACAACCCTTTCAGGGACAACCTTCGGTGCAAAAAGGGTATGTGTACGACCCACAAGGACAACCCTTATAGGGACAACCTTCGGTCCAACAAGGATTATTTTACGACTCGCAAGGGCGGCCTTACAATCCTTAAGGTCAACCTTTACAAGCTCAGCCTGTAATCCAACCAAGGAAACCTCAAGGACTAGTTGGGCAACCGGTATATCAACCCAGACCTTCATACGGTCCTGGGGGGAAAATCCACCCATATCAACCTTTGGTGCAACCTCAACATCCATATCTTCCAATTGGTACAAATGTTGCACAACTAGGACCATCTGATGGTTCTGCTCCAGGTCAACTTGGTTATCAGGCATAATCTGACCCACCGCAGCCATCAGGCCAACCTGCTCCGTAAGGGTAACCTAGTGGCTCTCATCAGTTAGGTCAACCTGCTCAGCTAGGCCAACCTGAACAGCCCATTCACCTTGCTCAGCCACCACTCTACTCTATGCCGCAGCCGAATCAACCTCTACGCCCGACTTATCTAGCTCAGCAGGGCCCCACTTATCAGTAGCCCGTTCGACCCCAAGGCAGTTATTTCCCTCAAGGTCAATATCGACCGATTTACAACCCGCCTCAAGGTCCTGATTATTACCCTCAAACGCTAGGCTATACTTATACTCCGCAGCAAAATCCTTATGCTGCTCAATCGGGACCCTCGTATACTTAGAATCAGTATCTTGGTCTTCAACCCCCGTATCCTGGTCCTCAGCCGCCATGTCAACCGAATTATCTAGCTTATACCCCTTATGGTACGAATCCTTCGGGATAGAACCAATGGGAGCAGATTTATACTCAATCAGGATAGAGTATGGGTATAGGTCCTTATCGAGGACCTGCTATGCCTTTTAACCCTCAATTACCTTTCCTCGCCACGTTGGAGTTACCGGATGTGTCCAAATTAAAAAATTATCCCACTTTTCATAATCCCTTTTGGCCTCCAGTTCCGACGAAGGTGCCTAGTGATTTTCCCAAGTTTGAGGGATAGTCTGAAGAATATCCCAAGCTCACGTCATGACATACCATTTATGGTGTTCTTCCAATTCTTGGGTGGACAACTCTGTTTGACTCCGTCTCTTCCAGCACACTCTCACCAGAGCTATAGCTAAGTGGTATATCGAATTTCCTTGTGGCATATTTCAAGATTTCAACACTCTTGCTATGGCGTTCCTTACTCATTTACAGTTGCTAGTTCGTTATGAAGCCGAGACGCATCTCCTAACATCCTTGAAACAGGACCAGACTACCCATATCTCAAACCACATCCATGAATGGAGATGGCGTCGTCGCCTGATCAAGTTTGAAATTCTTGATTAGCTTCTTACTCATTAGTTCACTACCCTTTTGTCAATTAGATTGCGAAAGACATTGCCATGGGGGCATGTGTAACCGAGTAACAAGCCATCGCTCGTGCCGAGTACCTTGATTTAGTGTACTCTCAATCGGGCATTTTGTATGAAATATTGATTGAGGCCACTCGACCTGGGACCTCTAAAGCACCAACTACCCCATCAGTCAACGACATTATTGGTTCCATGTCTCAGACTTTACGCAAGTCTTTGAATGGGAAGCAGAAATCAAATTCTTCCAATAGTTTTTCTCCTTAGACTACCCTAGATTCTGGTAAAACCTTGGAGGTCAATTCCATTCAGGCCAATCCTGTGGACAAGACTTCCAAGGGGAGAAAGAAGGGTAAAGGCAAGGCCAAACTCGATGTCCCAAAATCGGAATTGTCTAAAACTCGTGCTGATGATGGTTCACAGCGAAAGCCGAAGAATCCCTGTCTGATTTGTGATGAGGATCACTATACTAAGGATTTTCCTAGATGATCCGAGGTTAGTCAACTGCTCAAAGGTGCTAAGGGAACTTCGTGGGCCCTTAAGGAACCTTTTCCATCTCAGCGAACCCAGATGGTTGAGCAACCTCTGCCATCTGCTTCGTTTGGCTCCCAAGTTTTCATAATGAATGGTTTTGCACCCGTTTCCACGCTACTTGGTCGAAGGATTACGACGGATCACGTCGGGAAACTGGGAAAGAGGTCGTTGATGGTCCTCCTCCCCCACCTGCCTCAGGTCCTCTTGCAATTGAAAGGCCCAGTGCCGAACATGTTGTACGACCACCTTCTAAAGGTGTTCTCCGAAAATCTTCTTATAATCCTAACGCCCATGCTGCTCAGCATTACAATATTATTGAGGACTTAGCACAGGTGCATTCCATGATGTCTGCATTAGAAGTGCTTCAGAGTTGTACATCTCAATGGAAAGCGTTATTATCTTCAATCGGTGGGATTGACCCTGCTGATTCTATCCTTCTCTCTTTCAACTTAGAGAATTTCGTCCCTCGACTTCGGCACTAGATTGCGCTTGTTATACAAATCGACATTAACTGTCTCAACATCCATAGATCTGTAGTGGATGAAGGTGCATCTACCTATGTCATTTCATCTACTTGCTGGAAGGCTATTGGCTCTCTAGCCTTGAATTCATCACCCAATGCCCTTGAGGCATTCAATGGAAGGGAATCAAAACCCTTGGGTGTTCTCACAAAATTTCCAATCACGTTGCAAGGAAATACGGTCAACGTTGAAGTAGAATTCATTGACGCCAAACTCAATTACAATATTCTAATCGGTCGCAGTTGGACTCACGTTATGCTATGCATTCCATCCACCCTCTTTCGAATTCTAAAGTTTCCACACAAGGGAAAAATCATTACTATCGATTAGTTGTCATTCTTTACCTCGTCTTTCGAGAAAAACGTGCCATACGTCGATCGAATTCCTTCTCCCCCTGACAGTGTAGGGCTAGGTATTTTCAAAGATCCCGCTCTCATGTTTATCTTTCCCCTTTCACCACCAAATACCATTCAATTCAATATGGTCTCTCGGTCATATGACCCATGGATCGTCCCTTTACTTGAACAGGTTAATTCATTTGGAGACTCAATGCCACTTAATCCAATCGAAATCAATTGTTGTGAGCTTACAGCTGCATCTGACTCTCCCCCTCCTGAAGCTACTCCTTTGAGCATGTCTCTCAACGTTTATTATCAATCCCCCGAGCTCGGTGATGCATATTCGCCTGATCCTTTGAAAGAAGTGTTTCCATCCGACGAGGCTATCATGGAAACCATGTCTCTCGAGGATCTACCATGGAGTGATGGGCATCATCATTCCTTGTTTATGCCTTGCCTTGGGGCAATGTCTAAATGTCTTGAGCGTTTTGCATCTCAAGTTCCTTCTCCGCCACTTCAAACGCCTATTTTGACTCATGAAGTCTTCGCTGAAGGTAACTTTGGTAACATTACTCAAACGATGCTTATCGACATTTCCGTGAAACTAAGGATTGTCGAGAACTTCCATGTGGGAATCACTTGCTCTTTCGAGGAAGTCCAAGTGTATACTAGCCTCTTTCGTGAATTCCGTGATGTTTTCGCCTGGTCTTACGAAGAAATTCCTGGAATTGACCCCAGTATTGTGGTGCACGATATTCCCACCTACCCAGGTGCGAAGCCTGTTCGCCAGCGTCTTCGTCCCATGCATCCTCGGAAAGCTTCCGCTATCAAAGTTGAAGTTGAAAAACTTCTCAAAGCGAGTTTCATTTATCCGATTCGTTTGACTAAGTGGGTTTCTAACATTGTTCCTGTGGATAAGAAGCAGGGTGAAATTCGCGTCTGTGTTGATTATCGTGATATAAATTGGGCCTATCCTAAGGATAACTATCCCACCCCTTTCATCGATCAGATCATTGACGATTGTGGGGGGAGTGGAATATTCTCCCTTATGGATGGTTTTTCTGGCTATAACCAGATCAAAATTCTCCCGTCTGATCGACACAAGACCTCTTTTATCTGTCCTTGGGGAATGTTAGCGTATAAGAAACTCCCTTTCAGCTTGAAAAATGTTGGAGCTACATTCCAGCGCGTGATGTCTTATGCCTTTCACGATATGCGTCATATTGTTCAACCATACCTGGATGACCTTCTGGCTCATTCAGCTGTGTGAAAAGACCACCCGGACCATCTTCGCCAGATCTTTCTTCGTTGTAGACGCTACAACATCCGGCTCAATCCACATAAATGCATCTTCTACATCGATTCGGGATACTATTAGGATTTATCGTATCTAAAGATGGAATTCGCCTTGACCCCGTGAAGGTTGAGGCTATTGTTAATCTCCCCTCTCCATCCTCATTACACCAGCTCCAGAGTCTCCAAGGGAAAGCAAACTGCTTACGTCGTTTTATCCCGAACTATGCCGAAGTAGCCAAAGGATTCACATGAATTTTAAAGTAGGACGTCCCTTTCTATTAGGATGAGATTGCTCAGTAGTCTTTTGATAGACTTAAGACATTTCTTGTCAACGCTCCTCTATTACATCCTCCAAATTACCATCATGATTTCACCCTTTATCTAGCTGCCGCCTTCAGTACGATCGCCATGGTTTTGGTTCAAGATGATGATGATGATAACGAGCATGTCGTTTACTACTTGTCTCGGAACCTTCTCGAACCTGAAACACGTTACGTACATGTCGCGAAGTTAGTGTTGGCTGCGGTCTAGGTCGTCCAGCGTTTTTGTCACTACATCCTTTTACGCACGGTGACCGTGATTTCTAAATGTAACCCCATGAGTTATATTTTGTCTTGCCAGTTGCTGGGGGGCAAGTACTCGAAGTGGATTTTTATCCTCCAAGAGTTTGATTTGTATTTTACTATCGCCAAATTGAAGAAATCGCTTGTTTTTGCTGATTTGATTTGTTCTCTCCCCGCCGACTCTGCTCCTTCTCATTCCAAGCATCACATTCTAGATGAAACTGTTTTTCTGATTAGCACCTTCGATCCATGGTATGGTGATATCATCGTGTACCTCCAGACCTCTACTTTTAGGTTCGAGTTGACAAAGGATGCCCAACACCGCATTCGGCATCAATCGCAACCCTATCGTATCGTCAAAGATACCCTTTATCGTGTTGGAGTCGATTCCGTGCTCTACCGATGTCTGACCCTTGAGGAGGCTGAAGAATTTTTAAATGACTGCCACACTGGCACCTGTGGTGGTCACATGTTTGGTTATGCCACCGCACAGAAGATCCTTCGTGCTGGTTATTTATGGCTGTCTATTTTTAAAGACTGCATTGTCACAGTACGCAAATGCCATGCGTGCCAGATATATCAATGCAAGATGTGTGCGCTGCCTGTTCCTTTACATCCTGTCATTACCGTGGGCCATTTTTCCAAATAGGGCATTGATTTTATGACGTGTAACCCTCGATCAGTCGGGGGGCATGCCTATATTATCGTTGTCGTTGATTATTTCATGAAATGGGCCGAAGCAATGCCTACACTGGCTGCGGACGATAAGACAGCTGCACAATTGATTTTAAATCATGTTATTACTCGGTTTGGTGTTCCTCATGCCATCGTCACTGATCATGGTTCTCATTTTTGAGATTATATGATGGCGGAGCTGACATCTAAGTTGGGCCTGCGTCACGACAGCTCAACTCCTTATTATCCTCAAGTAAATGGCCATGTTGTAGCTGTCAACAAAGTCCTTGTAGCAATGCTTCAACGAACAATCAGGATCCATAAATCAAATTGGCATCTCATGTTGTTCTCAACTCTTTGGGCTTACCGAATGTCGATTAAGAGTGTTACCGGATTTACCCCATTCCAGTTTGTATATGGTCTGGAAGCCACTCTTTCGATTGAATGTGAAATCCCTTCACTTAAACTAGTTGTGGAATTACTACCTGATACTTTGTCTGAAGAAGAACGTCTCCTCTACTTAGAGAGATTGGATGAAACTCATCGCTTAGCTGCCTTGGTCATTGAAGCACAGAAGAAGTGAGTCAAAGATCATTTTGACCAAATAGTTTCCCCTCGTTCTTTTATCGAAGGTGATCTCGTTCTCCCATATGACCAAGCTCATGAAATGCTGGGCGCAGGTAAATTCCAACCCATGTGGCATGGGCCCTACATCGTCAAATGTGTGTTACAAAATGGGGCTTATGAGCTCGTTGATTATGAAGGTTATCCTTTATCGCAGCCCAGAAATGGGTTGTACCTCAAAAAGTATTATGCTTGAGTCATTCATGCATGATATGTGTACATAGGTGATTTTTTCATTTTTGTGCATGTTTTGGTTTGATGTGCTTTGTGAGATTTTTATGCTTATTGGGTCTTGTTTGTTATGCAGATGTCTATTTCCCCTTATGTTGGTTTCGCAGATGGTGCTTCCCGCAGTACCAGGAACTTGTCTTCGACAGCCTGGGTAATTTACGATCCTGTTGGTGAGTTGATTAACTTACAAGGTATTTGTCTAGGACCAACTACAAACAATGTCACTAAATATAGTGTTGTTTTGGAACTATTAACCAAGACAGTTAACCTTGGCATACGCGCGTTGCTTGTAAATTTGGATTCGTAGCTTGTTGTTCTTCAACATAATGGTCATTATTCAGTTCGAAACCCATGCATTTTGAGATTGTATTTGAGTATTCATTTACTTGAAATACATTTTGATTTCATTACGTATCAACATATACCAAGACAAATGAATACATTAACAGATGCAATAGCTAACATTGTGCTAGATAGACATTTGCGCAATTTATAAAAACATCATCATATGTAAATAGACCCATGTGAGAAAATAGATGTATATATATATATATCAACTGTTTGCAACGTGTGCATCATAAAACCCAAAAAATAATATATGTTTGTTTCAGTTACATCATGAGACAACATGTCTCTAAAAAATGTGCAGAAATAAAGCCTAAATGCCTAATCGACGTGGTGCTCATGATAGCCTAAGTGCCTAATCGGTGTGGTGCTCATGATCAGCAAGCGGTGGATATGACTCGGCACTCCTACAGTGTGCCTCTGATAGGCCCGAGGCACATCATCCAAGCGAGCATAGTCAGGGACCCCACGAGCGATCCCCTCCAAGTTCTATACTAGCTCCTCCTCGCCACCCTCACCATGAGGATTGAAATCGCAAGGAATCCACCTCGCTACCAGCAACATGCCTGTAGGACGTTCTGGGCCAACATATGCATACATATATTTTTAACTGTCAGAACATGCATATATACCAAAAAATCATAAAACTCATGAAAATAAAAAATGAGCCTCACCTAGCTCTTCGTCCCAATCCTCTCCCTCCGGGAGCAGGAGGTCGGGATCTCCGGTGAAGTCTGTGCCAGTGTAGGGCCAATCCTCCATGACAATAAATTTTCATCGAAGCCAATCAAAAAACTCTGGCCTCCAGGACATCTGTTGGCCACCCCCTACTCTAGGCATCAGTGCGGCCCATCGGGCCATCCGTGGCTCTGTGGGTGGCGACATCGAGACAATAACCTCCTGACGCTGGAATATGGGTAATCGTTCCAGGAAGAACGATATCAGAATCGATCCATACCCAAACTGCTTTAGTTTGGCCTTCTTGCACTTGGTGAGTTGCCGTTTGATGTTGATGGTCACAGCCTCAGCCCAGTTGAAGATAGTCGGGTTCATGCACTCTGAGGCAAGAAGTAGTTGTGTCTTTGTGGCCTCATGCGGTGCCTGTGATCCCGCAGCCCGTGTGATAGTGTGTAGCACTACTCTTAGTGCTAGATCAGGGATGGTTTGGATATCCACTTTGCCACTCCTTGTTCCTTTTCGTGCCCCCGGGCACACCTTGTGCATTACCATTCCCATGCTTTCCCCGGAAGGATGGGTACCAGTCAAGATAGGGAATGCACCTCTACGCGACAATCCAGTGATGAAATACACATCAAAGACTTCGAGTTCAAGCTCCTGATCCAGAAGTACAAACTTTTCCTAATCTTTGTCCCAAATTATTATCAAGTATTGAAGCAATTCGGGCTAAGCCCGGAGACATGGTGTCAGGAAGAAATTCTTGAGCCCACAATTTCTAAGGGCATTCATGCATTGTTTATTTTCCATGGCCTTTTCATCCTCTTCACTGTGTTCTCTCTCCTTCCACTCAATTACCATCTTTTTCTGTGTGGTACCTACATGCATTGTCCATATGAACATTGTAAGTCCCCTTGGGTATTAAAATTTGTAATCAAATGGTTGCATTTTCTTGAATTTAAAGCAGATTTTGAGTTGCACGGTTGGCGCGACTATTTTTCTAACAGTTGCGCGACCCCTATGTAAAAAAGGGTCGATTGGCTCGGGTCCATGCTCGAAACCTACGCCAACCACGATGCCCTAGTTTTTAAAAATCCCCCCCTAAGGGATTCAACATGACAATGAAAGGTAACGAAATATAGCTCAAAAGATGGCAAATGGTGTCAGCTCTTACTTGAAACTAACGAAATCTGGATTGGTTCAATGGTTTGCTCACAATCGTTGCCACAAGATCGCAAGGTAAATGGACCATTGTTGCTCCACAAAGAGGTAAAAGTGAAAAGTAAATATTTTTTACCATTCATGGTCTTTTATAACTTTTCAAAATCTAAAAACAGGTTTTAAAACATATTTTTCGATATATTTTCATATTATTTTCGAGGAATATGTTTTACACGTCTTTTTGTGTAGCAACAGGTTTTCACATGGTTATGACGAAGAGACGAGTTGTATTTTATACTTTTTCGGACTTGGTAAAAACACAAAAAAGTCACTATTGGAGTCATCTTTCAGCTCTTTTCTGACTCTCTAAAACTGAAAAGATCACCGAGTCTCTTCTCATTTTGAACTCGTTAAATTGGCTACGAGATGATATCTACCCAGTATACGTTTAACCCTTTTTCGGGCTGGGATAGATTATTTACGAAAAAGGAATACCTTAGCCTATCTTGACTAAGAGGTTCTCTTGAACACATTTTTCTACCTTTTCGGATCTGAGAGACTATTTACGAAAAGGGCCTTGCTGGAGTTTTCTTTTCCGTTGTCTTTTCAAACTCTCCAAACATGAAAAGACGTCGAGTTCTTCCTTTGTCAGACTCGTTAAAACTGATGACATCGAACCCCGTCGTCATGATGTTACTCGAGTTCCTCCTTCCTAGGGCTTGTAAAATGTACTAGGTTGGATTTTTCCGAAGGAAAAACTTACATCGCAAGCATATGCTATCCTCTTCAAGCTTGTTTACAAAAATAATTGGGGTTCTCGCCAAAAATGGTGGGGGAAAATGGAACCAAGATTGTAGTTGTGTTGGCAGTATGTCGCTTTTAAACATGGCACTTGTATGCATTCGTGTCGAGTTGGGGACATCTCATCTCGTTATTTTCCTCCATGGGTTTGGGTAATCTCTTTTGATCGCTCATCTTCTCTTTTCCACGTCACCATGAACTCAGATCCCTTGATGTCAAATACTGCCAAATCCAGTGTCGTGCCGCTGATATGTTCTAGAGAAGTTTGCCTCTGAAGTTTTCAACCTCCCTCTGATTCTCTATTGGTCTTGATTCATGAACATCACATTCCTCTGTCTCGTGTCGATGATGTGGGAAACATTATGGCCCACCTTCGATCAAGGTCACTTCCTGTCGACTCCAACCCATTATCCAGGAAGCTGATCTAGAGACTCCTTTAAGGTACCTTGGAACCTGCAAGCCTCAATGGCAGGTTCTTTGCATTCGACGCAAGGTTTTCATCATTGGCCTTCGATCGATTGATTCTATGGGTGTTCAACATTAGATCACTGTTCACACTCCATAGATTATACCTTTAGTACCTTGAGAGCCATTTTCATTATTGGTGGTTTCTCTCACATCTGTTAACAGCTTTCATCATTAGCTGGTAATTAGACGATTTTCTTGCATGTTCGACTTCAGCTCACATATTCGCATGCTCGAATTTGTACTTTGTTCGGGTTCATTGTGGATTACTATGACTTATTACATGACTCTTCTGATTAGATGGTTGCGACCATACTTGAGTCTCTTTTGTTGATCCCTACTGCTAGATGGCTATGTCCATACCTCAGATCTTACTGTTTATGTACTCTACTATGGATGGCTGCGCCCATACGACATGTCATGTATCAGATGTATTAGTTGTACTTGTATTTGCAGGTGTTCCGACAGTAGTGTTTGGGTTGAACGCATTTTCATAAAGCATTAACCCCTCCCTCTCTCTCGGACCTCATGCTTTAGGGGGCATCTGTTACACAACATTTTTTCACCATCCCTGTAATCCCTCACCCCGCATATTGGAAGGTTTTTCCCGTGACCTATGAGTAGTGTCATACTCTGCAAATACCTTCTTTGCATCCTTCTGCATAAGGAAATTATTTCTCCTATTGAACATTTGCTCAGAAAGCCCACAAAAACCTATGTTTTGGCATTGGTGCGGGTAGCCAATTCACCCCTCGCGCCAATGTGGAAGATGTACACTAGAGGCTGTGCCAGCTGGCACTCTATCTCTTTGTTGTGCTTGTTCCAGCCTTTTTGGGAATGTTTTTTAACAAATTAGAGGCGGAAGTTTCCTTTAACCACCTCAAGGATGACTCATTAGAAATGGTTAAACTCAATAAGCCACAGATCTCTTCCTTTAGGAAATGGTTATTGGAACATTCTTTGAAGATAGGACTCCCCTCCATGATTATAGGGATCCTAACCTCTCCTTCTCCCTCTATATAAACAAGCCTTCTCCCTTTACAAAAGCTATCTGAACATATAGCCAAGAAGCTGAACATGGAGAAGAGATATTATAGCTGAGTAGTCGCTATAGAGAAGGTTGAACCAAGGAGGATCCCGTAGAGAGAGCCCCGTCCGAATTCCCAACGAGCTTTGTGAGATGTGCTCCGCTGGAACCCTACTGGAGGAGATTGCAACGTCGAAGCCTAGTTGTAATCTTCCTTCTTTAAATTAATATACTTGACTATGATATTGATTTGATCTCTATGTTACGTTTATTTAACGCATTTGATTTAGTCTTCTTCGACTGACTGATAGTTAGGAATGTGAAATAGTATGTTGTGTATCGTCTTCGTTTCTTATGTATGTGCAGGTATCCAAGTGTGAGAACGAGCGGATCGTGATCTGTCAAGCCAGGAGCGAGAGGCAGCCAATCTTCTTGACGACACAACAGCGCAAGACCTACAGTAAGTTATCTACCCAGTCGTTGTCCATTCTTAACTAGGAATTGATGTCATAGCATGTCTTGTTTGTGGCTAGACCCACTCTAGGGCTAGTGGGATTGCCTCTGTCCAGATAGGGGATTTACCTCACCAACATAGACCCACTTGCAGCCAATTGGTTTGGTTCCCAAAGGAGGATCAACCAGCTTCCAAGTGCCATTCTTTATCAAGGCATCATACTCCTTTTTCAT